>LOEQ01000192.1:61437-83344 GCA_001685075.1 Bramus lutescens | reverse complement strand
TGACATGCACGGATTGAGTGAAATGCACGCTCAGGACGGCTTTCTTAATCCTCTCGAGTTGGAACAGCAGAGAGAATTCCAGGGTGACAGATGAAAAGGGGGCACCCACGCCTCTCAATCAATCCGGTGACGTCCAGGGAGGAGAGTTCACAGAAAACTTCGTCACAGATTTAGTTGACACTCATGCAACACACATGGCTGGTGGGATACGCTGAGCGAGTAATACGAGATAAAAGAGACAAACACTCTAGCCTTGCCCGCTGATTAAAGTGCTATGTGTGATGCCTCCTTAGAAACCAAAGGAGCTATCCTACTAATGACCTAAATTAGACTGAATCAACGTTCGTGTTAATAATTATTACTTGCAGAGCTAGATGTGTTCAAGGTGTTAATGATAGTGTGAATGCTGAATGTGTAATATTTCCCAGGTGCATAGGCTCCAATTTAAAGCAGACCTGACAGAAATACGCAAGCCTCCTCCCAGGTCCACTTTTGGAGGCTAGAGAGGGTTTCTCTGGGGTAACGACGGTCGATTAGGTCCTAGTTGAATAATGAAACTCCTTGAAAAGCAAGTTTCTAGACTGGAGAGATGGCTCTGTGGGTAAAGCCCTTGCAGTGCAAGCATGAAGCTTAGGGTTCGACACCCAGCACCCCCATAAAATCTCAGAACAGGCATGTGTGTCTCTCACCCCAGGGAGAGGGACAAAGAGAGACAAGTGGTCTCAGGGGCTTGTTCAACTGTGCTAACTCAAACAGCAAGTTCCAGGTATACAATGAGATATCACGTCTCCAAAAATAAGACAGACAACAATAGTGGAAGACAGATCACATTCACTTAGAGCCTCCATACATGGGCTTGAACCTACAAACACACACACACACACACACATGCATATAACATACAGAGAGAGAGAGAGAGAGAAAGAGACATACACACAAGCACACATTCAAGCACACAGAAAATTCTGTATTAGAACCAGAAGTATTAACTTACAAATCTCATACAAACTCTCTAATACTATACATGAAATACATATGGCACTCATTTTCCCCTTAAAATGAGCCATGATAAAAAAAGAAAAGCAATCTTTTTATTCTCGAGGCTAGAAATGAAAAGATACACCTTGGTGGTAATATTGATTTAAAAAAAAAACTACTAAAAGGCTGTTAGTAGGCATAGTTATGGTTGAGCTACAGCAAGAGCTGCTTTCATTCCCCTGGGGAGGGGCAGTTCTGCAGGATCATTTTGGCAGTGTTAAGGTGTAGAAGAAATGAGGATTAGGCGTAAATCATCATTAGTACACATGAAAAGTTTAAAGTCCCCATTATTGAGTTGTCTTTTTGTTTAGAGTAGGTGTCATTATCGGACTCCTTAAAACAGCAGCAACAACAACCAAGAGCTATTTGACAAAGGGAAAACAGCCTTCTGGGTCTAATATGTGAGTACATCCCAGTTTACACAGGTTTGCACAAGAAAATGAATGAGGAGCATGCCCCGAGACTTGGTCTGCATGAACTCAGAATACAATCAGAGCTTCATATGTTAACAGCATAGAAAGTAAATGCTAAGCAAAGCCTATGTAGTATTGATGTTTCTTGATCTCGGAGGAGAAAAAAAAAGACACTTTTAAAAATTAAAATTTCAGCTGGACATGGTTGTCTCAAACCTTTAATCCCAGCAGTTGGGAGGCAGAGGCAGGTAGATCTCTGAGTTTGAGGGCAGCCTGGTCTACAGAGTTCTAGGACAGTCAAGGTTACATAGAAAAACGCTGTCCTAAAAAACAAACAAACAAACAATAAAACCAACAAATAAATAAATAAAATAGAAATAAACCAAGAAAATCTCCTACTTTCCCTGGCAGTACAATTTATATGAAACAGTGTAAAATCAGTTAGTGACTGTTGCTATTGCTACCTGATCATTTTGAAAGACCAGGATCCTCCCAAACTCATGATGGACCAAATGCTGCTGCTACCTGAGCAGTGTCTCTCTTTTCAGTAAAGACCACGGTAAAGAAGGCTGAAGACTTTTCAACATGCGAATGATTGCAGAGGTTTGCAATTGCTTCTGAACATCCTAGCTGTCTGAAAGCATGCTTCTCGTCGTCCCTGGAAACCCCCTCCTCTGTTTCTTTGTGTGGGAAAAGAGAGAGGCAAGGACTTTGCTCCAAATTAGCAATCTTCCTCAGGCTTCCCTTGTCTGATATAATTACACGTTGCACTCGTTTCTCTCATGACTGCTTTTCCTTTCACTCCAAGATTCAACAAAGAGAAAAGAAAATGAATTTTTCACATGCGCGTTTGACTTCAACACTATTTGGTACAAATTATGGAGAAAAGGTTGTTCTGGAATTGTTGTGGGGTTTTTTTGTAAACATTTATGAGGTGTCAGGATTAGCCACTCTGGATCAAGATTGCATAGTTTTCAAATTATTTCTGCAAATGGTAGGGAGTTAGAAAAAAAGATACTTTTTTAAGTCTCAATATTTTATGATAGTTTGTACTGCTCCCATTCCCCAAGAGCATGCTAGCTTAATACCTGAGTGTTGTTCATGATATATGTCTGATCAAATTCAGGGTGTGAACAACGGTGCATCTTGCCACATGTACCCACAGTCTGGTCACCATCCAAGTTTAAGTGGGATGATGTTTCACAACAATTAAACAGAGAGGAGAGAATGGGTTCATTGAAGAATCCATTCTCTGGTAATCAGCTGTAAAGAGAGCAAGGTCGTGTTGCAGATTTTGCCTTTCCCCCCACTTTTACTTAGACAGAAGACTGTGCGAATGCAAATTGCTTTATTGGTAAAGGGAATTAAAATTATAAAAAGCCAGGCTTTAAAGAAGTGCGAAATCAGGGCTGTGTGGAAACAGGGACAATATAATTGTGGTATGGATCCCCATACGGGACTAAATTATCTAGATTTTAGTAACGTCAGCAGTTCTGTGCAGTCGCTGGAACGCAGCCAATGGACCATGTTTGCCTCGTTTTTAAGACGGCTCTGATTCAACGCAATCTTAAGTATGCAGAAAGCTAAAATTGTTTTGGGTAGCTGGGTGGCACTTCCCAGATACATGTCTTTGCATGTCAGGAATTTTATATGACTCTTCAACAAGATATAACGTGGAGGGGGCATGATGTTCCTAAGCAAAAGACTGATTAGTAGCATTTCTACCTTGCCTATAAAATCTTTCCAGGAAGAGAAGGAAAAACAAAATGCTCTCTTCTCGAGTCCGTAGCAAGGTTGTCTTCTTTTACAGCACACCATTCAGTAATACTGGTTTGTAACAACTCAATAAAGCTGATAGTTGTTCTGGGTAATTACCCACAGCCCCCTGCAGGACAAATTAGCATTCGTGACCTGAATAATGCTTACTAGAAAGAGTTCAATGAAATTTACTTAATCAGAGTCAATGCTTTCTGTTAGCTGATTTTTTTAACCTAGTCCCCAGTGCCTGCTAATAGCAAATATGGATCAAACTAGTATTTGATATTTGATAAAGGGGGCAGGAGCAGTCATCTTTAAGTTTTTCATGTATTTTTTTCAGAGGTCTTAAAAAATACGTGGTTTTTATTTAATATCTAAAATGGGGAAAATGTCATGTTCCATTAAAATTTCTAGTTTGAATTTTTTCTCTGTTAATGCTTAATGTTTTTAGAAAGACCAAAGAAAGATTATTTCACTTTTTATTTAACCCTCAATAGCTTCTCCATTCACTGAGAATGCCAGAATAATGGTCATAATTTTAAAATAGATGTTTGTAATCATTCTGTAATCGTGGGCATGAACAATTAGAGCATTTCTACTAGAAAGGAGGTGTTGTCTTTGATGGTTTGATTTTTGTTTTATTTATTTTTGATAATTTTCTGATGCGAATTAAAACACCATAGAATGAATTATTAGGATTTCAGGAAACACAATGAGGCAGAGGTTATATCTACTGAGCGTCGATCACATGTAAAAACATTCTTCCAGGGAATAGTCGATTTCACCGTTTATTGAAATGGCTCAGTGAAGGAGGGACCACTATCCCCATATTTACGGAGCAAGAAGCAGGGTTCAAAATGTAAAATATCTTGCATATGTAAGATATGTTCAAATGTAGGATATATACTCAGGTATTCAGTAAGGAACAGAACATAGGCACAATGCTCCAAGCACCCCAGCTCAAAGGTTATGCAGTATATGTGCATGGGTGTGAGCGTGTGCGTGCATGTGCATGTGTGTGTGTGCGTGTGTGTGTGCATGCATGTGTATATGTGTGCGTGTGTGTGAGTGCATGTATGTGTATATGTATGTGTGAGTGTGCGTGTGTGCGTGTGCTTGTGCGTGTGCGTGTGTGTGTGTGTGTGTGTGTGTGTATGATAGTTGTACATTTTTTGGAAAACAAACCTAGGCAAGATTTTTCCAAACTGCACTCTTGTCTTTGAAGGATGATCATGTATACAGCAGCCATGGAGCAGGCGGTCATAATAAAGGGTATCTGAGTCCAACTCTTCATCTTCCTGTCATCTTTTCTACCTTCCCACAGTTCAGCAGAGCAAAGGGCAGGTGTGACAGGATTCCATAGTGAAATGTAGTCTACTAAGACTCAACTCAAAGAGCAAGGTGTAAGCTCTAACCCAAAACAACCAAACAGAGTCCCAGGAATCCTCCTGTGTTCTTGTGTGATTCCACAATAGAGATGCTACAGCTTCAGAGGATGTGGGGAGACGGATTCAACATCTTGGTTTTTACTGCATTGTTGCAGTTTTCCTTGAGGTTCTGTGGCTGGTTGGGTTTCCATTTTCTGTTTATTTAGAGGGTGTGTTTCTTGGAAGTCAGGGATGTTATATGGGGGGTTAGAACCCTAGAGAGAAATGCCCTGACTCCTCCATTGCTAAGATTCTATACCTTAAATTCGAACAGCAGTTCAGAACCACCAAAAGAGTGGTCTTGTTCATGCCAGCTCCTGCGCCATGCAGAGCTTAAGAGAATTCAGGGCTTTTAATTAAATTTCTCGGGGTGAAAATGGTTATCTTATTTCTAAATCTAAATAAATAAAAAATGTTTTTTCAACTTTAGGGGTTTCAGAAAAACTACAACACATTTCTGCACAGATTTCCCTTTCAAACGTTAGAATACTGCAAGGAAAATTCAATCCATATGTTTCAGATTTACTTAGGGTTGTATCAAAATCTTCTGTTACAATTGACATTTGATGTTCATGAAGTTTGCTGAATGCTTTTGATTTGCCTTTAACTCAAGAACAGAAAGTTGATTTGTCAAGCTTTACGTTCCCAAACCCCAAAGCATTAAATTCGGGTGGAAGACAACAAACTGAAAATTCTGCATCAGGCATTAAATTTAATAAAACATTTGTCTTGTTATCTCTATAATCCTGCTTACATGCACATGCCTAGGCCTGGTAATAGGGATACATAAATATATTTCGTATAGTGATGTGGTGGAGAGAAGCAGGAGAGTAGAAAGATGCAAGGCATGTTCCTAGACTTAAATATTAGTGTGTAATGTTTATAATATAATGCAAAAATATGTATATTTGCAGCCATCATCCGCTATCCCCATCCTTCCAAAATCTTTGTTCATCCTCTAGTTGATATCTGCCAGGTCTTCATTACCTTAAATATTATGGTCATATAAAAAAAGACCTTGCACTAATGGACTTTTCTGTTTCAGAGTTTTTTTTTTTTAAAGATAACTTCCTCTGATTCAAGATTTAAAACTGTGCAATGGTGGCACATGGCTCTAATACCAGTACTTGGGAAGCAGAGACAAGCAAAGCTCTGTGAGTGTGAGGCCAGCCTAGTCTACATAGGTTGATCCAGGACAACCAAAGCTACACAATGAAGCCCTGTCTCAAAAAACAACAACAACCAAAAAATGTGGTTCTGCTTCTGCTTGAGATATGGCAATGTCAGCCAACCAGAATCTGTTCTTCATGGGGTTTTAATAGACCTGAGAAGTCAGGAATTCTTTCATTATGTTTCTCATTGATGGTGTAGGAGGGAACTGTTCTCTTTGGGCTGTGACTTATATGCGTCGTTGCTTACGGCTGTTCTTGCTGGGCTTACAGCATTGCTCCTATTAGACCCAAAGTGATGTGTATCGGTCTGGAAACTAAGAAAGTGATTGTAACTAAGAGAAGGAAAAACATTTCCTGAGACCTCAAAGATAATTGTCTTTTACAAAGTCTTATAGTCTTCTATTTTACAATTGGTATGTAAGGGTATGTTTATTATGTTTTTTCATCTTAGGGTTTATGTTGCCTTAATAACTGGTAATACAGAGCAACCAAATACTGGACTGTGCTTTAGATGTTGAAATAGACTACTTATTCAAATAATCAAATGCATGTTAGGGCATTGGAAGCATACTTACAAATACAATATTTTGCTCATTTTCCTTTCAGAATAGCAACAGGTTTCTGCCTCTGTCCAGATATTTCCAAGAAGACCTGTAGGTTGCAGGTAGAGAGTACAGAGGATAACCACCTAGGAAATTTTTTTCTGGAGAACAAAGGCTAAAATGCAGGTGGTCTTCCAAGATATTTGTGTTTCTCCATTCCCCCTGCCCCCAGAACTCTTGTGAACCACCCTCTGTGCATCTTTCTCAAGAGTTCACTGGCTTTTGTACAGTATTACCTGTTTTGCTTTGGTTTGTTGAGATGGGGTTCTCAGATAGTCCAGGCTGGCCTCCATCTCTCTATACATGACCTCACTGGGTATTGCTTTGGGATGTCATTCTCTATGCTGTGAATGAGTTTTTTTAATTGGTTGATTAATAAAGCTTCTTTGGATTATAGCAGGGAAGAATATAGCTAGGCAGGAAATCCAAGCAGAGTTACAGGGAGAAAAAAGGCAAAGTTGAGGGAGATTCCAGCAACCACCAGAGGAATAAGATGCCAGAGCATTACCAGTAGGCCATGGGCCATGTGTTGATACACAGACTAATAGAAATGAGCTCATTTATATGTACAAGCTAGCTAGTAATAAGCCTGAGCCATTGGTCAAACAGTTATAGTTAATATTAAGCCTCTGGGGGATTATTTTATAAGCAGCTGCAGGACCGAGCAGGATGCAGAAAAGCCTCCATCTATAGGGTATATATACTAGCATATACCTTTAACCCCAGTATTTGAGAGGCAGGAGCAGGCATATCTCTGGGAGTTTTTGTCCAGCCTAGTCTACACACTAAGTCCCAAGGCAGCCAGACTTGCATAGTGAGACCCTATCTCAAAAGAACAAATAAACAAACAAAACAGATGGCTCTAAACTCCCAAACCCAAATGCCAGGAGTACTTCACAACACTAATTTAATATGGTGCTGGAAAGTAGACCCAGGCCTTATGCAGGCTTGCCAAGCTCTCTAACAATTCAGCTGTATCCAGGACCTGTTTAAGGAGCTCATTGCCATCAAAACTACTACTAGCTGCAATATTAGTAATTACTCTATGATACTGGGGATGACATCCGGGCCTGAGGCATGCTGGGCAAGGGCTTTACCACAGAACCACACCCTCAGCTCATCTCTTTGGCCATTGCTACCCTTACCCAGGGAACGTGAGGATCTTGCTCTCCTGTCCTAAAACCTCATAACAGCCTACTGTCTACAGATGGTGCTTTTGCCATCTTATCCAATCTTTCACTCAAGTGCTTTGTGTGACATAGGAGGCAAAGCTGGCAGGATTTAAAGGTTTAATCCCATCCCCTGGCTCCTTTTCCTCTACCCCTTCCCAGAATACCTAAAACCTTAGCAACCATGAATTGAACTGCTCTCTGCTCTGAATTAGACTCAAGCACCATGACCATATGAATGAAAAAAGAAAAAAAACATAATTAAACCTGTTACTTTACATGCAACCAGAAAAAAAATAAATTTAAAAATTTATATATGTCAGAGAGGAAAACTCTCACACTTTATTTCATTTCTGTTAGCATCTTCAGTGATCAACACCTTCATGAGTTACTCCCATTAAAGAGGAGGTAATTGAAATAACGGCGTTCAAGGAAGGACAGAGAGTTTAGTTCTGCACGACCTTCAGGAGCCAAGCTGCCCAGATGGAATGGCTTGCCACGTAGCCAGAGAAGGCAAAGGCCTTGTGAGGAAATGGAGGGTCCAGAGCTGTGACGAAGAGTCAGATAAAAGAGCTCCAGGGATGACTGACAGGTTAAGATCACTTATTGTTCCTGCAGAAGACTCCAGCACCCACATGGCAGCTCACAACCATCTATAACTCTAGTTCCAGGAGATTTGGTGTCTTATGACCTTAGAGGGCTCCTGTACTCCCATGGTACACAGTCATGCACTTAGGTACACACACAAAAAAAAATTGAAAGAAAATATCCATGTAAAAATATCAAAAACAAATGTCATTGCCATTGTAAATTCAGCCTAGGGACATCTCTCATTATTCCTTTTTTGATTCATAGAGTGTCTGTTCACACACACACACAGGTTTACATGAATACAAATATCTACTCTCCACACAAAAGAGAAAACTCTCTTTGCCTAGGACTGATTTCCTGCTGGGTTCTGCTCCAAGTTTTATACTATAGACTGTATACTTTGAGTCAGGACCCCTATCCTGAGGGATGGGAAGGATAGGCTACATGTTGCTTCTGGAAAATGAAAAGGTGATTCCTCTTGGAGCCTTGTTTTACATAAAGCCATGGCACATTGTGGGTCAGCCCTGATATCTAGAAACCAATCTCTCCTATTCAAGGCTTCAGTGACTGCAGCAAAGTGTAAACATCTCCATGTTTCCATTTCTTCATCTATAAAATGGGTTTAACTATCATCTTCATGTCCTTGTTTACTGTGATTATTAAACCATGCAGTATCTAAGTTGGGTATGATGGACCTTTAATCCCAGAACTCAGGATGTGGAGGCCGGTGATCTCTGTGAGTTAGAGGCCAATTTGGCCTACAAAGTGAGTTCCTGGACAGCTAGGACTACACAGTGAAATCCTGTCTCAAAAAAAAAAAACTAGCTAACAAACAGCAACAACAACAAAAAGCAGGCAGCATTATTTAAGAACTAAGAGCTAGGTTGGGAGGGATATGAAGGCATTAGTTTTCCTAAAAGAAAAGCATTGTTTGAACTAACTGGACATAGTATCACACACCTGTAGTCCTGTCTCTCGGGAAGATGAAGCAGAGGGATCACAAGTTAGAAACCAGAGTGAGCTACATAGGAAAACTCTTCCTCAAACATGAGTATAAACAACAACATTTTCTAGGCTGCACATATTTCTTCAGTCATATCTTCTGGGTTATCGTTTTTTGCTTTGTGAAAAACATTTTCTAAAGCCTTCCTTTAAGCGTTTTCGAATTTGGGGAAGGTAGGTTACTTCCCTCGTTCATGCTACTCTCCAGGGTCACACAGACACAAGTTCTATGAACTTTCTGCTGGGCCACATTGATTTCTATTTATAAGAAAATGTTCTTTGGTCCTGGTGAAATGAACACAGCTCAGGCTGGATCCTGCCTGCAGTTTCTCACAGTTCCCTGTTCCTAAACACCTTGTCTGCAACCTCACTGACTTGCCCATGAACATTTCCAAGGGCTTGACCTATCTGTGGTGCCTGTATCAGCCCTGGAGGGTCACAGTTGATTCAACTAATAATGGATGATGCAGTAATTATATGTCCAAATGTACTGTGAACCCAAAGCAGAAGATGAAGAAAAATTGTGTAAAGAGAGGTACTACTTTTAGCTTTATAAATAGTAGATCTCAATGCAATAATCTTTTTATCAATGGTCTTGGATCTGTCCTTGGATCTGTTCTTGGATCTGTTTAGTCAGCTGTAATGCACCAGCTCTGTGGAGCTAGAACATTCATAATTAACTATTTCCATCCAGTAGGCTGGCACACCTTACATACTTCTTCACATGATGCTTCCTAATTCCCTGAGAACTGGTTATTACCATGACCCCACTTCACAGAAAATTCCACAGTACTGTGACTATCATAATACGTGTAACCAGTGACTCACTCTTCACTCTTGCTGGAATTTGTACAAGGACCCAAGATTTTATATAAGAATTGTCACCAGCCTTAGGTGAATGATGAGGGGCCCCAACCTGGCAGCAGGGAGTTTCGTCCTTCAAAAAGTAAATCCTGTGTTGCCCTTGACTTTGTGATATTAGCTGGTGGCTTTCCTTCCTTCTTCATTCTTTCTGTCCCCTGATAGACACATACAAATAGTGGCACCACAGCAGTTGTACAGACTCAGTGCCATGGGTATGTTCCTGGGTTGGTGGACGGAAAGACAGATAAGCTTGGGTTTCATGAGGGCTGCGTGGGATGTACTGCTCTGCAAGTCTTTTGTTGTTCTTTTGTTTGTTTGTTGCCTTGTTTTGTTTTTGTTTTTTGAAGCAGGGTTTGTCTGTATCACAGCCCTACCTGTCCTGGAACTGGCTCCTTTGGACCAGGCTGGCCTTGAACTCCCACAGATCTGCCTGCCTCTTCCTCCTGAGTGCTGAGATTAAAGGTGTGCGCCACCACTGCCGGGCTTCTTGCAAGTCTTTTCTGAGAGAAACTGAAAAGTGTAAATCTCAGTCAGGCTGAAAGGAGGTGAAGTCTCTCATGGCTATTTAATTCCTAAGCAATACGATCAATTTCAGTACCAAATAATGCATGATTACATTTAGATAAAGCCTGGAAGTTTCCATCCCTCTGGAATCACATCCTTTACAACTACTAGCTGCAAGGAAACAGGAGAAATGTAAGCAATGTTCTAAGTGGCCCAGGACACAGCGAAGAATCAGTAATTCAATCAGAAGGAAGAAAACATGAACAGGAGTGTGCTGAATGCCTTCTTATCTGGAAGCCCAAAGCTGTTCACTCCTCCATGATCACATGATTTCTTCCCGCTGCCCTCCACCCTGGCTAGCTTCCTACTACCTTCCCAAGTCACGCTCTGTTTGGCCCTGCTTTAGGATGTGAAAATTTCATGCCACCTTTTTCAGTCCTGGATTTTACGACTATTCACAATTAAAATAGAGTGAAATGTGTATATACATTATACAGGATGAACTCATATGTAGTGTATACAGATTAACTTATGATTTCAGCATTCAAAATCAACGTTATGTTTGAACTTAAGAACACAAATGAATCGCAGGTCATCTCCCTTTCTTTGTTCAGAGTTTTAAATAAATAATACGCTTAAAAATAAAATACCTTGTCAGTACATCTGTCTTAAAATAATGTAAAACATCCAATAATAGAATGTTTATCCATGACACTTAAGTAGAATCTATTTTATGAAGGAGAAAGATGACAAATAACATGCCATTTGATGCTTCATAATTTTTGGTTTTTAACTTTCTGGGTCACTGATTTTTCAAAGAGTTTTCATTCTTTCCACACATTAGTTATGTGATTGAAGAGGGTGTCAGGCCACGGAGGCATGGGAAAAGATGATGTGCCAGAATTAAATCCTTTTCTTATGGCTGAGTGTACAAAACACACAGTATGATTTAGCAGTCCTTCCCCTGTGTGTAGTAACTGATGTCTACTGTGGGTAGTGTTGAGAAGATATGGTCATTGATACCCCGAAGACAGTCACACTATTTTGAATTCACTGATATAATAGAATCAGCCTACGCAATGGTGGAATGGAGTGCTCTAAGAAACAGGGGAAGAAGGGCGAGGCAGTGGCTGGCTGATTTTAAAGAACAAATTTGTTCAGACAGGCATAGAAGACATAGAAGTTGTGCTGTATGTCAGTTCAAGAGCACTTCATTCCCGTGCACAGACAGGGATACTAATGGTGTATACAGAGTGAATGAATGACCAACCACACACAGCCAGGAGAAATGAAAACCCAGGATTGGCCAGGAATGCGCTAGAGGATGAGGTGCATGTGTGTGTGTGTGTGTGTGTGTGTGTGTGTGCACTTTTCCATCTGAACATCAAACCCAGAGCTTCACACAGTTCAGTCAAGTGTTCTATCACTGAACTACTCTTCCAGTCCTGTATATCATAATACATTCTATGTGGTTTAACCTATACTTCTGCTTATTTTCTTGACATTTAATTAACCAAATAATTGCTTTATTTGCAGTGGTGGGGGACATACCCAGAGCCTTATACCTGATGGAAAGTCCTCTATCGCTTAACTACATCTCAGACTCCATACATTTTCCTGTGTTTTAAAAATTATTACTAGCTGACATTTTTAGGAGAAAGGTAGAAAAAAATTTACATGGAAAATTATTTAAACCAGTCAACTTACATGTAATTCTGATAATAAAAGCTCATCTAACCTCTTAAATTATTGGTATAATAAAGCTAAGTCTTGTTTGATTTTTATTTATTCATTCTAGCATATTGAATACTCTAGCTTGTTCTTCCTTAACAAGGAGCTTAAAGCTCAATTCTTGTATATACTATTTTGCTATTATTAATATTATTTATTTTGAAAAAAAAAAGGTTTCATGATCTGAGAGGTGACCTTGATCTCACTAGGCAGCTAAGGATAACCTTGAATTCCTGATTCTCCTGCTTCCATCTCTTATGTGCTGGAAGAACAGGCATAAGCCACCAATCTTGATATATGTGGTGCTGTGGATAAAACCCAAGGCTTCAAAAATGGTAGGCAAGCTCTCCACCCACTGAACCACACCCCCATCCATGGCTCACTTTTAATCACAAATTTACATGCTGAGGTAACTCCGTATCTAAGGGGTCTGAAACTCTTCTGACTCCTCAGACACCAGTCATCTACATGGAGTGCATACATGCATACAGTCAAAACACTCATACACACAATTATGTCTTAAAGATTTTTAAAAAATATATCCTCTTCTTGATGAACCATAAGTGACCCCTAATAAAAAGAGGAAGCAAGCATCCTACTCACCATGTCTCCTAGGTCAAGCGCAGTTTTTTATTTCATTTCTTGACAATTACATTAAAGCTATAGCAACACAATCAAGGGTGGTAAGATGTCTCTGAGGATGGAGGGATTTTCTGCCCTGATGACTCCCTGAGTTAGATCCATGGACTAACCAATATGTTGGAAGGAAAGAACTTCCCAATTTGTTCTCTGAAATCTGCTTATGCACAGTATCACATATGCACACATACACACAATCATACATATACACACATGAACACACACATGCACACAGAGACACACATAAAACAGTAAACAAAATCTAGCATTAACATTTTTAAGGAAAGGAAATCATGTAGATTTACAACTTCATTTTCTCCCCTGCATCATACATACAATGTTTCTCCTTTAATATTTGCTTGTTTTATAAATAATTCAAAGTGGCTTCATAATACATAGATGTGAGGAATACCTTTTGAACCTGTGGGAGATGATATCTAGCAAGAATGGTCCAGAAATGCTGTAGATAATGATAGCAAAGCTCTGGTTGGCTATCCTGTTCCTATTTGTGATCCATGAACATTTTCTTCACTCTGTGCCTCCCCCACCTCATCAAGTGAGTTGCATAACAGATTAGTCTCAGTGTTGCAACTTGAGAGCTGATAAATTACTTGTAAGTAGGTAGCCAGAAATTAATCTTTCTAAAATAATAAGAACTATTGAATATCCTTATATCTTCAAAAAATTACCTTAAATGCAGAGAAAAAAAGATAATGTTTAGCATCACTTTACATTTAAATTTTTATAAGCCCCAATTAGGATTTCCTTCTACTGAGGTTTCTCCTATTTCAGAGGGGAAATACTCTTTTGGAAACAATGCTTACATCTTTTTCTGCTTAAACATAGTTTCTACTTATGTAAATATCTCTACCTTGCCATTACCTATGTCAGTGATACCCAAAGGAAAGTTTATTTCAGATGTATAAACTTTCCATATTTGGGAACAGGAAAATTAAATCAGATTTTTGTTGTTATTGTCTGTTTGTTGTTACAATTCTAGCATAAGTTTGCCCAAGGGCTAAGCTAATACAAACATACTTATCCTGTTACAATATATTTACTCCGTTTATTCTGAGTGTGTGTGTGTGTGCGTGCGTGCGTGCGTGCGTGCATGCTTGTGCGTGGGAAAGCCTGTGAATAAAATGGGCTTCCAGCTCTATCTGGAAGGGTGGCCAGGGTTTGTGTTGATGAGAGGAAAGAGAACAGTGTATTACAAATGGGACCTCAGCAGAAGCCAAACTCTGGAGAGGAAACAAGAAGCGTGCTTCAGGAGGACAATGAATGAGTTTTGCAGACTAGAACTGGGGATGCATGGAGCCAAACATTAAGTCTAAATGTTTCTAGGAAAGGTGGAAATAAAGTTATGAAGAGTCTTAAAAACTAGGCTGAGGACTGTGGATTTTATTAGGTAAGTAAATGAGCAGCAGCTGAAAGGCTTGTTGTAAACGCTGTTTTAGGGAGTTAACCTGGAGATGGTGGGAGGGAAGGATCCAAGGACAGATGTGTGAGCCACTTGCAGGGGAGGTGGAGGCAGCAGCTCCTGCGGCAGAGTCAGCATTGGGGTGAGGGCAAGAAAGCTAGGGAGGAGCAGGTCTGGGAGAATGGCTGAGCTAGAACTCTAAACCTTCTAGTAGGAAAGATGGGGTGAGGGGCCCGGAGAAGACAATAAAACTAGTGCCAATCATGGGCCAGTGCAGGAAGAAAGAAATAGCTCATTTCACAGGAGTCTTGCAGCGTTGTTCTGAGAAACACTGTGTTATATGCTATCAGGAATTGTCCAATAGATATTGAGTTCAATTAGGTATTTGTCAAATGCTTCTTTTCAGTCCAGTACACACTAGATCTGTAGAAAAGACAGAACATCACGGCTTAGCCCAGACAGTCTAAACACAAAGATTACTTTGCAATAAAGAGTAGACTGCCTCATGAAATCCTTTGAATATTGAAGGCAAGAAGCATAAAAGTTCCCTGGTATGCTTTCAAACCAGTGAGAAGCTAAAAAAAAAAAATCAAACCACAGTAATTGTTGAACTATGTGTTAGGAGGAACTGAGTCAGTGGCTTCAATACCCACAGCATGCTGGTGAAGATGAGTTCTAAGGGAAATCAAGATTGTTTTCCACCAAGCCTGACAACCTAAGCTCCCTCCGCAGGATCCAATTGGTAGAAGGTCCAAGTACTGCAAGTTGTCCTGTGTGATCACCTCACCCTCTCAGGGTGATTTTTTTTCCTTAAATGTATATAGAGAGCACATATCAGTGCTGGACATATTAAACAGAGTATCTTATTTAACTCATTGTCTTAGTTAGGGTATTATTGCTGTGAAGAGACCTCATGACCATGGAAAACATTTCATTGTGGTTGGAATACAGTTCAGAGGTTTAGTTCATTATTTTTATGGCAGCAAGCATGACAGTTTGAAGGCAGACATAGTGTGGGAGAAGAAGCTGAGAGTTCTACATATGGATTGGCAGGAAGTGAATGTTACCCTAGACCTGGCTTGAGCATTTGAAACCCCAAAGCCTGCCCCTTAGTGATGCACTTCCTCCAACTAGGCCACACCCACTCCAATAAGGTCACACTTTCTAATGGTTCACTCTCTGTGAGCCTGTGGGGGCCATTTTCTTTCAAATCACCACACTCTTTTACTCCTTTATGAGACAAACACATAAACTCTGTGTCTTGTACAGGAAATTAAGTTTCCTGCATGACAGAGCTAGTAATGAGTAGACTTACAGAGAATTCATATAGCCTAACTTTAAAGGCTACAGACGCATGTCTGTTGGCTATGAATTGCTCACTGTTAGGTGTGTTTCCAGTCCTCCAAATAGATTCAGAAGGTTGGGGAAAAGCAACAATATGACATCAGGACTGAAAAGAATCCTATGGATGCCGTGGGACTTAGAAGGGGTTTTTATACTAGAGTCTGTCTTTGTTTGTATTGGTAAGCTGACACCTACCACCTTGCCTGGTATGTAGTAAGCAGTCAACAGGCGTCTAATAAACATCTGTGAACTTACATGTACAGGCATAACTTTTGAAGATCACAGGACTAAATACTATTGTGCAACAAACATGTGTTGCCACGAATTCTGCTTTAGAGTTGGAGAGTGACCTCGAGAAATGTCGAAGTAATTGCAAACAGTAACGAGTACAAAATACCCAAGAACACTGAAGGAATCAGCCTGATTGTCAGGAAGCAAGTGATGGTGGGAAGGAGAGTCAGAGGTAATCATACCCAGGTAACGGCTACTGTGCTGGGCACAAAGGTATTTCCTTAATGCACACTGTATCCCACCAACCAGCCAATCTTCCACAGTGACAGCAGGCCTAGGGTGACACCTTCCCTCTGCCCCCACTCAGTTCAGTATCTTCTCTAAGAACAGTTCAAGCTGCTCCTTTGCTTAGGAGCACTCCTGGATCTTCCCTGTCATCCTCAACGAGATCCATCACCTTCAGGACCAGGGACCCTACTCGGGGGTGAAGAAGGTGAAGAAGGGTGGCTAAGGAACAGGTAAACTGTGGAGACTGCTGGCGGGATGGAGTGGAGAAGGAATGAACCCCGCTTAAGCAAGATGAGTTGCTAGGGCTCTCTCTAGCCGCACACCTGGGGCATGGTACAGACTTGTTGGATAAAGAAAGATCTAGAAGCTGTGTGATAGCCCAGGTTTAAGGGGAGAAATTCCTTTTCAACAGCAATAGAGCGTTTAGGAATAAATCAGAAGACATTTCAGAGAAAAGAAACGTGCAGTACTGTATGTGTGCCAATGGAAAGGCAGGAACCACAATCACAGTCAGTCTAAGAAGCAGCATCCATGATGATGGAAATCCTCAGTAGAAGTTTCAGGGGTTCAGGACTGTCTCTATGATTCTCTGCTGTAATCCAGAAACTCAATATATGCTTAAGACATAGTAGACAGACAATAGTGTTGACTAAATAATGCATTCATATTTAATACTGTATTTATTTTATGTGTATGTGTGTGTGCCTGCTTATCTCTATATGCAAATGGTCATACAGTACCATCAGAAGCCAAAAGACATCATCAGATTCCCTGGAACTGAAGTTACACGTGGTTGTGAGCTCCTAATATGGAAGCTGGGAACCAAACTCCAATCTTCTGCAGGAGCAGCGAATGCCCTCACCCACTGCACCATTTTTTCAGACCTCATAATGTACTTATTTTAAGAAGAAAACCAAGCTCACTTTCCCTCAAGCTGAGACTCAAGTTATGACTTCTGAGAACTCATTTGTTAATGAGCCACCAACACACTGGGAACTTATTTGTACCCTTTTAGAACATGAAAAGCAAAATGGGATAGAAATGGGAGAGGGGAAAAGTCTGGGCACCCACTGCCCTCCTATCTAGCACAAATGCCCTGACACTGTTTAAGATTAGGGCTAGAACCTCTGGCCCAGGTTGAGGGAGCTGTGTTGGTTGCTTACTTCACTTCTTCCTCCTCTCATATCCCCTCCTGACTCTCCTGTCCCTTCCCCTCTCCTCTTCCCTCTTCTCCCCTCCCCTCCCCTCCCCTCCCCTCCTCTCTCCTTCTCTTCCCTCCCCTTTTAGACAGCAGTTCAGTCTGTCGTTGACCTCTCTGTGTAGGTGAGGAAGAAGATCTTGAACTTCTGATCTTCTTGCGTCTGTCTCCTACAGCTGCAATTTCAAGTGTGAGCTGCCATACAAAACATACTTTTAAATCTTTATTAAATATACTTTTACACCTTTTTAAAAAATCTATGATTCTCAGAATCACATCCCTTCTTAGTGACACTTTGCCTGGTTTATGCCTGAGAAATTAAGGAATTGGCAAGAGCTAAGTAAGTGAAGCCACCATTACTTAAAGTGCATCATTTCAAAGATTACCCAACCAAGTGCAAGTACTTCTTAAAGACTCTATTAATTCAAATCCTGGGTTAGTACTGCAAATTTTTATTTCAATGACAAGAGTGTGCCCTTAACTACCTTTCCCTCCTTTTTCATCCCAGAGTTGAGGAATGCTGGTTCAAACATTCTGCATCTCTGGGTGGGTGTTTATAAGGCTTGGAATAGCTGCTGCTGAGCTGTTCTTTTGCCTCTGAACTGCCCAAGTGTGCACACTGAAGAAAAACACAATTCTGAGGACAGAGACTCAGCTCCAAGAACAGTTGAAGGGTTTTGTTTTCCCAGACCTGTCAGGTTTCTTTGATAGGAGTGAAAAGAAGCCACAAAGAATGATGTGGGGAGTCATTTTTTTAAATTAAATATCTCTTTGGTTTTTCAATCTTTTTAAAATGAAAATTCACTTAGTAACCACTCATTGAATGCCTCTATCTTTGGGTTGTTGTTGTGTAGAGCTTTTGGCTTCTCTCTCTCTCTCTCTCTCTCTCTCTCCATACAAAAGACCTACAGAATATGGCATTTAAAATGTTTTAAGAACTTAGACTTTTCTCGATAGTGAGACTTGTCTGCTTCTGGCAGTATCAAATACTTCAGAGAGGTTGATGAGGTTGATTCCGTAACTTCTTTGAACAATACCTTAAACGGAAGTAACACTGTTCGCTAGCCAATCTGGCAAGAAACTGTTCTTGCCTGGACTGCTTTATGATATGATGTATAAACTGGACATGCAGTAACCACATAAAAATGACTGCTGAACTTGCCTAAAGGAGGTGAAACAGTCATTCAGTGTTCCTGCTTCATGAAGAGTCTCTCAGACATTCTTCAGGACACAGAAGAAAGTGACTGACAAACTGCCAATACAGGCTAAATAGTTTCTCAAATTTCCTGCTTCATGGAAAAATCTGCCAGATAATATGGACTGTAGGCTGAAGATGGATGTCCCATGTTACAGAACAACTTTGGATGACTTTCCAGGTAGTATGATGTCTCTGTCAATTCTAGAGTTTTGGAAGTTGTTTATAATGTACTTCCTGTTTACTTAGGTAATATTATATCCTTCTGGAGTCTTTGATGGAGTTGAAGACTAGATAATTAAAGTTACAGCTTTCCTTAAAAGATAAATTAGATATGAAACTTTTAGACTTACAAAGATATGATAAATAAAATACTGTAACTATAATTCTTGCTTAATAACTGTTTTGTTATATGTAATTTTTACTATGTTAAAGTTAGAATCTTCCTTTTATTTAGACAGAAAGGGGGAGATGATGTGGGATTCCCCTCTGTATGCTGTGAATATGTTTTATTANGTTTACTTAGGTAATATTATATCCTTCTGGAGTCTTTGATGGAGTTGAAGACTAGATAATTAAAGTTACAGCTTTCCTTAAAAGATAAATTAGATATGAAACTTTTAGACTTACAAAGATATGATAAATAAAATACTGTAACTATAATTCTTGCTTAATAACTGTTTTGTTATATGTAATTTTTACTATGTTAAAGTTAGAATCTTCCTTTTATTTAGACAGAAAGGGGGAGATGATGTGGGATTCCCCTCTGTATGCTGTGAATATGTTTTATTACCATTGGTTAATAAAAAACCTGCTTCAGTCTATTGCAGGCCATAATAAAGGCAGGCAGGAAATCTGAATAGAGAAAGAGTAGGCAGAGTCAAAGAGATGCCATGTAGCTGCTGAAGGAGAAAGATGCCAGAATGCCAGAACGTTACTGGTAGGTCACAGCCTTGTGGTGATACACAGATTAACAGAAATGAAGATGTAAGAGCTAGCTAGAAACATGCACTAACCATTGGCCAGTGTTAGTTTGTGTGATTATTCAGGTCTAGGTGGCAGGGAAACAAACAAGCGGTCTCCGTTTCTCTCTCTCTTTCTCTCTCTCTCTCCTTTCCTCCCCATCCCTGTATGTGTTCTTTCTTTTTCCTTCCTATGTTTTATCTACATGCTAAAGATTTATCACAGATTAAATTTTTCTTCCATAGAATAGGTTTGTAATAATAAAGTGGTTGGATATTGAAGGAGAAGAAGAGGCAGAGGAAGTAACACTGAAGAATCAAGTGGGAACAGAACATTCCGGGCATGCCACGCTGTGTGGTTTCCTAGGGTTGTGTTTCCAAAGGCATGCAAATGCACACCAGGATGCTGCAGGTGATATCATGCTGTGTTTGCTTGAAAGTTCTCCAGTATGTGAAATAGCTACAAGCCCAAGTAGAATGCCCAATGCTACAAAGAACAAAGAATTCAACACATTCCTGAAAAGCAGGTTCATAATCTAAATACAAACTAGGAAGACAGAATATGAAATTCCCAGAAGAGGCTGAACATTTCAACATGGAAAAATGTTAGCATGAACGTGGTACATGTACGTTCCATCATGATAGTACACTTCCTGGGTACACATGCAACCTAAAACCTTTGGCGTTTCTTGAAGCCAAACTGAATCTCAATGTTAATTACTTTCAATTCTTTTTTAGATTACATATTTGCATAATCATAAATATTATCTGCAAATAATATATATCTTAAAATACATGAATTATAACATATATCTTTGCTGGTGGTCTTCTTGATATGCACACATATGTATATGTATATATATATATATTTGTGTGTGTGTGTGTGTGTGTTCCTCAATGATATTTCAATGTAGCCCCCTTGGTCTCAGTAGCTGCTATTGGCTCATTTTATAAAAATGTTTCACTTTCTTTTTATGTTGGCAAAATGGAAAATTGAATGGAAAATGCATGCAATTGTTCCACACTGATGTCTCAAAGCAAGTGTGATTTCTGCTATTTATTTGCCAGAGATTGGTACAGATAATTTCATTGCATATTGATTTGGAGAGGGAGGGAGGAGGTTGGTCAGTTACAGTGCAGCTTTGCAATGGGGTCGAGGGTCAAGGAGCAACAGCCTCTTCTCCTCCTGCGTCTGAGATTTCCTTCCCTTGCAAATCCTTCCCACTTCTGTGAGCTCTGGGAACAGCTGCTGTTTTGTATTTCCTTTCTTTAGTGGTCGCTTTCACTGTTGTTTTTATTTTATTTTTTTGAAACAAGTTATCAAATAGCCTAAGCTGGCCTGAAACTTCGCATGCAGCTGAGCATGACCTGGAATGTCTGATCCTCCTGCCTCCTCCTCATGCATGCTACGTTACAGGTGTGCACCACCAGTCATTCATGCTGTGCTAGGGACCAAACCCAGGGCTCCCTGAGTACTAGGCTTGCCCTCCTCTAGCTGAGCCACATCCCCAGCCTTGCTTTGTCTTTTACAATAAACAGGATCCAGCATGCAAACAAGATTCATGGCACACTTTGGCTCAGTTATCTACTTCTTCTCTTCTGTAAATACAATATCATGATCAAATGGGAGGCAGTACCTTTGACCATGTGGAGGAACATTGTAAAATTTAAGAGCAATATCCCCCCAAAAAATCACTACACATTTTATCCATAAAAAACTCTCTATTTTTGGAAATACTTGTCAAACACATAAACTATTTCAAATTCCTTATGTGTTTTTTAAAATTCTATTTTCAAATTACTGTTTTTAAATTTATGGAATATGTCCATTGTATATATTTGGAAAGTTGGATGAGCATGTATATTTATATATGTATATTTACATATGAATATAATTAGAAGAAAAGAATGGCATGCCTGCCAGAAGCACATGCATACTGTGCCTTTTAGAATTGTGAATTAGAGCTCAGAGCATCACTGCTTCTAATGAAGTGTGGCTTTTTTCCTCCCTGGATGTGCATCTGCTATTTTCTCTTCCTTGATCTTTATGCCTGTTCTGTTTTCTTTATTACTGTAGGAGATAGAAAACAAAATAAAAGGTCCATTTCAAGTTGTTGATTTTAATTTTTCCCTTACCACTAAAACCAGTTTTAGGTTTAGATTTTATCGAAGAAACTCTAAGATTTTCAGTAGGTCTTATTTATAGTTTGGCTATCTCATTTATATTACTAGGACCTTCGTTCAACTGCTGTAACAAACATCCAAACAGTGGCTCAAACAAGATAAAAATGTGTTCTCCCACATATAACGGTCTGGATCCCGCATGTTGGGCTGTGGCAGCTCTCCAGCCTCATAGACA
>LOEQ01000192.1:36098-46995 GCA_001685075.1 Bramus lutescens | reverse complement strand
AAGAAGAAGAAGAAGAAGAAGAAGAAGAAGAAGAAGAAGAAGAAGAAGAGAAATCTAGTGCTCACTTTTCAAATGAGTTTATTAATATAATGGAATACTACCCAGGACCTGGTTAGGCTTTGAAAACAAGTTTGCTATTCCTAGTTCACATCTCCTGTTATTGTCAAATTACTCTTTCAAAAGCACTGTATCTAAGTTGAAAAGCAAGTACAGATAGGAAAGAAAAAAGATTGGAATTGGAGCAGATTGCAGGTATTAAAACTTGCCTCCAAATGGATCTGGGCTTGGATTGAGTGCAGGCAGGGGTGGGGGACCCTGTCACACAGAGAATCTTCACTTTTGCAAAGTTCTGCTTTGATGTTGACTTTTCTTTCATATCTATCTCTCCATCTGGAGGGGAAGGGGAGAGTAAGTCACCTCTCCCCTGTCTGGTCTCCTTTACCTACAGGCACCCTCCTGTGCTGGTGGGCTCTGGAGTCACACGTTCCTGAGTTTGAACTCAGCTTCACCATTCTCCTCTCTGAACTTCATTATTTGTAAGGATGAAATTAATAACCAGTCATACTTAAAAATCTCTTGAGGGTAAGTGCTAATTAATATAAAATTAATGGCAAAAGTATAGTCTAATCTTGGTGAGAGGGGGAAAAAGACTCTTCTAAGTAGGTAACTGATTAATGTCAGCCATGATGGATATAATTACTGCAAAGAACTGATACCTGGTATTTCAATAGCACTTAATATATGGCCTGTGCTTGGTAGTTTATGGTCTGTGTTACTTTAATATGCCCTTGTTAGGAATTCAGCTTATCTAGCATGTCCTGGGGTCTAACCCCAGCACCACATAAATGGGAGAGGCAGTAGAATCAGAAATTCAAGGTCATCCTTAGTAAATTAGTGATTTCGAAGCTAACTGGGTCCACATGAGACCCTGTCCCAGCAAAGTACATAAATAAATAAATTAGAATAAAAAAGAAAACTCCATGACACAAAATAGAAAAGAATTTAAAGATAACACTAAAGGATAGACAAAATACACTACTACAATTTGTCTTATTAGTGGTATTCAGAAACATTACAGATTTACATCAGTCAATAAGGTTTCAATTTGAGCCTATCAAAATACTTCAAAATGTCTTACATTAAAAAAAAAAGTCTTTTTTTTTTTTTTTACTTCTGAGGGAGTTTTGCTTTTCATTCCTAGGGAACAATGTGTGTTTCTATCCCGTAGTGCACACAGACTTTTCAAGTATAGTTTCTTTGGTCACTTGCTGTTCAAGGACACAAGGTCTAGCTAGAGACATGACTTCTCTCATTAGTACCATTAAAATTCTTTCACATTTACTCTGTGTTTGGGGTTAGAGATAAATGTGTGTGTGTTACCCCGGTTGAACTGACCAGCAATGGCAGTTGAATATCTTGACTTTCTCCTACTTTGGCCGTATTACATCATACATACACACCTTGAACCCAGATCCTGGTCACATGCAAAGCTAAAGCTTTATCACCAAGTAACAGCCCAAGCCAAGTCTTACTCTTTAAAGGTGGGAATATTACTATTACTTTCTGACATCATCATCAAGGCCTTGAGGAAGAGACATCCTTCTAGACTTCAGACAAAGATACTATTAAGGCTAGCAGCTGCCCGGTCTTCACAGGGCCTGAGAGTGCGGAGCAGACAGTAGGATGCTAATAAATGAGCCGACGAAACCTTTCAGAGAGTGTGAGTGTTGTCAAGCATTATGACAACAGAAGTCAGCGTTGTGAACGGTCAGCGTAGATAGACACTGGAGCCAAAATATACCAAAGCTCAAGGGTCAGGTGGATGGCTTTCTGTCTGCGTGTCTGGAAGAGGAATTTGTGTTACCTCATCTTGCTACCCTCATTCATCTCTGTCACAAAAGGGCAAACAACAGCCTTCGGCCCCAGGGACTTCTGAGAGGACAAGGCAAGTTAGCACGTGTGAAATGTTTGGGATTTCGCCCTACTCAGCGGCAGCCTAAAGTAACACATCCCATGGTTGGAAACATGGAGGTTGTAGTCTCTCCTTTAAGAATGTAGATTCAATCTACACTTTTGGCCATAATAGGAATTTAACACACAGTTATGAATTAAATGAGATTAAGACAATTACATAAATATGTCCCTAAAACCATAGAATCATACAATTCTTCTGTTCTAGGTAGGTGAGCAATGAATACCTTGACAATGAAAACAATAAAGACATAAAAAGGGAGAAAACAAGAGGAGCAGAGGAGAAAACAAGGACAAAACATCAGTCACTCAGTAGTCAGGATCAAGGCCAAAGTGTCCCCAAAGCCCTTTAAGCCCCTGGGTGATCTGCAGTTGCCCCGTCCCAGATACCAGCTCCTCTGACCTTCCTGTCTCCCGAAGCTGTCTCCTTCCGTCGCCGGGCCTTCTGACTGTTGCTTGAAGGAACCCCCACACCAGCCTAAGGATCTCATCTCAGTCACATCTCGGAGACTTACTTTGTCTCCTCTTACACCATCTGTGTCATGCCCACCCTCATTCTTGCTGCTCGCTCACTCTTACCCTGCCTTACCCCCTTCACCGTGTCCGCTCAGCCTCTCTCAGTTTACCTCACTCTTCTGATACAAGATAATGTGATTTTTTCCCTTTCTCTTCCTCAGAGTAGCCTTACCCCAAAATAGAAGCCCCAGGAGACGTGTTTTGTTGACTTTGTTTGCTGCTGTGAAGTATCCTAAGAGGATACTTGACCCATAAGAAATAAATTTGTCCCATAAATATTATTCATTTATAAGGTTTATTTTAAAAGTCATTTTGTTTCCTGCCATTATTTTTCCTTCTGTTTAAATTCAATAAAAAAATAATTCTCTTTGCACACTGACGTCACTTTGGTTGTAGATTTTCATGAGATGATAACCTTGCCCTGGCCTAGTGTTTTTGCAAGAGAAAAAGATGCAGTTCTTACCAGAGCAAGCTTTGTCCCCTTGCTCAGTCACAATTTTCTCTCTTTCTGTTCCATGCACAAGATTCATCGGTGCACTCATTTACAGAAAAGCCTCTCTGATGAAATCTTTCTTAAAGGAACTAAATACACATACTCGTGTGTGTATGGGGGGGTGCATTCATTTTCATTGTTAAGATACAAGAACAAGGGTTTGTACCTGAATAAATCAACATTCATAAAGATCAATATACATTTTTGGTTGCAAATAAAAGGACAATGTCATAAATAATAAATAGAAGAGAGGGGCTAGATAGTAGAGGGAGAAGCTAATTGTGTACAAAAGGGCCCTGTGTGGGGAAGCACACAGTTAAAATGTACATTGATTTGAATGTTTTGAAGACTTTGCATGTGGAGGAAAGTTATTCAGCTGAACACAGCAGTGGCTCCTCTTTCTGAGTGCCCACTGGCAAGTGCCCATTTATTTACCTTCACCCGTTTGCATCCTAAGGAAGAATCTGAAACCATCCCGCCCAGATCCTGTATGTCAATATTTTAACGAGCAAGATGGAGAGGCGAGCCTCTTCACAGATAAAAACTGTTTGTGACAAGCCTTTGTGAGCATCTCTTCTAGTGAAAATAAATTCTTTTATTTCTTTCCCTCAGCCCAGAGTGCTCAATTATATGTTCTCAGCTGGAAAATATCATTTGTGAAGTTTTGGTTTTCAGCTATTTCCCAGGACTATTGCTTAACATTCCACTAAGTTAATTTTCATTGTTTACAAAAATGAACTTCATAAAATTTCAGTTTAAATAAAAATTTTACTGCAGTATTTTTTGACTCTTCCCTAAAGATTTTCTTATTTACTCTTTAGTAAAGTACACACGGATTTGCTCTTCCTATTTTGGATGCCTTGTTTAGTTTCTGAGTCCCAGGAGTTAATGGACAGTACATTAAATGTTATTAAAGAAAAATCATTGTAGCTATGAGTATTATTTCTCTGATATTCTGTACATACGGTAATCTTGAAAACCTTTAATTTCCCATCCAACAAATATGTCATTTTTATTCTTTTACTTCCAAAGCCAAGCTTGCCTTTTTAAATTTTGATTTGTAAGTGCTCTTAGGCAGGTGCACTCCATGTTGGGTCTGGTACTGTGATGTGCTGTGTGTATCTGACAATGCATCTAAGGATGTCTCAGTATGACCCATGAATGTGAAATGGTTGCAGTATTTCCTGCAATTATCTTTTCAGAAATGTGACAGAGGAAATAGGCTGATAGCCCCCACAGGATTTCAGAAACACCTAGTGAAGACCATTGTAATGTGGCTTCCATTTTAAGCATCACAAATCAGTTACTGTCATGGTATTACATTATTTTTGTGTCTTGTAAAATATTTTAGAATGGTTTTTATTGCTATTCTGTGACATTGTTCCAGCGCTTGGCTTGAATCATTATTATTTCTGGAGTTGATTTTTTTCTTTCTTTTCTGTTCTTTCTCTCTTTTCTTTCTTTTTGGTAGAAAAGCTGTCACTAAGAAGCCCTGTTCTGGAATTTCTTATGAAAGTCAGGCTAGACTTTAACTAACAGAGACCAGCCTACCTCTGCCTCCTGAATTGTGTGCTTGCCTTGTCTACTTAAGATTGATTAACTGATTGATTGATTACTGATTGATCTGTGTCAGGGGAAGTGTGGGCACTTATAGGACGTAGGATAAAATGTGGTTGGGGGCTGGAGAGATAGCTCAGCGGTTAAGAGCACTGACTGCTCTGCCAGAGAATGCTGACTCAATTCCCAGCACCCACATGGCAGCTCACAGCTGTCTGTAACTCCAATTCCAGGGGACCCAACACCCTCTCCCAGACATACATGGAGGCAAAACCAATGTATATAAAATTAAAAAAAATTTAAAAATGTGCTTTAACCACAACACATAAATTATAAGAGCAAACATTTCCTGTGTGTTTGTATTTCCTAAAGATTTCATTTTATTTCATCAATTGGATCAGACATAAAGGAATAGTCAAACACGTGTGGGGGGTATCAGTGTAGAGGAACAGAGATTACATCACTCCCTGGAGCCTCAAAGCCAATACATGGTTAAATCTAGGAACACCTCCTATGTTTCTAACTCCAAAGCAATGATCTTAGTGATTCTTCAGTTTTCATTAATTGACATCAAATCCACTTCTAAAATTGAGCACAGATAGTAGACAGTATTATGTCCATGAAAAACAAGGAAAAACAGTTAAAGTCAGTATGTGCATTCTGTATTGTTGTGAAGTGAATTACCCCAGAATGAGGCATGTGACCTCAATTTCTGCAGGTCACAAATTTTGGTGCAGCCAAAGGATATAGAGCCAGGCTTTCACCCACTTGCCATCTTTGTGACAACCAGACCTGCAGCCACCTTAAAATCTCCCTGGAGGATTCTCACCCAAACTCACATGAATGGAAGTGGGCAACACCTCAGCTCCATAAGACTTGCTGCAATAGAGCAGGAGCTCTCAACCTTCCTAACACTGTGGCCCTTTAATACAGTTCCTTGTGTTGTGGTGACCACCCTCCAACCATAAGATTACTTTCATTGCTACCTCATAACTATAATTTTGCTACTGTTATAAACCGATACAAATATCTGTTTTCTGATGGTCTTAGGTTACCCTGTGAAAGTGTTATTTGATCTCCCCCACAAAAAGGGTCGTGACCCACAGGTTGAGAACCACCGCACTAGAGGCTTCATGCCTTCCTAGGGTTGAGTTTCCTTGTTCATTCCATACAAGCTGATGCTCCACAGACCAGCCATGAGGATGGCATCAAACTTCCATTGTGAGCAATAAAGAGCACCGTGTGTTTCCTTTAGCCTAATCTATGTGGCATCCCTTCTTTTGCTATTTTCTACTTATTAGAAGCAAGTCACTGGATAGATAGTCAACCCATACCCAAGGTAAGAGAGTTAGTTAGTCTCCAAAGGAGACTCATAGGAGCCATTATCCAGGCCACTCCACACAGTAAAGAGCATGTTCTCTGACCTGGAGATGTAGCTCGGGGTTAGAGTGTTTACCTAGCATGTTTGAAAGCTAAGATCCAAACCCCAGAACCGCAAAAAGTGTATTTAAAAAGCAGTCGTGTGCCCTCAAAAATTATTGCTGTCAAAAGACTCGACTGATCCTCATGTGCAGGCCTAGTTCTAATGAAACTTCTAAAGTGTAGTGTTCTTGCTCTTTCAAGCAGAGAGTAAACCTCAACAGAATCACACCTTCTGCAACTCAGAAATGCCAGTGACTATCCAGGCACCACCTAGATCAAAATTCTTTTCTTTTCAAAACCGAACACTCGTTTCAAATATCAGGAAAGCGAACTGGTAGATATAAACGGCTTTTATTTCTGTTTGATTTGATAAAAAGAAGGTGGGCTCCAGAATCTTCTGACTATGTTTAAAAATATAACTCAAGATTGCCACTGTCTAAACACAGACGGTTGCGGCTGAGTCAGTTTCCTGAAGGCAATCCAGGGACATCCTGGTTCTTCCCCAGTGCCATTGTGATGATCAAATACAGTGACACAGTGGACAATATTGAGTTAGCAACAATGTGCAAAATATAAACACAAATTTTGCCAGAGTTCCCCTCGGCTGCAGAACAGGACAGAATATGAGGAACGGCTGTCTAGTAGACATTAACTCTCTCCTTACAGCACAGCCATCTCTGGGGTGTGGATGAAAAATGATGGGCTGTTATTGAAGGAGCCATTAGCAGCCACATTTGCTGTTGGTTGACCTGTGTTTCAGCATGGGGCTGGCTTGACTGCAGTGCAGAGCCTTTGAGGCAGCGCACCCCTTCTGTAGCATTGACACACTCTGTTCGTCTGCACTTCCTCCAGCCATTCGCCTGGATTCAAGGCCACTCCCAGTCCAAACGCCCCTGTTGTGTGTGCCTCTGACTTGAAAGGAAACATTCTCCCGTATCATGTAAGAACTACCTGGAGATGAGGCCTCCTACTGCCCCAGAAGCACGCATTTGCCTTTCTTCTTCAATGGCCCCGATAGAAATCTCATCTGATGTTTCCCCCTTTGCAACAAGATGACAAGATATTTTCTGGGAAGTGATTTAGGTAGACTACAACAATCTATAAGGGTCTATTGATTAGAAGGAGATGTGCCTCCAACTTGATTTGTGTGCAGTGAAGTACCTTGGAAGGTAATGTGATTGACAGTGTAGAACAGATTGCAGATGGAGGAGTTAGGCTACTAGGCCTCTTCCGCATACAGGTACACAAAACAATAGTTGCAAAAAGACTAGATGGAGAACTATAGAAATGAAAGGAATTTTACAAAGGCATGTTCTAGTAAGTATGGGCCCTTGCCCACCATCCATGTGCTCCAGGACACCCGTGAATACTGCCGAACACATTTGAGAGTTCTCTCTCCCCTCTCTCTCCTTTCTCCCCTCTCTCTCAATTGCACGGTTCTCCAGCATGAAGTTGCAGGTGATGACGTCATGTCACAGTGTTGCGAGGCTGGATATGCCTGTAAGACTTTGTTTAACATATAAACTCAAACAAACAAAAGGGATATTATATGAAGGTGGTCACCAGAAGAAAAGATACTAGAGTGTTGTACGAACTTTGAAAATATGCTGTCCCAATAAGTATGGCCTGGTGGTTTTCATGTTTGAGGTCACTTTGGGTCGTCCCACAGCTGACAGCAATAGTAATGGCATTGCTCATGTGGATCAAATGCAAACAAGAACATGTACCCAAATGACCGTGTCTATAGCCTTATACTAACGTAGAATCATAATAGATACTAGGGAAAGACAAAGAGGCAATTTAGCAACTCTGAAGTCTGAATAATAAGGACAAAATGTACACCATTGTAGTAAGTCATGCACTGGCAAATTGTGAAAGCACAGGTCTGCGGGTTTTTAAAATGCAGATCTGTTGAAGATTTTGCACCACTCTCTTCCTCCACACCCTCCTGTTATCTTTTCGGTTTCCAAGGTAGGTAGGTTTGCTTGGACCAAGAAGCATCATGGCAGCAACATTTAAATAATATGACACTAGACGAAATGAGAGGGACAGAACCGAGCCCTTGTTTCAATTGCCAGCACAGCTAAATGAACTCATTTTAAATAAAAATATAATATTGAATATTGCCGAGGAGACTTTGCTGAGCTTCCCTGTGCTCTAAGCAAACATGAATCTTCCTGCAAGGAAAGAACAGAAAATTTTGTCTTTCTTTTTAAATCTAATGAGTCATTCTATTAGGCTGAGCATTATCCAGAAAATAGTTTGCTTTTTTATACGAATAGAAATTATGCCCTGGTAACATGTTATGTATTCCAAAAATAATTCCTAATTTTTCCATGTGAGCCAATTTCTAGCGACTCTAAAAGAATTTCAGTGACATTCATAAATCATAAATTTGACACGAGTAAATTTAAATTAAATATCACCTGAGCAGCTGAGTTTTTATAAACCAGTCAAATACATGTCAGAGTATTTAAACGCAGCATGCACTAGTGTTCTTAAGCCTATAGTATGTAAAAACAAGCCAACTGCTTATCATTTTAAACATTACTAAGGAGAAGATGGACAAGCATACCAGGGGAGCAACAAACCTGGTCTACACCCTGGGCTCTAGACCAACCAAGGCTACATAGTTTTGTCTCCAAGACAAGCAAACAACACACACATACATACAGGATGGCGGGGAGGAAGGAGATGGAGAAAGAGAGAGAGAGGAAGGGAGAGAGAGAGAGAAAGGAAGAGAGAGGGATAGAGAGAGAGAGGGAGACACAGAAAGACCTGTTGCAGAGAACCTGAGTTCAGTTCCTAGCACCCAGGTCAGGAATCCAGAAGTGACCCACAACCATCTATAACTGCAGTCCCAGGAGATCACATCACCTCTTCTGGCTTCCACAGACCACTGTACTCATGGGCACATAAACATATGCATATAATCAAAAATTTAAAACCGTCTTTTAAAATTAACGAACACGAAATGCAACATGCCCAAGGTATTCAACCACCAGTGCTACAACAAACAAAGAGTTGGAAATACTTAGAAATAACTGTTGAGTTCAGCGAAGCGGTGAAGTATGCTCAGCAAGACACCACTTGTAGCTCTTCGAGGAAGCTAATGGAACAAATGGGCTTATTCCTTAAACAGGGAACTAAGTTGTTGATACACGTAAAGGTCTCTATGTCCTTGAAACAAAATATTAACGGAGTAGAACTGAGAGATTTTCCCCACACACCCCCATTCCAATACTTTACTTCAATGAGACATAAACTAGATGTGTTTAAGAGCTTAGAGCCATCCATAACAGCTAACCAGAGTGTTTGTTCCCAGTCTGGGATCTCACTCTCTGACGATGCTAAAGCAATCCAGAAAAGTGTTTTTAAAGTCAGCTCACCTGATACTCTTTTTCATGTTTTTCTGTAGCTAGTCATGCTGTTGGGTGAGATATAGTGGCTTCAGAAAGAAAATCAAAAGTTCGGAAACTTCAGATTTAACCATTAGTACAATGATTGACACAGAGCACAGATTTCTTCCAAGAAAACCAGGATGGTGCATTCTGCACTTTAAACAGGAAAACCTGCCAGCAGCAACGCCTTCTCCTCCACGCACTGTGTGTCTGGAGTCACGGTCTTCATCTCTCAACTTTCTCAACCTCAGCCGGTTCTCTTTTGCAAAAGTCATTACCATGAGTAGATCCCGAAAGGAGGGCTACGATGTTAAGGTCATTTTTTTTCTTAGGAAGGAATGCACCGACTTTGAACCTGGCACACATCCTATTAATCCCGTCAGTTCTTCTGTCTGTCCGGGTGACTTCCTCAACAGAATCCTCAAATATGAGCTAAAAATGCATAAATCACTGGATTAAACTTGTAGGGAACGATGAAAGCTAAAATTGTGTATGTACATGTGGGACAAATGAAACCTTTTATTATTTAACCTGAATGAAAGCAATAAATTTGAAACAGGTTTTGCTGACAATATTGGTAATCCTGAGCAGACTTCGGAAGTGTTTTCTGAATGAACACTGGGTTTGTCCAGTAATCCCGTGAATTAAAGACTCCTGGCTAACTCAAACAATCTGCAGAATATCATGTCATTTTCCAGTTTGTCTTTCATTTTTGCTAAGAAAAGAAAGATATCTAAGATTTAGGCTCCAATAAATAAGATCAGAAATTATGCCTGCCACATTATTTATTGCGTGAGTTGTACCTGAGGTCAGCGCCTGCGGTTCTCAGTTGAGCCACGGCCTGTTCCTGCCCTTGGTTGTTAATGTGTAGTGCTGTAGTGATAACAAGCCTCCCCTTATCCTGCCTTTGGCCATCTTGGAACTTGGCTGTACCATTCTTTGCTTCCTAATAGACTTATCCCATTTTCCCCGTTCATGACTTTCTTTTTATTTTTAATTTTTTTCATATATATTAATTGTGTAAAATAATTATTAGCATGATGAAATTTTCAAGCCTGTACACAGTGGCCTTTGGTCCTGTTCACCTCCCTCTTTGTCTCCCTTTCTCTTCAGGTCCTTCCTCCCCAGGGTTACTTCCCGCTTCCTAAACAATCTTCCTTCCCTTTCACATCTTTGGCTTTGAAAACCTAGATGCTACGTGTGAGAGACAGCGCGTTATTTGTCATCCTGGATTTGATTTTCAACATTTCACACAATGGCAAGCTGTCATTGTCAAGTTAGCTTTTCTGTGCGGCGTGTACTTTTTGGATATAGCGTGAAAGTCCTTTTAAAATCTATTCTAGATTTGGTTAGGTTGAAAGAAAAAGTCTGAAACATGCTTAGGCCAGTGCTTGAAGTCAATTCTAATGATACTTAACACTGAACAATTATTTTTTTTAAAATTTTGAGATTTACTTAGTATTTATTTAGTGTGTGTATGTGTTTTTGTGTGTGTGTGTGTGTGTGTGAGAGAGAGAGAGAGAGAGAGAGAGAGAGA
>LOEQ01000192.1:0-28564 GCA_001685075.1 Bramus lutescens | reverse complement strand
TGCTTAAATGAATACAATTTGTGTGTTGTTATTTCGAGGTATATGCTAGCCGTGTGGGAGCTGGGCCGGATGAAAAGCAGGCCTGCTCCCCTATCACTACAGCCAGAGGCATGGGTCTCTACTGGTTTGGAAAAGTTATGATGCTTTTATCTGGACCTCTGTATGAATCTGTGCTTGGTCTCACTAATCACAGAGATGAATGCTCTTTTATTTGTTTGTTTTATTATGTTTTGTTTTTTAAGGCAAGGTTTCTCTGTGTAGCCTTGCTCCACAGACCATGCTGGCCTCCAGCTTAGAGATCCACCTGCCTCTGCCTCCTGAGAGCTGGAATTAAAGGTGTGTGCCAACACCACCTAGTGAATGCTCTTAAATCCTTCACTACTGAGATCTTAAATCTGTGAGTTACCCATGTTCATCAAACACATATCTTTACCTGTACCATAATCTCGTGTACCATGCTCTCAGACAGCATGGATTCCTGGTCTGTTTTTTTTTTTCTAGTGTTTGCTTTGATTCTTTTATTACATTGACTAGCAGACACATCAGCCAGATGGGCTCTGTTCTGTAACTAAGCCTGTAGGACCTCAGTGGTATCTTTGGATAGATTCTACTTTTAGATTTAAACCCCTGTACACCAGCACTTATGAAAGGAGACTGTCGCTTCTCAAACCCAGTGTCCCACACAGGATTATCCAGTTAGGAAATTGGCCCTTTCTCTGTGTTCATGTATCCTTTTTCCATTTCCAACCCTTCCTTTCCCTACTTCTTTAAGGCACTGAGATGAGAGTGGAGACTCTCAGTGGCTTCTGTTCAATCTGTTGCAGTTTTATTTTTAAATTATTTAAATGCTCAATTATTCCTGCTGCGCTGTATGGGTGTTTCACTTTAAGAAATGTGCTATACAAATATTTCCTTGCATGTTTTATTTAATTTTCTTTTGAATAAACCTGAATCAAAAAATGCTTAATGAGAGGAACAAACCATTAAGATAGCACCCAGGGTGGATGGATTGCTTATCAAGTTTTCATTCTCTTTTCAAGCCATGTTGAATCTCCTGCTTCACATGAACCCAAAGCCTAGCACTAGCTTCAGGAGACATATGACAAGGGCTATTATACTTTTAGGACCATTAGGACCTTGAAGTTAGACAACGACTTAGAAAATCAGTTATTTAGCCTGGATGAAAACTTTGTGATAGCGAAGGAATGGGGAAGCTCATTGATAAATGACCACCCCCCCAACATATACACATACTCTAACTTCACACATACACACACACTCACACACACACATACACTCTTACTTCACACACACACACATACTCTTACTTTACACACACACACACATTCACATACTCTTACTTTACACACACACACATACACACATACTCTTACTTCACACACACACATACTCTTACTTCACACACACACACATACTCTTACTTTACACATAGTGATTGTCAAGGAGAGAAAGAAAAACCAAGACAGCATGAGGGTCCTGAAGTCTGGTGTAAAAGGCAAGGAAGGACCATGGCAAGGAAGCAGAGAAAGTACCAACTGTCTGTGAAGAGAGCTTGTTCTCACAAACTGCTGATGAAAGTTGACTTTGATGGCAGAATTGGCTCACCAGAATTGTCACAACCCGCAATCTCCCTCACTAGTTACTGAAGTTACTCTTGTCTATGCTTTAATATATTTTTGATACATAGCAGAAGGTAGTTGCAATATTGCTAATAAAACAATTTTAACATAAAAGATGTAGGAACTATATTAAGCTTCATCCGAATCCAATGCCTCTGTAGACTAATTTATCTCCTCCCTAACCTTTCCTTTTGTATTTTCATTAGCACATCATGGAGGCAATGAAATCCTTCTACCAGATTAAAGGCAAAGGTGACACATTCCAAAATGACAAGAATGATATTATGAATTGTTTTCAACAGAATTGCAAACCTTGAGCAATAATCAAAAAACCCCACCCATTCTTATAATGAAAATCAAACAGAATTGTAGTCTATAAAGAGGGAATAATTACTTAACTAATCAAAATGATACAGTTCATTATTTTCTTATTGCACATTTATGCCGTTTTCACTCTTGTAACATATCTATAATTTTTTTAAAAATATGATTTACATATGATACTTGAAGATATATATATATATATATAATCCTGTCCAGCTCTTCTTGTTGAAGCAATGTCTTTTCTTCTTAATGTCAAAGGCATTTCCCTTAAAATTTTGCTTAAGACAGCATGAATATCTAATCTAATCTAAGTGTCTGCCTTTGAGGGTTCATTCTAAAATAGGGAGAATTCCTTCCTGTCAAGGAGTTTAGCATTTTCTTGAGTGGTATAACCACTGCTAAGGTACCCAGGATCCTATAAACAAACCCTCACCCTCACTCTTGTAAGGGACCCTAACGAAAATTATTCACACACACACACACACACACACACACACACACTCACTCACTCACACACATGCACACACCACGAGAACAGAAAGGGAGCTAACTGGGAGGATTAAAGGAATCAGCCAGAGTAAAAAAGAAGCAGAAGTGAGTAATGAAAGGTGTATATGATGATAGTATACACGTATGGAAAGTCATAATGGAAGCTTTACTATGTATAATTATTATATTCTGATTTTCAAAAAGGACGTAAGAAAGAAATAGGAGAAAAGGGTCTGGAATGCTTGGATTCTGCCAGGAAAAAGCTTGCAGAGCTTTGTGTACCCGTGGTTTACAGATCTAAAGCAATACGAAAGAAACATTCTCATCTCAAAGGATACCAACCACACTGCATCCTTGTCTCTGTTTATAAAATGCATTCCCTTCTCGTTTTCTTGGGTTCCCTTGTCAAGGTCACTGGTTGGCAAAACCAGAAAGGATTCTCACAAACCACCCTGGTCCTGGCACAGATGGTGGTGGGAAGCAGTTTCTCAACAGTCCTAGGGACTGGTACTCAGTCTGGAAAAATCCCTCACTCCTCATAATAATGGGCACTTGCAGATAGACTATCGAAACGACAACATCAATTCAGAATTACATTCAGAGAAAACCTTGGATCATAAAATAAATAAAAGTTCCAATAGTCTTCTGCCTTCTAGTTTCATGTGTAAAGTATGAACAGTACTTGAACTCTCCTGTGTGGCCTTAGCAGCGCATTTCCCCCTCTGAAGGGTGTTCAAAATATGCTATTTTAAACATTAACCCATAAATAAAGTACAGTGCTTGCCAAAATTATTTTCTTCACCTATATTCAGAGCCTCTAGCCACCATTCTGGATTCTGCTGCTCTCCTGAGATGTGATTTAAGGGCTTAGGAAAATCTTTAAGAGACTCTCCGTGAAATACACGGAGTTCTTTGCAACCTGTGTTTCTAAGTCGCCAAATCACTCTTTTATTACAAACACTGTGTGTAAAATTACCAGACTGTCTAGTGGTCCTTTTTTTTTTCTTTCTTTTTTTTATTTTTTTAACGGAGGATATTGCACGGTTAGGCATTGGAAGAATGAATGTTAAATGTTCAAACTGCTTAAAATATTTTGTAACCATAAATTATTATCCAAAAATATTTTTCAAGTAGATAAAAAGAGTTGTCAATTCTGCCTAGTGAATGCCTCATAAGGGGCTCGTTTGTGGTTGAAAACTGAATAAAAGCAGTAAATTAGGACCAGACTTAACCAGAGAGAAACTGTAATCCATTGCAGATTCCCTTGCTGAATGAAGTATTGTTACGTGGATTTATCCTCTTTGCTTGTAGAGTTAACTGGTCACATCTGTGGCCGAAATGCTGTCTCTGCTCACGGGGAGAGTAGGCTCTTGAAGCTGGAGGATGCAAGCCCCTGCTTATTTGAGATCACGGTGATAACTATAGGATAAAGAAAACTATCCCACAGGGCTGCCTTGAAAAGGGCAGAGGGTGTAATGGATTTGAACTATTGTTTGGAGGCGCGAGGGCCACCGGACAGGGAGTGGGCCCCTGAGGGACTGTCAGTAACACTGGGGTATCTGGTTGTCTCATGGTCAAGAGAGACCATATGACTAAGAGCCAAGCATATGAGATCCCTCCTTGGTCTCTGGCTTTGTGTTTATGTGGGATCTGAGAGCTGGCTGAAATACGGTGAATGTCAAAGGCTCATCACTTACTATAAATATTCCAAGTCAGGAATTTAAATAGTTTACAGACATGGAAGCCCTTGATGATTATTTTATCGAGCACTGTAGATTTCCTTCTGTTTGTCAGCGGCCACCAAAATTAATGAATGCGACCCCGGAAGTCTTGACAGCAAGCCTGTTCAGTCTTAAGCCTGAGTGTTTTTCTTTGTGATTACATTTCAGTAAAGTAACTGGTTTACCTATTTTTAAATTAAGCTGTAGGAAGGCAAACAAAACATATCTCAATTGTTCTCTTTTAGAGCCCACTTTTTCCCAAAAGATTATTTATTTTGTTTTTTTTCCTAGGAGCCTTGTGGCTTCCCTGCCCCTGTGTTCTAGAAAATACTATCACCTCAGAGTCTGAAAGTAAACTTTTAAGTGGGTAATATTTAAAAAATAGTTATTTTTCTATTTTAACAGAATCTTTAGATATCTCTGTAATTCATTCTAATACATTTTATAAGAGAAAGGGGGAGAGAATGTTGCATAGAGCATTAGAAATTGGCATTCTGGAGCCCAACACCTTCAAAAACAGCATATCCACCTATCTTAAGGTTTGCAACCTAAGTGTGAGGTGTGGCCTCTTAGCCTGTTACCACGTTTGCAGGCAAAACTTTTTAACTTGGGCATTTTCAAGAATGAATTTTCCTGTTTTCTAAGAGTGAAAATATTTAGGCTAATGAATTTTCTGTCGAATTCTGCGCTCCACGGAAGTATAAACTAGGTTATCTGCCAAAGAATAGAGAGCGGTGGGGTTTCTGGTAGCATAGTCCTTACGAATGTGAAGCGTCTAAATACATGCTAGATTGATTGAGTTCCTGAACAGAGCTTACAATTACCATCTCCATTTAATTAAGAACGATTAAGACATGATTGGTCTTACGTCTTTACAAAGATGTCTATTTATAAAGCATAACTGAAAAAAAATCACCTAGAGATGCACATGTTCTGATGTCACCAAAACTCTTCCTTTTATACAGATAAGGAGTCACCAGGTTAAGCGGGTAGGGGTGTAGCGCAGACTGTCTACAAATGCTGTGTAGGTTCCAAAATTTGAAAATATGATGACAGCACCCTTTCAATCAAATGCAGCTTTACCAGCAGCCTGTGCCCACTCACGCTTCCATGCACCCACACCTATAGGAACCCATATCTCTGCACCTTAAAGCTACATGGAGCAACCTTAGCAGCTAAATGACGACCCCAGTGCTTTGAAATTGTATTGTCTAAAACTGTCGCAGTTCAATGAAAATAGCAATTTATTTCTACCCTTTTGCATGGCTTCTGCACGTCACAGCAAGTTAGCAAAGTAATAAGGCTTCCCCTTAAAAGAAAAAGCGCTCATTAGCATTTTGTAATTCCATGTTGTGTTTCAGGGTCCTTCCACGTTATGTAAAAGGTTGTGGATACACTCACTGTAGCGCGTCAAACATGCAGAGGTGACAAGTGAGAGTCTCTCTGTTGTGGGTGCTGAGGAATAACCATTTAAAGGTCAGTTTCACTAGAAAAAGAACATTTGTTTAATAAGTAACTCGTTTTGGGATATGCTGCACTTTTAAAGGTTACAGAATAGACCGAGTTGCCAGTGATGTCAGTGAGAAGTATATAAAAGCCCTTGGTCCTATAAAAACAATTGTTTGTGGGATTCAAATTTCCCTACATTCTCAGATAGCCTACCATACATTCCAAAGGGCCCAAGTTAGGGTTAGGGAGAGGGTTCAGTGGGTAAGAGTGTTTGCTGTGCAAATAGGAGGTTCTGAGTTCAAATTCCCATAATTGGTGTTTAAGAAAACATAAAAAGAGTTAAACATGGTTGGTGGGGGAGATTGACCCCAACATTGGAGAGGAGAGAAGCAGGTGGTTCCTGGGAGATTACTAGTCAGGCAACTTGGTCGAAATAGTAAGCTTCCAATTTGTGAGACAATTTGCCTCAGAGGCACAAGGTGTAGAGCCACAGACAAAGACTTCTCTGGCATCTCTGCTCACTCACAGTCTCATGCAGGCACACACCCCTGTATACTCACAGCTTGCACACCACACAGCCAACACACACAACCTCAACTATCCATAGTGTGGGTTCAACGACCATTGACTTAGGCACATTGACCGAGGTCCATTACCTCGGTTCTCAGCTGTTAAAAGTAACATTGGGTGTTGGGTAGGAACACAACAGCAAACATTGGCACAGCAGAGTGGGGAGAATCAACTATGCACACACACGTATCAACTTAGACACACACTGAGTGCCTCCTATGTGTGGAAAACCAACTGTGCACACATGTATACACTCACACAGACATGGCCTACATCCTACGTGTGAAAAAAACAACTGTCACACACGTATTCCCTCACAGACATATTACATACCTCCTATTTGCTTCACTCTTTCAGGTTTTTTATTTTATAAGGAAGTCTGTGAATCACGGGTTATCCATTTCTCCTTGAGCTTCCTAATGCTGTGTAACAAAAATTGTCTTGCTACCAAGTCCTATATGAAAAGAAATTATTGATTCAGCTATACAAACAAAAGCTATTGATTTATCTTTTCCTATTCCAAGACCAACTTCCCCCCACTGCCCTCCCTTGAAAAAAAAAAGACAAAGAGAATTTGATTTGGCAATGAAGTGGAAAGTTAATCTGATATGTAGACAAAAGAGCAATAACAAAAAATTGGAAAAGGGGCAAAATCTTTTCATTATAGAAGGTTTTTTTACAGATCTGAATAAAAGTGATAGTTTATTTAATACAACTTATGTACTATTAAATTTTTTTTTTGCCTTTAAGGATATGATGTAAAACAAATAAAAGCTGTTTAGCTGTTTTTATATTTAGCTTTTCATTTTGTCTTTGCGAGACAATGTTTTAAAGCTGTAATAATTCTCTCTAGAGCATATTAGCTCATTGCTTGAGATAAGCATCTGAGAAAAATAACTCTAAGAAAAACCTTCTGATCATTTGATTTTGCTTATGAGCTGTAATTTTTTTCCGTCCACACATCCGCTGCTAAGCTCCCCAGCTAAAATATTGTCTAGGTAGCAAATTATAAGTCCTCAGATTTTTCTTACCGAGTTGATTTTTTAACACACAATGAGTTGTCTATTTAATTACAAAGTGAAAACAATCCATTTTCAAGGAAGCTTCAGAGATTCACTATTTAGATAAAAGGAACTGCAAAGTATATAACACTCAGCCTATTGTAATGTAAAAAAGAAAGAAAGAAAAAACTACTGATGTCTTTTGCAGTTAGAAAAGAATGTGGCTCTCTCTTGCTTCAAGCAACTTAGCTACACACAGAGCTAGTCCCTTAATTTGACTTGCTGTTCATTTGAGAGAGGGCAAAATCTATTTCCTGGGCAATTTTGCAAAGCAAAGATATTAATACTTTGGGGCTTAATTGTATCCTGTGTTTAAACACACTATGGGTGAAACTCAGACCTCTGCTTAATTGCTGTGAGAAATAGCCTGATTTCGTCGAGATTAGGCACACGCTCCCATGTTCTTTGACCTCAGAGAACCTCCTCCAGAACTAATCTTCTAAGGTAGAAGGATTGCTTTTCTGTGTGCAATGGTGCCGTTCCCAACAAACGAGGACTTAATAAACTAACTTCACCCTTTCAAGTCTTTTCCGTCAATGTTTCTCATCTATTCATTTCACACGTCTCTTGACCAGTGGCTTATTAGTAAATAACCCTAAAGTTGGCAGGAGAATCGTTTTAATGGCATCTTTTTAAATTAGAGGACTTTGAAATTTAAATTGGCTGCTTCAGAAATAAATCTATTAAAAAAATCTTTCATTTTTACTAATGAAACATGAAGCGCTCAAAACAACTCCATTCAAGCAAAATCCACAGCCCTCTGAAAAGACAAACAATTCATATTTACTTAAAATTTTTGCTCTGCAGCTGTATTTTGTTGAGTTCATCTCATGTATGAAAGTGCTTCTGCTTTCCCATCAGCCCATCCGGCTTGTTTTTATAAGATGTAACAGAATGTTCTGGTTCTAAAATATTTATATTAATCAAAGTCCGGGCTGTTTATATTTTTTGGCAATAGAGCTTTGCTTTTAAAGTGACGCTCTTGCCTTTAACTAAACAAAAGTGCTGAAGCAGCCTGTCATATAAATTTCAACACGCTACAGTTGGCTATAGAACTGCGAAGGCGGGACCAAAGGGGAGCTGGTGTCCGAGCTGCAGGTTAAACATGGATTAGCAGAAAGTGTGACGCTGGCCACATCCAGGACTCACCTGATGAAATGTCCTCACCCACACTGCCTCTTGGAACCCCTCGAGCCTTTACTTCCTGCACTCAGGAGGCAGAGGCAGGCTGATCTCTGAGGTCGAGGCCAGCGTGGTATCCGGACAGAGTTCCAGGACCGCCAGGGCTACACAGAGAAACCTCGTCTTCAAAAACAAAACAAAAAAAGAAAAGAAGCCGCTCGCTCGTGTTACCTGGCAGCAAAGTTTGAGTTCCGGTTCTACTTTCTGCGTGTTTTGGAGTGTTGGGAACTGAACCACAAGAACTGGAGAAAACAAGCGAATCCTGGGGCTCGATTCATTTCAGAAGTGCTTTGCTTCTGATTCAAACTCATTTAGGAATGGTGGAAGTGAATGTGTGCGTCTTACTGGCTTGCTGTATTTGGGAGCAGAAGTAGCTCAAACTAAAATGCCAGCTTTTTCAGATCGTGTTCCTCCTTCTGGAAATTGGTTGTAAAGTGTAAATCCTCTAGACAAGTTCAGCTCTTGTCAGGGAAAACGCCTTTGTCAAATGTGTTCCATTTTTACTTACTTGGTTTTATATCATGTTGTTTATTTGTTCTGTGTGTATGTGTAGGCATGCAGAGGTCAGAGTCAGTTCACTCCTCCCATCATGAGGATCCCAAGAAGTCAGGTCAGCAGTGTTGGTGGCAAGAGCCTTTACCTGAGGTGTCGCTCTCCAACCTTACCATAGACATTTTAAATAGCAAGCTAATCTCCATTAAAGCATGTCTATTATGTTTAATTGTCTTGCAGTAAGATGACACCAAACAATTGAAGAAATTACTTATTTACTTAAATCTTTGTTGGAGATGGAATGCCACTATGTAGCCATGACTGGCCTAGAATTCACTATGCATAACTCCACCAGGCTGTCCTCGAACTCACAGAGATGCCCTGACTGCCCACTTTCCCAGTGTTTGACTCTCTTAAGCAGTTTAATCATAAAGCTTTCCAAAGTCAGGTCTGTTCCCCAACAGACACTGTGTCCTTGTTGCTGTTGCTGTCGCTCAGTATTAATTGTGTTGAGGCACTTCCACAAAAGGGAAAGGCCTGGATTCTTAGCCTGTAATAAAGAAGTTTATATGTGCGTTTCCTCCAGGAGATAATACAATATGTGCACATCTGACAAACAGGAGATATTCAGTAGCGCAGCAGAAGGGGCTGAAGGTCTCCTGTTCACTTTCAGCCTTTCTAAATCTTGGATATTTCCTGCCTTTGTTTAATTTGGTGTAAGTCTTGACCAGCAGCTGACTCAGAGAGAACATGTCCTGCTACCATTTTCAGTGGTAGCCTGGGATTGTAGTGCTTGTCTTTGCATTCTGGCTTGAGACTCAGATATCCCACAGTGCTCCCAGGCTAGTCCTTCACAGAGCGTCTTTCAGTGATCTGCTCAGGCTAATTCATTGCTTTGGTCTTTAGTGCAACAATGCCTGATTTCAAACTTGGGTTGAAATGATCAGTTTGCACACATGTGCACATGCGCATTCACAAACACACTTAGAGGAAAGAACTGCTTTGGCAGATGAGGGAAAACTTTGCTCTTTCTAATGACCACATTGATAATATAAACTGATACAAGAACAAAACAAGTCAGGCTATCATCAACACAACATTTACAGCTCTGAATTGATTTACCTATTTTATTCTATCAGCCAAAGCCAGTAATAATAAATGTTAGTGTTAATAAATATTAGTGTTAAACCATTACAGATTATTGTTAACATTTTGCTTCCAATTTCACACGGTATGAGTATAATCTATTTCCATGCATTAGCCTGGGCAAGGGGTTTTGGCCGAAGATAACTGAAAATATAAAGTCCAATGCAGAAAAAGAAGAAAACATGTCTATAACCTTTGCCTATTTCAATCAGAAAGGTGAATCGGATCAGTCTTCTTGTACGCCTTCCGTCTCTAGGCAGTGCTTTTTTTGAAGTAAGAGAGAGACAAGAGACCTAAGGCTGGCAATGTGATCTCAGGGCATAAAAACGAATATTATCAGGTCAGATTCTCATACCTAGGTTTTATGCCGCATTAACCATTGGCTCTCCTTTAAAGTGGAAACATTCAATATCCTCTTTTACCTCCTGGTTGAATCCTGGATCACACGTGCAATTTCTAATAATACAGTAGGAATTTATCTCATGTGTATTTATTTAGACTTTATGAAGTTAGATCAACAACCCAACATTAGAAATCTGTTTTTAAAGGATTTGTTTTTCTTTTAAGGAAGTTGAAAATTTTCAAAGACTCGTGTTGTTCTGCTTATAGGTTAAGTCTAGATCAGTGTTCTCAACTTTCCTTATGCTATGGCCCTTGAATATTTTTCCTTGTCTTGTGATGACCCCAAGCACAAAATTATTTCTGTTGCTACTTTATAATTGTAATTTTTCTACTGTTATGAATTGTAATATAATTATCTTATATGCAGGATATTTGATATGGGACCCCAGAAGGTTTGTGACCCACAGGTTGAGAGCCCCTGGTCTAGATGAAGCTGACAAGGACCAACCAAACTGGCCTCCAAATAGCAGTGTGAACAAGTTATAAAGCAGATGGACTTTTTGTACATTTTACACCAGCTCTTTCTCTCTGTCCTGTCACTTCCTACCACCCCAAGAAGAGATGAAATGACTTCATGTGTGTCCCCTAGCCAGACATCTCCTGATAATGCCATTTGAAAACCTGTTTCTTTGCCTCTGTTGGTGGTCCATCACTGAGAGCATGGGTATGAATGTACAGGAAGCAGTTACTAAGCCTGCTTGATCATAGGCCTTGGGTGCGGCCAGTCCTACGACCAACACCAGTGGCCAGTTGCTAAAGAGTCATCAGCTTTAAAACCTCCCACCAAAGGGGGGAAATTACAGGAGGCAGGGATGAGAGTGCAGGTGACCAATTTGTTGGCCTGTGAAGTTCCTCACTCAACACCTTTGTATCCACACTTTGTGGTATTGCAAGAAATCATCTGATCAGGATTGGAGGCACCATGATGTGTCGCTTGGCTTTTGTGACGTTCTGAGTCATGTAGGCAAGAGAGGCATGTTGATAAACAGTAACAAAACATGACAGCTGTCATAACACAGGTGTGTTCCTAGTGCTATGAAACCCAGGGAGGATGATTTCATTTGAAAAGGAGTGTTTGGTTGGTAAACAACAGTTTCAGAGAAAAGAATTTGGTAAATAAGCTATGTTATATACTATAAGTAAGAGCACTAGCAAACCCCACAGGCCAGGCAGAAGGAATGGTGCAGACTCACACCCCTGCATTTACTACCCAGGAGCTAAGTGACTTGTCCATAGGCTGTGTGGTAAGAGGAAGATCATACATATCATAATTTCACCTTAAAACCGCAATCCAATAAACAGTACCTTGTACATTACGTGGAGGAGTGGAGAAGTGTGATAAGAACCATGTTGTGTTTGTTTAAGAAAAAATGGCTGCCATGAGGACGCAGGATGTTTTAGAGAATGACAAATATAGAAGAATTTCCGTCAGTTAGTGTGATCTTGAGAAATGAAAATGAGCGAAAGCCTTTGTGGTGGCAATGAATAAAAGAGAGGGTTGCAGGCAAAATGGCAACCACAACAAAACAACAAACAAACAAACCCTCAGCAACACTCACACAGGATGCATGCTGCCCTTCAAAGGCAAACTCTCAGGCGTGGGTCAAAGACACTGGCAGACCAAACAGGACCCGCTATAAGTAATAGCAGGAAAGAAGTAGTCCAGACATTGTGGTTCTTGTAAGCATGGTGCATCAAGAGAGTGCTTCCTGAAAAGAAGACAGGGAGGATGCGGTCCAGGCTGAAATTTGGCCAGGCTTTGGTCTGCTGAGGGTGTAGTAGCACAGAAACCGTCCCCCTGGGCTGGTTCTTCTCCTGAAGGATAATTCTCAGGTGACATGGCAAATCTTTGAGAAGGGAGTAATGGACCTCACTGTTACAGTGGCAGTCAGGAACCAGAGACCTAAATATTTTTTAGTCAGTCTAAAGAACCGTACCCATATTTAGGGATTATTCTTTCCTCCTCAGTCAAAGACTTCTTAAAATATTCTTATGGACACATTGTAGTCAGATTTTTCTATGGACCACCAGTTCATAAAATAATGACACAGAGACTTATTAATTATGGAAGCTCAGCCTTAGCTTAAGCTTGTCACACTTGCTCTTACAGCTTAAATTAACCTGCTTTTATTAATCTAGGTTCTCCTAAGTGGCTCAGTTACTTCTGCTCTGTGCTGTATTTCCGACCTTTTTGGAGTCTCCCAGGCATCTTCTGTGGACCTAGATTCCTTCCCCCACTTTCTTTCTCTCCCTGGAAATCCCACTACCCTCTGCTGCCTAGCTATTGGCCATTCAGCTTTTTATTACACCAATCACAGCAATACATCATCACAAAGTGTCCTGTAACAATACATCCCAGAGGTATGCCTCCTCCTACGTTATTCCAAATCCAGTTAGGCTGACATAAAGATGGACCATTACAAGACTGAAGCATCTGCAGAGCCTGGTAGATGACCAGATTTTCCTTTCCTAGGAGAATGAGCGCCTGAGTCCAGTCAGACAGCAGATTACCCCTTCCAGTTAAACAAGGCATCAGCACACCTAGATAGAGCCAACACACCCCGACTCTGAGTGACATGCTCTCTGCTCCTAGACTTGTCATATAGCTTTATTTATGCCATTCCCTGGTAATCAGGTCAGTTACTCTGCCAAAATAATTACATTGTACCAGTCCATCTGCTGGCAGGAGCCACAAGAGCTATGCTGGCAACAACCACAGCTAGAGGTTTCAGAGAGGCTTGTTTAGAAACTATGACTTCTAGACTCATAAAACCTAGAGTTGGAGAGATGGGCTGTTGGGTATGGTGTTAATAGGAATTTTTCCTATTTCCACCCTTTCATTCCTGGGATGGAGTCAGTTGTGTGTAACTACTTAACCATTACTGCTATCATAAGTAAAACGTCACCGTCTTCTCAAGTGGAAAAACTGGAGCCTTAGATGGCACCCTGACTTTAGCCTCATGAGAGACATGAGAACCGAGGATCCCCCTAAGGCTTCATTGGAATCCTGACCTGTAGGAACATGGAGCTAATGAATGTGTGTGGTTTTTAAGCTGCACAACGTGATAGCCCCATACATAGAACACAGATAAATAGCAGAGCTTCTCATCTTATTTCTTTAACACTTCAATATTTAGCAAGGACCAGCTAATCTACAGTCTTCTGAGTTCCAATCTCTCCATAACTCTCAAAGCCAGGAAAATCACAGCTTCCATGGTATATCTTCCTATTTGAATAAGAATCCAGTAACTACAGGGAGGGTAGTTAGCCAGCAGTCATTTTACATTCTCCATAAAGCAGTAACTGGTAAAATCTGAGGCTGTGTAGATGACCTGATCTCTGCCTCCAGTATTGAATTCTGTTTGAAAATGCATAAACAAATGTGTTCTAATGGAACTTTGTTTGCAGTAAGGTGTCTAATTGAACCTGTGTGGTACAGTGTGCTGATCTCTGTCTATGACATCCCACTGCTATCAAATGCCAGTCATTGACAATACTATAAATATGGAGACTTCCACTAGTGGCTGGGCCTTACTGCTAACACCTCCAGAATCCCCATCTTTGTCTCTGATTCCTAGGAACAATGCTGGCACCATCCATCTGAGTTTCAGTTTTCTCGAAGCAAAGCCTAAGGTAAGGGAAGGAGTCTCCGAAAAGTGCCTGATTTGGGCAGCACTCAGGAGAAGAGGAAAGGGGAGGTGAGGGCTAGGAAAGGAAGTGGAGCAAGGGTGCGTGGGCTTTGCTGAAAATCTGGGAGCAAGGTCACTAGAGAGAAACGCTCCCTTGCAACAGGGCAGTGGGGTGTGGGGAAGAAGAAATGCCATGCCCTTCTTTCAACAAATCATTGCCAGCTTGCCGCCTGGTTTGGAGAGTGTCCCATGCAATCCAGCTTCCCGCCTCAAAAGAGAGGACAGCTGTGGGCTGTTAGTTCCTTAATAGCTTTGGGATGGATCCTTGCTTGTTTCTTGCCTGTGGTAATGCTTTTACCCAAATTAAACTTGTGTTCATTGCCTGAAAGCATTTTCAATCACTTCTGAGAGATGGAAGTGAAATAAATGCTCAAACACACACACACACACACACACACACACACACACATACACATATGCACACACACAGAGCCATGCACAGGTAACATGCACACATGTGCACATACAAACAAGTTAATGATGCCAACAAGAAGACAGAATGATTCCTATTCATCTTGGTTATATCCATGGTGTGTGTTACTACCACCTTTCTTAGCCAATTTGTCAAACTAGAACTAACATTCCTCTAGTGGATTGTACCTGATGACAGCTTGGGTAGCTCTTGTGGAAAACACGGGCATGTATCAAAATGGAAACCAAAGAGCTCAAGGTTTTCATTGTATTTGCTGCTCACTGTTCAATAGAGTTGTAGCATTTGCCCAATTGTCCAACTCATTCAGTATCCATCCCGTTGTACTCCTTACTGTTAGTGTGAGCTCTGAAAGGTAGAAGGATGTCCATGCCCCTTCAATATCTCTTCTATAAAATGTAGTATATACAAATGTCTCATGAGGCCACAGCAAGAAAAAAAAAGGAAAATGAAAACCATCATTTTGTGCTATACATACGCATACACTATAATAATAAGAGAAGATTTAAAAATTAAACCATTGCTGGAGGACTTACAAATGTCCTTGGTGAATAGTAGACATTTAGTGAGTGCCAGCTCAGTTATTGTTCTTTGTATTTTACTTATTGTGGATCACTAACTTATCTATTGCTGTACTTAAATGAAGCCTTTTCAATGCATCCACGATTTATTATGAACTCTCCGTCCGGCAGCTTAGCATGTTAGAAAATATGAGGAAATGGTAGGTCTACTCTTGAACAAAAGTCCAGGTCTCTTTTCTAGACATCAAGGAAAATGATGCATAAGCTTTATGATTGGCTTTCTTTTTAGAAAGATACAGAGTATGTATGCCTATCTGAGATAATTAGACATTGGTAATTGACCACAAATCTTCAATTTTTTTCATAAGGAAAAAATATACCTCAATGTTGTGAAGTTTGTCAGCTAGTGATAACCCAGAACTTTCGAAGAGTTGGAAAGGACATGATGGAACAAATTTACACATTTCAGATGAGCATTATTTCTGTACAGACTCATAATGAGTAGTGCTCATTATGTCCTTACACATACTACCTAAGGTGATTTCAGTATCCAGTTATTATAATTAAAAATATATTTTAAAATTCATGTTCTGTGTGGTGCATGTTTGTGGTCATGCATGTTCACGTGTACTTGGGCATTTTGGGTAGATGTGTAGGCATATGTGCATGCATGTGGAGGCCAGAAGTAAAAACCAGGTGTCTTCCTTATGACTCTCCACCTTGTATTTTGAGGCAGACTCTCTCACTTAAGCTGGAGCTCCCACATTGATTCAACAAACTCCCAAGTTCTACCTGCATCAACCTCCCCACTGCTGGTATTATAGACACCTGCCTGCATGCCTGACTCCTCACTTGGGTGCCAGGGATCTGAACTCAGGTCTCTGTACTACAAGGACTTTACCACTGTGATGACTGAGGGGTTTCTGTCCTGCCCGGTTTCCACAGCCATTAAGTCCCAAAGAAATCACACAAAGATCTACATTAATTATAAATGGATTGGCCCATTAGCACAGGTTTCTTATTAACTCTTATAACTTATATTAGCTCATTATTCTTGTCTGTGTTAGCCACATGGCTTGGTACCTTATTCAGCGAGGCAGTCACATCTTGCTTCTTCTGTGGCAGGGTCAGGACTCCAGAGGAATGGGTTTCCTTCTTCCCAGAATTCTCCTGTTCTCATTGACCCACCTCTCCTTCCTGTCTGTTTGTCCCACCTATACTTCCTGCCTGGCCACTGGCCAATCAGCATTTATTTAAAATATAATTGACAGAATACAGACCATTGTCCCACACCACCAATGAAACCAACTCCTCGGTTCCTACAATCTAAGCTTTTTCTACATGGACCTTCATGACACGTGGCTGGTCCCTATGAACTTCCTGGCTCCCCTTCCTCTTTGTCTTTATAAATCAATGCTCAATAAATGATGGGATAGGAATTGAGCAGCTAGGGAGATTTTGAGAGAACATCACAATTACATGACAAGGAAAACATCTGGGAAAGGGTCATGACCTTATTCTCTCTCTTCATTCCCTGGAGAATCATGAGTGAATGCACGCCGTCAAACATTAACTAAGACAGCGGACGCCAAAGCCTTCCATAAATCAGGTTGTTGCTCTGCTCCATATCTATTCTGTGGATGGTGTTTTAAACCTGCTAGTGTCTCTTTTTATAAATGAAAGTTAAGTTGGTATCTTTATTTTGGATTATATTGCAGAACTTTTCAGCAGTTAGGGTTTTTAAAAACATTTATTCTACCCCCATTCGCTATTTAAAACCAGTGGATTGGCTTGAACACACCATAAGTTAGTAGGAACTGGCATACATCAGGTGAAAGTGGCTCTCACCTATTACATGTGTCTCCCTTGGCAATTTAATATCGGTCTGGATAATCAGAAATATTAAGAAAGGCTGATTTGGGGGAAGAAATTTTGAAAATAAATAAGGCATAGAGTAACAGACAGTCTTTGGAAGACAATGATTCTGAAGGATTCAGTTATTTTCGACCCAAATGTGATTATAGCCCCTCTGCATTATAAATCCTTGGATCTGAGAGATGGTTCAGTTGGTAGCATAATGTGCCTGCCTTACATAATGAGAACCTGAGCCCAATCCCCACCACTCACAGACAAAGCCAGGCACTGGAGTGACAGAAACAGGAGGGTCCATATGGTTAGCTCCAAGTTCAGTGAGCGGCCCCGTCTCAAAATACCAGGTAGAGAGAATCAATCTCTGGCCTCCACACTACATATTTACAAACATGCATACACAGACCATACAAACATGTACATAAATGCATATACACAAAAGAATTCTTTTAAAAATAAGTACTAAAAATAAATAGCAATTTGTTATATGAACTAGCAGAACTAGTTAATATAAAGACAATGAATTTGACTATTTGCTTCAACAACCAAACCTTTATTGAACAAGGAGCAAATGTCTGGCCCCGTGAGGACAAAAAATTCAAATGGTGGCCATTGCCTTCAGGGAGCTCACAGTCTAGGGTAGCTGAGGACACCTCGGCAGTTACCTGTAATGCTAAGTCACGTAGCTATACTGGCAGTCTCCTAAGTGTCATGGGAGCAGGAAATCATGACTACCTGGCTGAGAAACACAACTGAGTAAGTATTACAAGGCAAGTCAATCGATAACTAAATGAAGATCAGCAAAAGCCTTCATGGGGATAAATTAGGTGGGCATTTCTTAATTGCGAACTCCCAGTAAGAATTGGAGTGATATCATTGAGAGAGTCACAAGATGGTGGTCCATGTGCCTAATAAAGCATCTCTCTCTTCTCTTTTCGTGGGACCTAAGCCATGACTGTCAGGGTAAACTTTATTTTATGCTAGAGTATCTGAGTCATTAGGAAATCTCACTGAAATCATGAATAGTTCCAGGAGAGCACTGTTTCCACACGGCAGTGAGTCACATGCTCTGAGATAGTAAATCCAGTACCGGCATAACTGATCATCACCCATTAATATCGACGACAATCACCGGGCAGCAAAGTGAAATGAAGGGCTTGTCTCTTCAGTTTATAAACTGTTTGGTCGATGAGAAGACATGGTATGAGCTTGCAGTGAGAAGGTACAGCTTTGGCATCTGCCTTCATGTCTCGGGGCCCCTTATTACCACACTCAGCCCTTTATCTGGCTGTCTTCGTCCTCTAGAGCTGCTCTCACAGAATGCTGTAGACAGTTCGCCAGGAGGGAAGTCCACGATGCAGGTGCCAGGAATCTTCCTATTGCATCATCGGGCAGGAAGTGGAAGGACATGAAAGGCTAACAGAACAGCCAACACTGAGCCGTACTGTCCTTCCCTGAGGACCTGATTCCTGCTTAGTGAACTCACTTCCCACCACACAAGGTCCCCTGTGCTATTGGGTTACAAGAACACAAAGCAGGCAAGACCACGGCCTCTTTTTCTCCCCTACTTCACAACTAGGCTTTTTAGATCTCTCTCTCTGAGAGAGAGAGAGAGAGAGAGAGAGAGAGAGAGAGACCCTTTCTCTCTCTCTCTGTTTCTGGTGAAATGACTTTTATTCTGATGAAAATATTCTGACATGTCTTTGTTTAAATCTGAGAGGTAACACACAGTTTTAGCTTTCTGTCCTGAGTCTGCCTTGGGTGATAGCAAGTATTTCAGTATTTCATTGCAGCTCTCTGGGTGGGAGGGTTGTGTGGGTATGGGCGTGGACATATGGAGGTCAGAGGTCAGCTATCCATGTGGTCTCTCTGGCACTGTCAACCTAAAAGAAGGTGAGAGAAAACAGTGGTACAGGGTCCCTGATTGCCTTGGAACCTGCCCAGTCATCAGTGAGGCCCAGTGCTGCTCATGTGCCCACATTCCCAGTGTTGTGATTACAAGCGTGCCTCACCACCAGGATTTTAAATTCTGAGTTCGGGGGAGAGGGGATCAAACTCAGCTCTTAGTACTGGCAAGCTCTTCAGTTACTAAACCATCTCCCTAGTCCTCAACTGCTGCTTCTTAAAAGCCTTCCCTCTCTCTGCACTGGGTTTGACTTACATTTCTGAATGTTTAAATAACAGGATTCACTTTAAAAGGAGCTCTGAAAAAACCTTAAGCACAGTTCCTCCCTGGGAATTTTAAGCTGAATGAAAAGGTGCTTTCCATACAAAGAAAGCTGGAAAGCCATTCTTCCAAGGCAAGCATGAGACAATGAGAAAAGCCAGGCTTCCCTCCTCTGATCCTCTTTCTTTGACACCTGTCATGTGGTAAGAGGGCTGTGTGGGTGTTGAGTGGTGTTAGCAGTCACTTTTCATCCTGAGGTTCTAATTCTCCACCCTCTGTCAATAACTTACCTTATTGTGCTCTGATATATTTTTCTCTTTTGCTTGCTGCTAAAGAACTTTATTTATAAACATTCTAGATGAACAGATTTAAGTTTGAAACACACAGTCGCAACAGCAATCATCTTGATGAAAATACATGAATCCATTGATTCTTTCCCAATTTTCAAAGCGCCATCACACACATGACTTGATTTGATTCTCACAAGGACCTGCTGATTGGCATAACAGGCCCTGGGGTTTTTATTTTGCTCATGAGAAGAATAAACGATTTGGCTAGGTCTCCCAAAAGTTTGCTCTAGGACAAGGATTCAAGTACTTTTAAGCTATTTCCTGGACACATTGACAGAAATATAGAATAATATATAAAGAGAAAGTTCTCAGGTTTTCAAGATCTCTCCTCCACTTCCTCCTCTTCTTGTCTTTGCCCTCTTCCTCCTTATCCTCATACTCTTCCTCCTTCCTTTCTGCTGTGGATTGAAGCAGCCAGATTAGTTACAAACTAAGCCAGAGCAAAAAGAATCTGAGCTCTTTGTCTCCAGTCCACTTACCCATGTTTCTCTGAAGTCTGCTTTGGAGGTAACTTTGCAGCAACTCTCGGTCTATTTATTTGCACGCTAAGCATAATTCTAGAGACAGAAATCAGTCCTCATCCTTACTCTAGGTGTTACAACAGGCACCTTTGAGGCTCAAAAGGAAGAGCAGCATGGCGGAGCAGAACAGAGTTAACTGAACTCCGCAACTTTAGGTGATTTACCCATCCCGAATCACCCAGCTAGGCTCAGGAAGGAGACGGGAGCCTTTGTTTGAGTATTTCAGTTTGAGAGAATACAGCTTGTGGCAATATCTCTTTTTTCAGAGTGTGGGCTGTGATTGTGTGGTGGCAGAGACATATTCACCATGAGAAAAAGACTTTGTAAATTTAGACAATACTTGAGATTTGTACACCCTGCGAGTAATAAATTTATTCAAAGCCTGTGGCTTTTTCAGAATGCAAAGAAATATCTACATGCAAACCTTTCCGTAGCAAGCATTGTAATACCCCACCAGCTTTCACTGCTAAGGTCTGCAGTTCAATTGGAAGCATTTTGTTCAAGATGCTGGAGCAAATTTTAGTATTTATAAGTGCCATAATACCTTTAAAGACATATGTTACAGAAATTTATGACACATACGTGGTCAGGCAAACTCTAGGTGGAAATTCACAGTGCAAATGTGTGTTGCCATTTAATAGCCTCTGCCCATCCCTAGAACTCACTCATCAGCCTCACAGTTGTGAAGTATTTGCATACAGATGTGAATATATTTTTGTGGATCACTCAATAAACCCAAGTGGGGTTTTATGCACCCCTGAGTTTTCAATTAATGTTGTTGACAGAATGAATGGCTATTTATGTGCCCAGGCTTTCATGTTCATTCATGAGACACAATACCTAATCCTTAAAGATCTCATCTAAACACCTCCCCTCTTAGGAGGGTGCTTATGTCTTCCATTGTCTATCTAGGGCAGCATAAGGTTCAGCGATTCAATCTAATCAGCCAAGTGGACCTGCCATGCTATCATGCCTTTGTTCTTCCCTGGGGCATTAGCCCACAATGTCTACAATAAGTCCAATGGCTGACTATACAAAGGTCTCAGGGAACCAACGCCTGAACTTAACTTTTCCCAAGTTAAGTGCCCTGTTCCTTCTCACCAAACCTAACACTCTTTTTAAGGGAAGGGTATTTACACAGGAAGAGTATTTGCCTACATATAGTGAGTCCTTGGCACACTTACCCATCCGGCGGCACACATAAGCTCCTGCCATGGAGCTGAAATCCAATAGTGAATTTAAGGCATTGAGAAAGCCCTGTCCTCTGTGTCCTGCAGATGGAACATGAAAGAACATGCCTTCGTCACCTTACCCACTTCACGGTCTCCTCTCTTCTATCAGCAAAAGGAAGCCATGGAAATGAAAACATCATCTGGGGAAGTTTTTATAGTAGATTAATGAAATTCCACTTTTCTTTTTGAAAGAGAAACTGAGAATTCAGTCATTCATGTAATCAAAATCCACATTAGAATTTGTTTTTCAATATACCTTTACTGTTTCAAACACATGTTAGCTATGCATCAGCCTTATGTATTAAGCAGGTAAAGATTACTATCTAAATTTTTCAGATGAGAAAACTGAGGCTCATTAAGCATAAATTATGTGCTTAAAAGTAGATCAATGCCTATGTGAAAAATAAAACAAAATTCCACTCAATTGATATTCAAAGATGCTAATGTATTTATTAAGCACAACCTAACAGTTCAGTGGGTAAAGGCACTTCTTGATGACCCAGACTGCTCACTTCTCTTCCCTGAACCCACAAGGTGGAAGGAGAGAACAGACTCCACCATCTTGCCTTTTGGCCTCCACACTTGTGCATAGCATAGTGTGTGTACGTACACACACACACACACACACACACACACATATGCACTCACATGAACTAAATCTAAAATAAATTAAATGAATGCATCTATTCATCCATGTAGTTAATAATATACTATACGAAATGAAGTAATTTTTAAAGGTCAAGCTACATTCTTCAAGTTCTGAGGATCCAAAGGAAAAGTACACTTTGTTTGTTTACTTCTGTGAAGCAAATTAAATGTGTAGTCCATGCATTATTGATGTCTATTATTTTAATTCCCAAGAAGTATGTGTATCAAATTGCCTTTACAAGAGGAACTGTATTAAAACAACTTGTGTTTACATGCCTTCTTAGTTTGTGCTTGAGTGTTTATTTTTCTGCTAACTTTAGGACAGTGATCTAACGTGACACTATTTTTAAAATCAGACGTGCAAGTGGCTGTTCTACAGCTCAGATGAGCGTTTATTCTCAAGGGAAGTTCAGGCTAAGATAGGAACATACTGAGATGAAAAGCTCCTTGCAAAGGGCACATGCGCAGACACTTACAGACCCTCAGACTAACCGGCCACCAGAGACCGTGAGTTGTAAGCCAACCCAACAGAAGTCTCCAGAGTCTTCACGTCTGTGTACGGCTTCTAGGGCAAAGTCTATGGTTTAAATCCATCATTATTATTCTTTCTTAAACGTGGCTCATTTCCCTTTCGAACCTTTCTCCTGCTGTCCTGGCTTGCACAGATATGAAGGGACAGATTGGTCTACAGAGGACCCCAAGTCTTTTGAACTAGACTATTGCATAGACAGAGCTGTCTTGGCAAATCTCTGCTCTCTCCCCACCAGGAGCACAAATTGCTACCTAATATGAGAGGATAGGATAGCCTATCCTGGTCTAGAGGGGAAATCAGACATTATCTAATACATCACGCTCCAGGAATATATTAGGGATTGTATTTCTGCGAGCTAACTGTCTTGACCAAGTCAGTGGTGGCACCAGAGATAAAAATGAGTTCTTCAGAGTAAAGGAAACTTTGATATATAGACAATATATAATTTTATACATATTATTTGTTTGTTTAAAAGCACAAAATGGAATCAGAATAGCTCTTGGTTAAGCTGGCAGACCATACTTTAAAACATGGGATTCTTAAGTAAATTTTTATTTACTTAGAAGACTAGTGAGAGCATGCAGGAAGTCTGTCTGCCACCCTGCTTAAATAATGAGGTTAATATTTATTTCTGAAAAGGCTTAGATCTATCATCTAATGACTTAAATCATGGTCATTCCAGCCATGCTGAAGCATTATAGTAATGAGAAGGAGCAGCCAGCCCCAAACAGAGAGGGAGGCTACTGATAGATGCTAAAATAATGAGGCTCAACCAGGCCCTGCATAGGTGACCATTGGGGGGAGAAAGGGTTGAATGGCGAATGCTTTTCTCTGGTGCAGTGCAAAGCAGAACAGGGTGATTTATAAAGCTCAACACGTCGAAGAACAAAAAAATAAATCTTTAAGTAGCACAGCCCATGATTCAACTTGTTTTTTTTTTATCCTCTAACATGGGTAATAAATTGTGTGGGCTTTAATAATTTATAGGAGATGTTGTTATAATGTGAGAATATTAACTTTGCTGAGTCTTTTAATTTGCTTATGCTGTCAATAGTGCATTCAAGGGTTTCTTTTCTTCTTCAGAACAGCCTTGCCACTGGAGCACAATTGGGTTTTGACACTCGAGAGACTCGTGGGGACTGGATGAGACAGTTCACATTAGCACTGAGTTTATCAATTTGGTGCACACCCCTCAGGAATTGCATGCCAGAAAGAGAATTCAGCAGAAGGGTTTGAGAGCACTTAGAACCCTATTAGCACATCCACACACAGCCCTTTCCCCCAAGTCCTTGTAGGAGGAAAAGCCTGAGTGAGGCCATTTTATTTCTGCCAGGAGCTACTCATACTTGCTAGGAGAAAACAAAAGAGAAACAAGGAAAGTTTAAAACTGACTCCTGTGGGGGTGGCATATGCCTGTAATCTCCGTTCTCAGGAGGTGGGGGCAGGGAAGACTAGGGGATCAAGGTTATCATCAGCTATTTAAAAAGTTCAGTGTCAAATGGGACTTTGTGTAAAAAAATTCAAAAAGAGAAGGAAAAGATAAGACATTAAATTAACAGAAATCAGTGTCAGGAAGACACTCAAAAGAAAAAACAAAGTCAATTTGGAAAGAGGAAAAGACAGACAGACAACTCTGGAGAGAGGCTATGGAAGGAATGTTAGGGAGGTGACTTGTCTCAGAAAACCGAGCACAGGAAGAGGCAGCTGCAGTCACCAAGCACTGCCCTGCCTAGAAGACTGGATGGCTGTGGGCAAAGGTTTGCCTCTCCCTGGACTTAAGTCCCTGTGTACAGTGTTTCTGTTTTATTTCAAAGGAATAGTTCATCTGAAAGATTTAAAGATATCACCCACACAGTAGAAAACAACAGGATAAACTATGCAACCATCACTAGGGGTAAATTTAAGAAGGCTGAGATCGGTCTGTTGACACTTGAGGGTTAAAGGGTCTCAGGATGAGTTGAAGATGGAAGAAAAGTCAATATTTAAAGACCTGTCTCTGCTGTGACTTGTTTTGTGGGAGCAGGTCCCCAAACCCAAGCTTACTGGGTGCTAAGATAATGTCCTAGTACTTAGGATAAGCCCCTCCCACGCTCAAGTTTTAATAGCTTTTCCCACCTGTTTGAATGTTGTAAAAAATATATTTCCTTTTGTCCTAACGTGCTTGGTTCCTTTCTCTGTATCTAATGTGTCTTAGCCCTGTTCTCTCCTGGAACTCACCATGTAGTTCAGGCTGGCCTCAAACTCACAGAAATCCTCCTGACTCTACCTCTGTGTTGGGACTAAAGGTTTGAGCTAGCATGGACTGGCTCAGGTTTTCTCTTACAACCTAAACTCAACAAACTCTACTATTCCAGGGGTCACTTTTCCTTCAGCCTCATGTGGCTCCACTTCCCTCAAGTATTCAGGTTCAAGATCTAAATCTTTTAAAAAGAGGTGTGTGTGTGTTGAGGGCAGGGGTGATTCTAGTAATTAAGATGCATTGCAATGCAGTAAGTCTCTCTCAGAACTAAAGCCATGTCATCCTGTAGGCTGAGCCACAAGAAGGAAACATTATGACATAGAGAGAAAGAATTAGCAACTACCAGAGCTTTAAAAGCTGTTTTTAGCAGGGCAGTAGTGGTACACGCCTTTAATCCCAGCACTCAGGAGGCACAGGCAGGCAGATATCTGTAAATCTGAGAGCAGCCTGGTCTATGACATCAGTTACAGAACAGATAGGGCTATACAGAGAAACCCTGACATGAAAAATAAAACAAACAACATTTTTTTTAAAAATGTTGTTTTCTTCCACTTTTCCCATAATGTGCTCAACTCCTCACTTGCCGACTATTCCATGGTAAAGTGTACTGTCAGAGAGATGAAAGAAACAGCTTTAGTATGAACAAGAATATTTTAAAATAGTCCTTCCTTGTGTCTCATCATCTCCAAGAGAAGACAAACAACAAGATTGTTCTATCAAAGCCTTTCTCCCTTTCTACACATTCCGGAGGACTCGGTCTCATTTTTTAAGTCGAAAGACTATCATTAAATTGGTTTGCCCTTATGGTTCTTGAATTTTATTTGAGAAGCATATTTGTCCAGGTCAATTTTTTCATGCAGCAAAATATGCAGCCCTGTGAAGTCCAGGGATACCCCTCTTGAAATTCCCCAGCTAGAGCATAACTGTATGGTGCCTGCCTTCATGAGACTTTCCCCAAAGGAATGAGGAAGATCACCAGAAGGGTCAGAAAAAAAGAGATCACAGTTACCTATCAGCAACTTCCTCCCATGGCTGAGCTTTCTAAATGGGTGCTAAGAAGTGAGATTCTGTCATGTGTTTGCTGGGACATATGAGTAAGAAGGCTAGAATCAGAACTACCTATTCTTACGGCCAGGGTACCAAGTCCAATGTCTTTTAATACACACAGAGAACACAGAACATCGGGGTTCAGCAGTGTTAATCATGGCTGGCATTAAATAGGGGCCTGGAAACTCTTGGCTTTAGGAAGGAAGGGGGAATTGCTAAAGGAGAAGCCCATTTACAAGTCACAGCACAGTGGGCAGGATAGAGAAGCAGTCATGTGATATCCATGCTTCTTGAGAAAGACGGGGTGTTTTTGTCCACTTTTATTTCTCTTATCTTCTTTCAGTTATATGGTACTTGTATATAATCTTATTTCAAATTCCAAGATTGGGTTTTACGGATGAAACTGAAGCATGGGTCTTTGCTCTTAATGTTCAATAACTCCTAGCTACTTTGCCCAAGGATGTGATTTAAAGTCACAGACAAGGACAACATAGAAGCAGCTAAGGTCAACTTAACAGCCTCTTTTCGAGGCTACAAACCCCTCCACATCTACCCTGCCCATGAAGACTGGGAACTGTTTGATGACAAGTCTGAACTCTAAATGTGCTTGTTTGCTTGGTTTTTGCAAAGTCAAGAAAAGAGAAATCTCTACTTTCTGTGATTTATGTGCACCCAGTGAGAAACACCATTTCTCAGGGGAGAAGAGCAAATGGTCCCAACACAAGACGGTTAAAGGACACAATTATGATGACAGTGGCCAGTGGAGATCAGAGACGCTGGGAGAACAGGGGAGCAGCAAGCATCCCAGTGGAGAGCAGACACTGGGAGAGCAAGGGGGCAACAAGCAACGCAAAGACACTAAGAGGAAAGGAGGTTCAATGAAGCTCTGCAAGTAATTAAATATTCTATGCGACTTCTTTATCAGGCCTACTCCCTGTCTGTAGAGGACAGATGATTGAGAAAATGCTTTGCGCACCCTGTGTGGCTCAAGAGGAGAGGTGTAATTTGTCTGGAAGTGGGCCATCATCACTCCATTGATTTATTTTTAGATTGTTCTATCTACATTTGTGTGTACATGTACATGAGTGTGCATGAGTGTGGACGCAAGGGGTCAATACCAGGTATCTTCTTCTCAGCTCGCCACATTGTTTTTTGAGATGAGGTCTCTTATTGAACTTAAAGCTGACGGATTTACATCACACACACCATCTTTGGGAATAGGACACCACAGTGATTTGAGCTGCCTTGGCAGAAACATGACATCTCAAAAACTGACTTATACCAATCATTTTTGTCCCCTATTTCCAAGATGACAGTCTGTTTCTATTGTCTATGAAGATTAGATTTTCAGTCTTGAAAAAAGCCATGCAAATTACCAAAATGTTTTCCATTTGAGACCTTATACATATTTGAATAAAATCAGCTCTGAGCTGTTAAGTGAAATGAAATGAAACAAGAGAACTCTGAAGACTGAAGTTCTGTAAGGGCTGCAGGAGCACCATGTAACCCGATCCCTTTATTAATGGCTAAGTGCAAAGGCTTTCACAAATGAAAACACCATTTGCCGCTTTTTGAATCAAGCCCTACACAGCACTGTTTCTCCCCCCACACCCCAGTTTAAGCATCGAGATTTGTAGCTTGTCATGAGTGCCCCTGTCTTTCTGTTCCCTCTTTGTACCTCTCCAACTGCTCGAGTGGCTTTTTTTTAGAATGAAGTGAAGTTAATTTATGCGGAACTCAAATCGAGGATTCTGGGATTTGACTTTCAAAACTGCCATTCCCCCCACTTCTCTGCATAGTTGTAGGGCTTTGTCTTCCATAGAGCAAGCAACTCATGACACCAAGAGTCCTGAAAGCTTTCATTTCATTTGATCTTTCTGCAAAGGACAACCAAACATTGGTCATGAGCAGATTGTTTCAGCTAATTATTTAGTGATTAGCAAAGATCATAGAGATTGGTCCAGAACGTGTGTGTGTGTAGGCAGCAAACCTATACACAATAGGAGAATAAGAAATAATCACTGCACACACAACTAGGTTTAGCTTATATGAATCAACTATGTATTTGCTTTTAAAGCTTGATTTATTTACACCAAGTACCAAGAATTTAGCTATGCATTTGATTTCTTCTTTTTCTACTTGTATCTTTGTTTTCTTTATTTTTCTTCCCATCATCCTCTCTTCCCTTTCATTCCTACCTCTCACAAACACACACTCATATGTATACACTATATTCTTCATATTACATAGCTGTGCAAACTTATACACAAATAAAGGTCTCAAGAGAAGCCACTTGGGAGGCACGTGCTCATGTGTTTATAACTTAGGTCTTTTCATTTATTTGTGTACTGGTCTGTGGTTTTCACATGCAGCTCTTGGCCACTGCAACCATGTGACCAAGATGCCTCAGAGCAAACAGTTGTAGATACTGACAAATCAAGCCTTCTAAACAAGGGTGCCTTTTGATCACCCGATGAACTTTTTATCTCAAAGCTCTACTCTATCTATAGGAGTCACTGCTAGGAACTTTCAGAGCCCAAGGTTTTCTTCAGAAACTGTATGGCTTAACTCCTTCCTTTCAAAGTCCCATAACCTATAAACTAAAGTTTTTGTTGAGTTCTGGTTTAATTGTCTTGGGGCCAATCCCATTTCCTCCCAGTGACTGTCAAAAGTTATGCATAAGACATGCATGCTGATGTATGTCTCTCCAAATGCAACACAGGATATCAAGGATGGTTACACTCTAAGTAAAACCCAAACTACACAAACTACCAAAGATATAAATGCACATTAAGTTTCTATTTCCCAACAGCTGATATGTCACTCTCTGGGGACTTATGTAT
>LOEQ01000191.1:643097-660287 GCA_001685075.1 Bramus lutescens | reverse complement strand
CCAAAGAAAAACATATATAGATCCACCTGGAAAATGGAAGCAGACAAGATCACCAGGCAAAAGTTGGGAGCATGGGGGTGGGGTGGGGAAAAGGGGAGAGGGGGAGAGAGAGGGGAGAAAATTCTATTTTTTAAAAAAATTTTTTTATAGCCAGGTGGTGGTGGCACACACCTTTAATCCCAGTACTTGGGAGGCAGAGGCAGGCAGATCTCTGTGAGTTCAAGACCAGCCTGGTTTATAAGAGCCAGATCCAGGACAGGCTCCAAAGTTGTAGAGAAACTCTGTTTTAAAAAAAGAATTATATTGTATTTTATGTATGTAGTGTGCACACCCACAGAGGTCAGAAGAGAACCCCTGGAACTACAGTTACAGATGGTTGTGAGCCTCCATGTGGGTTCTAAGAACCAGTCTGGGTCCTCTGTGAGAGCAGTGAGTGCTCTTAATCACGGAGTCATCTACTCAGTCCCAAGGAACCACACTTTGCAGGCAGCTTTTGACTATTTGAGGATGGAGGATAGCTGCACACATCAGAGTGGACACAGACGCCAGCATCCCCACCACCCACATGGCCCAGGCTGATAACAAACATATTCCTAGAAAGAGAAAGAGACCACTCTATAGATTTATTGGGGTAAGCTGAGACATGGGCAGTACGGAGAGAAAGGGAAAATATGCGAACATGAGAAGGCTGTGGAGTCCGCTTGTCCTGGAGTCTGTTGGAGTCTCTCACCAGCAGATGAGAACATTCTAGCACAATCAGTATTTGCTGTGAAGGCTGCTGTCATAGAGTTGACATTCATTTCATATATAGATATTTAGTGTTAAAGCAGCAATGGCCCAAGCTTAAGATTTGAATGTGCATGCCCTTGGGTAAGGCTTTTTTCCTTTCCTCTCATTGCCCAAGAAAGTGGTATCTTAGAGAAATTCTGTCTCTGAAAACCAAAAAATAATAATAACAACAAAAAAACAAACAAAGGCCTTTTTTTTTGATAAGCCTTGCTCCCTTGAACTACAAGCCCAAATAACCCTTCCTCCCCTAAGTTGCTTTGTTGGATGTGTTGTGTTACAGCAGCAAAACTAATACACTGTGGCAGTGTGACCAGCAGGAAGCCTCCTGCGCTGGAATTGACTGTGGCAGTGTGACCAGCAGGAAGCCTCCTGAGATGTTTCTTGAATATAACAAGCTTGTCTTGATTCTAGACCCTTCCATAGCCAGTGGTGAGCGCTCAGTGGAGGAGATGGATCTAAGTTTCCTTTTCAGTTCTTGTAGTTGCTGAAGGGATACTAGGCCCCTCAAACATGTGGCTCTGGCAGGCTTCCCCTTTCTCCCCATTCCCTCTGCCTTGCTAAAAACCGTTATATTACGTTCCTAAAGCTAGCCGTCAAGGTCTATTCCCTTATTCAGCCACTTCCTCCTCCTGAGGCTGACTGCCAAGATCCAGCAATCAAAAGCCCCCTTTGGCTCACCTAATTAACACGCCCAATTAAAATTAAACAACTCATCCTAGCACGAGGGGCCCCCTTTACCTTATAAATAGGCTTTGAGCCCTGTGCCCCATCTGTCTCCTCTCTGCCCAGAGGCAGCCTTTGGATACTCCTTCCCCTTTTCCCTTGCCACCTCTCCCCTTTACCATGCAACCTAGTCCACTCTAACACAGCCCTCCCCTTCTTCTCCTCTTAAGAACGACACCCGCAAGGTCATTTGCTGCTGGTTTCTGCCTGAGTCAGATGCAGCCTCTTTAACTTTTCTTCCCTGCTTAATAAAGGCTCGCTCTGTGAAACAGGTGTTTGGGTGTAGTCAGTGCCTACTCTGGGGTTCAGGAGGAAGTCCCCATGGTATGGGTGGGGTCTCCTTTAATTGCCTCTAACTGTGTGTCTGTAAGATGGGGACATTGTTGCCTTCTCCGCCTAGGTCACAAGTGGCTCAAAGGCTAAAATGGCTTTAACATCTACTGTGGGCTCCACAGGCTGCTGAAACACATGGTTCTCAACATTCTGCACTTCAATTATTTCTTCTTTTGTTAGTTTTTCCATTAAAATTATTACTATTTTATTAAATATTAAAATTATCACGGGCATGGTGATGCACGCTTTTAATCCCAGCACTCAGGAGGCAGGGGCAGGTGGATCTCTGTGAATTTGAGGCCAGCCTGGTCTACAGAGTTAGTTCCAGGAGAGCAAAGGCTGTTGCACAGAGAAACCCTGTCTCAAACAAACAAACAACACCATAAAAACAAAAATTATTTTATTCAAATTATGCCTTCTAAAAGAGAAGGCTCTGTGTGAGTCATCTTTGAAAGGTCTCGTGCTGGTTCAAAACCACATTTGCTGAACTGAGCATCTCAGCTAGACTTGGTGTCGTCTCGACTGGAAGACAGCGGATGACGGAACTGAACATCTTTTGTGTGGCGTGAGAGCCTGAGTTGGCTCAGGGTGTGGCGACTCTGACTGCACAAGTCTGGGGAGCCAGACTGTTAGACAATTTTACCCAAATTCCAATCTGAGCATTTGTACAATATTCATGCCTCTGGATGGGGATTGCCTTCCTTCTCCAGGCTCCTCACCGCCAGGCAGCAGGTCATGGTGGTGCTCTCAATGCCACCACGCAGCCAGTGGGGCACCTCAAGCCAGAGGCCAGGACTCTGGTAGCCACTGATCCAATCAAACCTAAGAACCTTCCAGAATGTTGCCTCTCTACTACATAGCAACAGGGCCAGGACAGAAATGCCTTTTGTGTCTTTGTTTTTTAGATAGGGTTTCACTATTGTAGCCAAATCAGCCCTGCCCTAGAGATCTTTATGTCTCTGCCTCATGAGTGCTGGGATTGAGGCATGAGGCATCACACACAGGGTGTTATTTTATTTAATAAGATGTCCTCGGGCTCATTCATGTTTTGATAAATATCAGGACTGATTTGAGCATTGCAAAATGTGTACAGACATCAAAATAGCATATTGTACCCCAGAAGTGTTTGCAATCATCTTGTCAATCAAAGAAAATTCTGATAACACTGCAAACCTGGAAGTGTGGACCACACAATATAAATGAATATAAGTTCTAGTTTCTACCTGGAATATCAGGACCCAGAGCTGTATGGCCCAGAGACCTAGGATAGAACAAAGTATGACTAGAGAAAAAAATGTCAATGACGCCTAATGGTATTCTGCTATGCTCGTAGATTGGTGCCTAGCCCAGCTGTTGTTAGAGAGGATTCATCCAGCAACTGCTGGAAACAGATGCAGAGACCCTCAATCAAACATTAGGCCGAGTTCAGGGACTCTTGCTGAAGAGAGGGAGGAAGGATTGTAGGAGCCAGAGGGGTCAAGGACATCATGAGAAAACCCTCAGAGTCAACTAACATGGGCTCATGGGGGTTCACAGAGACTGAACCAACAGTCAGGGAGCCTGCATGGGACTGACTTAGGCCCTCTGCATACATGTGACAGTTGTGTAGCTTGGTCTTCTCGTGGAACTCATTCAGTGGGAACAGGGGCTATCTCTGACTCCTTTGCTGGCTTGTGAGACCCTACTCCTCATATTGGGTCCCCTTGCCCAGCCTTAATCTTACTGCAACTTCATAGGCCACGCTTTGCTAATATCATTGGGAGTCCTGCCCCCTTCTGAATTGCAAAGGAAGCAGTCGATTAGGGGCTCAGAAGGGAGGTAGGGGGAGGGACTGGGAGGGGAGAAGGGAGAGGAAACTGTGGTCCAGATGTAAAATAAATAAATATCTTTTTTTAAAAAAAAGTTCTAGTTCCTCATTAATTTTTTTTTTCTTTATTGGTGGGGGCATGGTGTTATTAGAGGTCAAAGGACGACTTTAGAGGTCAGTTCTCTGCTTCCATTTTGTGGACTTTAAGGATCAGACTCAAGGCTTGTATGGCAAGCGCTCTGACCCGTGAGCCAGCTCACTGGCACTAGCTTTAGTCCTTTTATTTTGGTTGTGTTGTTGTTGTTTTGCTTTATCTTTCTTTTCTTTCCTCCTCCTCCTTCTTTTCCTTTAGACACGGTCTTCTTGGTAAGCCAAGGCTGGCCTCAAATTCACAGTCCTCTTGCCTCAGGCCTTTGAGCGCTAGGACTCCCTGGTGTGCGCCACCCCACCTGGCTATTTCTGCTGGTTTTATATCAGAAACCACTTCCTTTCTCTTGGCCTTTCCCATACCTGCTCTGGAATTGTCCTTACCATCTTTCTTCCTATCCTTTCCTCATTTCTCATTCTCAGGCTTACAATATAAACCCTTGTGGGTCTCCTCTAGGAATACCAAATGACTGACTTTCCCCAGACCACGTTTACCACCTTGGGTGGGTGCAGTGGGTGGAGAGGAATGCTGTGGAGGAAGAGGGCAATATGCCAGAGCTGAGATGCAGGAGAGTGCATTTTATGTCAGTACAAATTAGTTCAATTTTAAATCTGGGTGTAAGTGCTTGCCCGCCCAGGTGCAAATGCACCCTTGGTGAAAAGGTGAGTGGGCTGGGTGGGGATGCCAGCCAGCTCCTGAAGGATGGGCAAAAAGAGGGTCTCATCTTCCAATTAACTGCACTGAGCTACAGCAACTGTGGAATTTTGTCAGATGTGAACAAGCTTACTCAAAGAAGCAGGCGTAGTCTTGCTTCGTGGTGTTTGCTGATTACTGTGGTGTCGATATTCTCATCATAACTGACTTTGAGCTGCTATTTACTGTAGAGAAGGGAAAAACCTGTAGTTGTCTCCTGTGATCTGGGACAAGGCAGCTCCAACCATCAAAGTTTCTGAAATCTACTCCAGTAATTACAAAATTTCCACCAACTCTCCAAACTGTATGAAGAGTGTATCATCATCACCACCACCATCATCACCACCATCACATCACCACCATCATCATCATCACCATCATCATCATCACCATAACCACCACCACCATCATCACCACCATCATCATCACCATAACCACCATCATCATTATCACCACCATCATCACCACCATCATCATCATCACCACCATCACCACCATCATCATCACCACCATCACTACCATCACCACCATCACCACCACCATCATCACCACCATCACCATCACCACTGTCACCATCACCATCACCATTATCATCATCACCACCATCATCACCACCACCACCACCATCATCACCACCATCACCATCACCACTGTCATCATCACCATCATCATCATCACCACCACCATCACCACTGTCACCATCACCATCATCATCACCACCACCATCACCACCATCATCACCATCATCATCACCATCACCATCATCATCACCACCATCATCACCATCACCACCATCATCACCATCATCGCCTTCAGTCAGGGCAGTTCAAGTATCTTATAAGTGTGACACTACGAATCTAATAGTCTGATGTAGCCTAAAGATCTAGATTTTGTTTTGTTGTTTGTTTGTTGTTTAAAGCTCCAGGCTTTCATGGAGCCAAAGCTGGCCTATGAACTAGCTGCATAGCTAAGGCTGTCCTTAAGTTTCTGCTCCTCCTGCCTCTGTCTCCCAAGGGCTGACAGGTGTGTGACACAACTCCTGGTGAAAGATCTAGATCACAATGGTGGTGAGGGATCATGGAGATCACCCAGTCTCCTCTCCCTTTACTCATGAGAAGGCTATGTTTAGGGGCCATCAAGACGTCTCAGTGGTTTGCTATGCAAACCTGGCCATGGCAGTTAGGTCCCTAGAAACCCCACAGTGGTGGAAGAAGAGAACTGACTCTACAAAACCAGCCTCTGACCTCACTCTCCCACCCACAACTGCACACACAGGAATGAACACGTGTCATTAAAAAAGGAAAGAATGTGAGCAAAGAGGCCAAGACCATGATGCGGATACCCACTGAAACGCTTACCTGAGCTAATGGGAGCTCACCAGCTCCAGCTGGACCGGGAAGGAACCAGCATAGGACCAAACTAGACCATCTGAGTGTGGGTGACAGTTGTGTGGCTGGGGCAGACTGAGGGGGGCACTGGCAGTGGCACCAGGAATTACCCCTACTGCTTCTACTGGCTTGGGGGGATCCTATTCTCTTTGGATGGATGCTTTGCTCAGCCTAGACATAGTGGGGAGGGCCTTGGACCTTCCCCAGAGCTATGTGCCTCACCCTTTCTGGGAAGTGGATGGGGGGTGGAGTGGGGGAAGGTGAAGGGAATGGGAGGAGGGGAGGAAGTGAGAACTGGGATTGGTAGGTAAAATGAAAAAGATAGTTTGTTTTCTTTTTTTTGAAAAAGGAAAGAAAAGCAAATTATGTGTGATCAGAATCATTCAGCTGGTCTCCTCCCTTTAAATCCTAGCCTTCCTCCATTGCTGGTGGGAGTGCAAACTTGTACAGCTGCTTTGGAAATCAGTGTGTGATTTCTCAGAAAATTAAGAAACAATCTACCTCAAGACCCAGCAATGCCGCTGTTGGGCATATACCCAAAAGATACTCAATCATACCACAAGGACATGTGCTCAGCTAGGTTCATAGCAGCATTATTGGTAATAGCCAGAACCTGGAAGCAACCTAGATGCCCCTCAACTGAAGCATGGATAAAGGGGTACATTTACACGATGGAGTACTACACAGTGGTAAAAAATAATGACATCTTGAAATTTCCAGGCAAATGGGTGGATCTAGAAAAAAACTATATTGAGCGAGGTAACCCAGACCCAGAAAGACAAATATAATATGTACTCACTCATAAGTGGCTTTTAGACATAAAGGAAAGAAAAGCCAATCTACAGGCCACAACCCCAGAGAAACTAGACAACAAAGAGGACACTAAGAGAGACGTGCATGGCTCCACATAGGAAGGTGAAAAAGACAAGATCTCCTGAGTAAATTGGGGGGATGGGGGTCACAGGAGGGTAGAAGAGAAGAGGAGAGGAAAAGAGGGGAGTGGAGAAAATGTATAGCTCAATAAAAACAGTAAAAAAAATAAATTTAAAAAATAAACAAACCCTGGTCTTTAAATTCTACGTTCTGTTGAGTCCATTAAAAAAAAAAACAACAACCATAAAAACTCATCTGCAAGGATGAGAAACATTCGCTAATCTTCATCCTCAACTATTTCCCACAGGAAAATGTGTTTTCCTCCTTTTCTGTTTCTGTTTGGGTTTTTTTTTTTAAGACACAGGTCTCACCATATAGACAAGACTGGTCTTTTGCTCACAGAGCTCCACCCTGCCCTTACCTCCCAAGTACTGGAATTGAAGGCATGTACCACCATGCTTGGCCCTTTTTAAGATTTTTTTAAAGGCAAGATCACACGATGTAGTCAAGGCGGGCCTACAAGCTGCCAGCCTCCTGCCTCAGCCTCCTGTGTGCTGTGGTTACAGGTGCACACTATCACACCTGCTGATGCATTATTTCTTACACACCTTTCTAACCTCTTTAAACCAAGCCATCAGTAAGATGAAGCCTTTGCCATTTCTGCACAGTCTTTAGGATCTCCATCTACACTTAATATAAATTAGGGCTTCTCTATTCGACACCTGTTCATCCATGAAGACTGACTTCTATGAAGCCTCCATTCCTCTGAGAGTAAAACTAGGGGTCCCTGGTGTGGTCTATTTCTCCATGAATGCTCTTGTTGTAGCAAGTCCCACACTATAGTAAAATTGCTTGGCTGCCTCATTCAAACAGGACTCCCTTGACTGAGGAATTTGCTTATAGTTACAGCATTCAGAACAAACCAGGCATGTAGCGGCTACTTAATAAAGGTTTGTAGAGTCCACGGAAGAATGTTGGAGTATACAGATAGAGAAGGAGATGGGCGAACGGATGTGCCCGCTGCCCCTCTTCTGCTGACACCTCGATTCTGGCTTGAACCCAAGAATCTAACTCTCCCACCCTCTGCAAAACTAGGTTCACTGATGCAGAGACCCCCACTCACCTCGCAGGCAGAGAAGGAGCAGACCTGGGCCCAGCCACATACTCCTGCCTCGCTCGGTGCTTGCTGTGTCCAGGAAAATGCAGGTGGCCGCGGGAATCGAGATGTGTGTGACAGAGCCGTGGCGCCCACCTCCTTGTTCAAGATTTCTCTGGGTTTGCCTCTCATCTACTTCTTTCTCGCTCTGAACTACTTCCCAATTTAACGAAAGAGGAAGATGAGCGAGAGCCGCTTCAGGGAATGAACAGCTCCTCCGCAGGAGCCTGCACTTAATGAAAGCACAGGTGCTACAGCTGAACCTTCAGGAAAGCCAGATCTGTGTGTGAAAACTCCAGCCCAGGAAATTCCTGTTTCTCCCCCTCCACTTCTTAGTTAGTACACTTCCTCGGTCTCCATAGCTTTCCTTTGCTACGGTTATCAGCTTTGAGGTCGTGAGTGCCCCCACTCAAAGAGCAGAGATGAACACTGTGTCTCTCTCAACAATTACTTGTGTGAAGTTGACTTCACACCAGCCCAGCATCCCAATATCCCTCCAGACTCAACCTTCTGACTTCCTGTGGGCAAGCACTACTCAAGTTATCATCAGGTGTTCAGCTAACTCAGAATCAAGGTCGCCACCACACGAGGTACAGATTCCAGAGTCATGCCAACTCAAATCCTGCTTCCATCATTTTATAGCATCGTTTATTTATCTACCGTGTGCCCATGCCACGGCACGTGTGTGGAGACCAGAGGACAATGTGCGGGAGTCAGTTCTCTCCTTCTATCACGTGGGGCTTGGGATCGAACTCAGGTCGCCAAGCTTGGCAGCAAGCACCTTCACCCACTGAGCCGGCCCCCCATTTCTACTATGGGCTTAGCCGTGCGCCCTTGAGCCTGCTGTGGAGTCATTCTCCCCTCCAGCGTCTTTGTCGCTTGAGGTAGAAGCGTGGCAATTCCTTCGTTGTTGCTTTTGCTTATTTGGTTTTTTTTAATAATATTGCGTTTGGCACATGATCTTCTTTTTTAATATTTATTTGTTTGTTTGTTTATACAATATTCTGTCTGTATGTACATCTGCAAGCCAGAAGAGGGCACCAGACCCCATTACAGATGTCTGTGAGCCACCATGTGGTTGCYGGGAATTGAACTCAGGACCTTTGGAAGAGCAGGCAATGCTCTTAACCACTGAGCCATCTCCCCAGCCCGCTTTTGCTTATTTGTTATTCTTGGGCAAGTCCGTGTGTATGAAGCATATTTTACCCTCACCTGCATTGCTGCTGCTGGACTTCCACCCCACTAAATCCTTTTGTTCTTCTTGACAAGTCCCCCTCCTATATTCATGGGGTTTGTTTGTGTTTTGCTCTGTGACCCACTGAGTTCAATTACGGTTGCCTGCATGAGTGTGGGGTGAGAGGCTTTTTACTAGAGCGTAGACAAGTTCCCTCTTCCAGCAAAATAGTGATAATCCTTTTTAAAGAGTTACTCTTTTTTATTTTGATGTATGTGTGCTTACCTGAACGTATGTCTGAGCACTACATGCATGCTTGGTGCCTGGAAGGGACTGAAGACAGCGAAGGGTCCCCTGAAGATGGAGTTTCAGACAGTTGTGAGCCACTATAGATGTGCTGAAAAGGGGAGATTTCAGGTCTCCCCACCAAAAAGGTCTAACCAGGGACTGGAGAGATGGCTCATCAGTTAAGATCACTTGTTGCTCCTTTCAGAACACAAGGGTTCAGTTCTCACCATAAGGAAGCTCCCAATTGTCTATAACTCCAGTTCTAGGGAATCCAACTTCTTCTGGCCTCTGTGAGCACCAGACATGAATCCAGTGTACATACATTTACCTGCAGGCAAGACATTCATACATGAAGAGAAACAAATAGATGTGTCAAACAAACAAACAAGATCAAGCCAGTCTCCAGCTCATTCCATTTGACTGTTTGGGGGGGTGGGGGGGTAGCTGTATGCTTTTCCTTACCTAATCTGATCTCTAGAGTTGTTTATTCAAACTAAAACATATCACATAAATGCCTGAAATTCTCAAAGAATAAATTAAAAATTTGGAAACAAAACCAAGTCGTTTTAAAGCAAAAACAAACAAACAAACAAACAAACAAAACCAAAACCAAAATGGAAGCTTGATGTGGTGGTGCATGCCTGTAATCCCAGCATTCCCAAGGTGGGGACTGAAAAGTTGCTGCAAATTTCAGGGTTAACCTGGGCTACAGAAGTGAATTAGGGGCCAACCTAAGATACATAGCAAAACCTTGTCTCAAAAAAGAAAAAAAAAGCAATAAATAAATAACAATAACGGAAATGGAAGGTAGCAAACCCACAAAATAAGCCTAATGTGATGTCATCTCATTGTATCCCAAATTCCATAGGCATCAGTAGGTTTGGTACCTAAGAACTTCCCCCAGAGGCTCATGGGAATTCTCCACAAATTGCAGACCCGAAGTTCTCATTTGCAGTGAGTCAAAGTCAGGAGTCGGATCTATAAAAGGAGTGGAAGGCTACGAACAAGAGGTGGTGCCAGTGCCCCCTCCATGGGGAAATAGCCTTGGGCTGTACACAGCAGGGGTGGGGAGGGGGAATCAAAAATTGCCCCATGAAAAAGAAGCAAACAGCTGCTAGGCAAGGACCATCAATTGAGCTCCCTGCTGCAAGCTGGGATCCTCTCAGGGTCACTGCAGCCACAGAACGGAGGGGGCTCATGGCAGCACTGAGGTATCTGGAGAGAGTCAGGAGTCACTGGAGAGTCTCCCAGAAGAACAGACACTTAGGGCCAGCGAGACAGCTCAGTGAGTAAAGGTACTTGCTGCTAAGCAAGGACATTAGTCCTTCCTTGCTCTGTTCCCAGAAAATACCATCCTTGATAAGGGAGAACTGGAAGTAAATGGATCCTTCTTACAGGGCTGTGAGATGGCTCAGTCAGTAAAGTGCTTGTCACGAAGGGGTACCGGCGTTCAAATTCCCAGCATTGACATAACAAGCAGCTGAGCGCAGCTGCTTGCCAATACTAGCAGTGGGAAGGAAGAGAGGCAGGAGGANAGAGGCAGGAGGAGCCCTGAGACTTGCTGACCAGCCAGTTTAGCTGAATCAGTGAGCTCCAGGTTCACTGAGAGACCATGTTACAAATAATAAGGTGGAGAGTAGCTGAGGAAGACACAGCATTGACCTTTGACCTCCGCATGCACACATGTGCACACACCCATACCCAGCCACCCTTGCCAGCTTTTCTGATTTTTTTCTTCTATTATGGAAAAGCCATAGAGGACCAAAAAGGGGAGATATTTATAAATAGTGTTCAGATCAGACATGTAAGCACATGCTTTTAACCCCAGAACTCAGACTCAGGAGGCTGAGGTGGACAGGTATCTATCAGTTCAAGGACAGCTTGGTCAACATAGCAAGTTACAGAACGGCCAAGATCACACAGTAACAACCCGTCTCAAAATAAATAAATAGAAATACAGAGGCCACCTAGGAGATCAAAAGAGACACATAGGGTCTGGAGGGATGATTCAGTGGCCAAGAACACCGGCTACTCTTCCAGAGGACCTGAGCTCAGGTCAGTGCCTGCCTGCTGTGTGCCGTGTGTGCCATGACAGCTCCACAAGGGCACCCAATTGTATCATTACGTTTATCCTGGGCTTAGCCCATCCTCCATGCAAATGAAGTTTGACTATGTCTTTCCATGAAATACTAGAAGCCAAGAACTTCCATGGGGCAAGCCCGCCCTGTCTTCCCAGCCACCAGCCTCCTGCCANCACACACACACACCACAGAACACACACACGCCACACACACACACACACACACACACCACAGAACACACACGCACACACGTGCACACACACACACGCTCCTGTATTGTCCCTGGACCTCTGGACAACCAGCCTGTCTGGGTGGCTTTCCTTGGGTTTTTGATGAGCAGAGATCCCCTGCCCACCTAGGACTGGAGCTGAAACTCTAAACTCCCTTCTGTGTCACCCTCTCACTCCCTAGCGCAGCCCCACCCTCACAGGCTAGCTCCCCATCCCAGCTCAGGCCTCCCCGCACTAGCCCAGCACCAACCTCCCCACACTGACCCGGAACCAGCAGCGACGCCCTGCCTCTCTCCTCTGAGAACACTGGGGCTGGGCCTCCTGCCACCTGGATGGAGTCACTCTTATTTTCTCCTCTGCACTGGGGTTTCTGTAACTTCCTCATCTCAGGAGTGGAAGTTACAGCCTTGCAGAAACTGGAGGCAGGAAAACGACAGAAAGTTGTGGTTTTGGGTCTCATAATAATTAACATAGGGCTCCCAGTTTCTAAAGGGTGGCCCACAGCTTCCTCAAACAGACAAGCCACATTTTCATGTATCATTGAGCCTTCAAATGCATGGGGCAAGCAGAATTATCTGCAGTCAGACCTAGAAATTTGACCCTCAGTTTAAAAAGTGTGTGTGTAGTTCCAGCATAGGCCGGAAGAGGGCGTTGATTCCCCCAGAGTTGGGGTTACAGGCGGTTGTGAGCCTTTCAACATGGCTACTGGGAACTAAAGTCAGTTCCTCTGCAACAGCATTACGTGCTGTTAACCACGGAGCCATCTCTCCACCTCCGCACTAGCAAATCTTGGCAAAACATTGCTGCTGCGGCCTGTGTAGCAAACATCATCGTTAACTGCACACCCTGTTAATGAGTATTTTAGTTAGATTTGACACTGCGGGCACAAATGCGAAGAGAAGGTAGGTGTCAGTGAACATCCTGGAAGCAGTCAGAGAGCCATTCGAATGCATAGTCGAGGCAAACTTAATAAGAGTTAAGGGAAACGAGCAAGAGACAGAGAAACAAAAAAGCAGGACCAATAAGAGCAGGAAGCCCTTACCTCTCTAAAAGGAGCTCAGCAGGGGCTGAGCAGGGCTTCATAGTCTCATGGGGTGGGGTTCACAACACAGAGCAGGCCAGAGCAGGGGCACCCTCAGAAACATTAGGAACAGAGAGGGCAGACTCATGGCCTGTGGAGGGACATGGGTGCAGGAGGGAAGTGACTAGATCTTTGCTCTCCTTTTCCTTCAGGGACCCCTGGGACCCCATCTCCACTCCAGGCAGCGCCAGCTGGAATGGCTGGCCCGAGGGGAGCCATCAGGAGGATCTCCTGGGTGGGAAGGGCGCTGAGAGTGGACCTTCGAGTCAGAGACACCTCCACGTCAAAGACATCTATACCGAGGCAGGCCACAGAGTCGCCTGGTCTATACCTGGCCTCTAGAGGACACTGCAGACCACAGCATGTCAAATTTCCCCAAGCCCTTGTGCCTCTGACATCTGCCTCTTCCAGGAACCCTATAGACCGTTTGTTCAGTACAAATAACCCCCGGGACAGAGTGACTTCAAAAACTACCACTTTCGGGCTCTCGGTTATTTCAGTTTTCACTTTCCTGGAATTTTTTAAACTACTTTTCCATCTGAAATCTATTTTGGGGCTGTTTTCTGTAAATTTCTTCAATAAAGATCTCTTTGGGGTTCTTTACTTTGACCGAGAAAGCTTTCTTCCAGTGCCAGAGTTCATTGGATGGCTCGCTGAAGGCCAATGGAGCGGAGCATGTCAAAAGCAGAGCCAATTTAGTGTCTCTTTTTATAACCCTCTCACTTGACCATGAAGTACCTTGAGGCCGGACTTTGAGCTCTGTAGCAAGAGATGACACAGAAATGTACACAGTACAGAGGCCTGGAAAGTGTGCCCACTCGGCTATAGACTGTTTGTGGAGTGCATACTAAGGGAGGCTCGGTACCAACTCAAGTCCCGGAACCCGTGCAAAGACTTGAGACAACTGACTCTGACCTCTACGTGCATGCCGTTGCCACACCCCCACCTCCATATCATGTACATATATAATAACAATAGAGTTTAATTGGCAAAATGAGACATCTATACTATGTAAATTTTACATGAGAAGAATAAACAAGAATCACATAAGATTACTCAAGAGGCTGCCTGAGCATGAGTGTTATAATCCTTGGAAAAGACGTGGCCGTACATAAAAGAACTGCCCCCTCCACACACACACACACACTCAATCAGGGCCATAAAACAGGCCCAGGCTGCAGGAAACCTGCTCGTCTCTCAGACCAGCAAGGGTTTGCTCTCGCTGTTCTGTGGCTGAACTGAGTCTATTCCTTTCTTTTTCTCCTCTGACCTGTTTCTCACAGTACATCCACCCATGCCCACCGCATTCAGGTTTTTCTCTGGGTAAAACCTGTCAAGTCAGGCATCCCCTTCTTCCTCCTCCCCCGCTGCCTCCTCCTCCTTCTTCTCTTCCTCTCTCTCTCTCTCTCTCTCTCTCTCTCTCTCTCTCTCTGAGTGAGTATGAATGTCTGTGGGTAGACGCACCTGTGTGTGCATATGTGTGAAGACCAGAGGTTGATGAGGTTGATGCCCAATGCCTTCCTCCATAGTTCACTTGATTTCCTGAGGCAGAGGCTCTCCCTGAACCTGGAGCTTGATGATTCAGAGAATCCAGCCAGCCAGCTTTTCCCAGGAATCCTGTGTCTCGCCTCCTGAGCACTGGAATTACAGGCTAACCAGGTGGCTCACCCTGTATGTATGTGGCTCCTAGGGATCCGAACTCCGGTCCTCATGTTTGCGCAGTGTCTCATTAGGTTTTTGTTTTGTGCTTTGTTTTTTGTTTTGTTTTTGAGGCAGGGTCTCACTATGTAGCACTGGATAGCCTNCTCACTTTGTTGACCAGGCTAGCCTTTGCCTCCTGGTTAGTTTTTATTGCCAGCTGGACACAACTAAGAGTCAGTGAGGAAGAAGAGTCTCAATTGAGGGACCACCCGAAGCAGATGGGCTTGCAGCCATGTCTGTGGGGGGTTGCTATGATTGTTGACTGGTGTCAGAGGGTCCTCTGTTGGGAATATTATCTTCAGGTGTGTTGCTTTTGTTTCTGCTGCATTTGTTTAACTCTGAAGCTGTGATTCTTTGCCTGTCCAAAACACCTGGTGGTCCTAATAAAGAGCTGAATGGCCAATAGAGAGGCAGGAGAAAGGACAGGCAGGGCTGGCAGGCAGTGAGGATAAATAGAAGGAGAACAAGGGAAGAGGGGGAGCAAGGGAACAAGGAGAAGAGGACATCAGGGGCCAGCCACCCAGCTACACAGCAAGCCACGGAGAAAGAAGTAAAGAAAGGTATACAGAAATAGAGAAAGATAAAAGCCCAGAGGCAAAAGGTAGTCAGGGTAATTTAAGTCAAGAAAATCTGGCTAGAAACAAGCCAAGCTAAGGCCAGGCATTTATAATTAAGAATAAGCCTCCATGTGTGATTTATTTGGGAGCTGGGTGGTGGGCCCCTCAAAAAGCCAAAAGCGTGAAAACAGCGCACAACACTCCACCCCTGGGCAGATAGATGGTCCTGAACTGCAGAAGAAGCCGACAGAGCCAGTAAGCAGCATCTTTCCATGGTTTCTGCTTCAGGTCCTGCCCTGACTACACTCAGTGATGCCCTGTGACCTGGAAGTGGAAACAAAAATAAACTGTCTTCATCCAGTTGATTGATCATGACATTTATCACAGCAAGAGGAAAGTAAGCTAGACACACAGTAGCTCTTTATCCACTGAGCACCCCCACAACCCTTTCTCACAGCAGTGAGAACCATGCCTTATCCTCTGGAGAAAACGTTCAAATAGTCACAGCAGAGACAGCAAAGCCACGGTGTGTGCTGGGAATCCACAGACCCTCCATGCTTGGCTGGGCTGCACGCAAGCTGTCTAAAGCGTTCTTGCTTACAAAACTGCTTGCTTTTCTCTTTCCCTCTTATCTCCAGAGATGCTTCCCGCTTTCAGCCCTGTGCTGCGACACCATCAATCACAGTTAATCACCAGATACTGCCCTGCCAGACACAACAGGGTGTGTTTCATCAGCCTCTTCATTTTGTGCATTTTAGGTAGAAGTAGCAATTCCTGCTTCTGCTTCTACTTGGAAAACAGACCTTCCATTTAGAGAGAGAAAGAGAGGAAAGAGAGAGAGAAGATGAATGAGCTGGTATCAAATGATGGTGAATAAGGGGGTGGGGCAACTGTGTGACAGCGTCTGGATTTCAGAAAGGAACGCTCCTGTTGAAAGGTTCATGAGAAAGCCAGATGCCCATTCTGAACATCGCTTCATAGAGACAGAATAAGTCACTAGGAGGATGACTGACAAAGGTCACCTGGGTGGGGCATGCTGTCTGTTTTATATTCTAATGCTGTCAGTGTGACCTAAGCAATAGACTGCCACTTCCTGCTGGATGGGTACTCACATCACGTCACTTTTATTTTTTCCAGATTCTTTCCTGGCTGTACTTATGCTTAGCCTGTCTCAGAAAGAGAAAACGGGTTGGGGAGAGGAGGCTAGAAGGGCAGGAGAATAAACAAGAGGTGGAAGAGAAGGAAGGAAGAGTAGGAGAGAAGAAAGGGAAGAGGAGGGGGAAGCATTCATAAGTGAGCACTAGGAGTCTGGCTTTTCAACCTTGGCTTCAGTCTGCGGCCAGCTGTGACCGCTATTCCCCAGGAGGTCCATTCCCTCAAGTGGATATTCAGGCTATCGGTAGAGGTGTCTGCCTCAAAGTTTTTTAAAAAATCGTACAGTTAAAAATCTCACAGGCAGTCAGGTGGTGGTGATGCATACCTTTAGTCCCGGTATTCGGAGGCAGAGGCAGGTGGATCTCTGTGAGTTCAAAGCCAGCCAGAACTATACAGAGAAACCCTGTCTCGAACTCCCCCACACGACAAAAAAGAAAAGAAAACATCTTCACATGCGGAAGCTGGAGAGCTGGCTCGGTGGTTAAGAGTGTGTACAGTCCTACAAAGACTCGGGCTCAGTCCCTAGCACCCTTGTCGAGTGACCTATGACAGAAGTCTGGATTGAGCATCTGTTCCTAAAACCCATCCTGGCCAGGACTGTTTTGTTTGGAGATGTCACAAACCCACCTAGAACACACATAAGGAAATGGGGACAAACGCTTGAGAGGATGCTGGGTGTCACACATCCTTCATCAGAGACCATCCAAGGATATTGCTGAAGCTTGGGGAGAATGGGAACCAATCAAAAGACAGCTCCCATCCCTCCCCATCCCCAGGCCTCTCTTACTTGTATCCTGTGGCTGTGTTCTCCTCCCTCCACACAGCCTCCTCCAAGGGATAAAAATATAACCACTGACATGGCCCAGATTTCTGTATCTCTGAGAGAGTCCTCCCTTCCTGAGTTTCACTTCAAAGAAAAGTGAAATTCTGGGAAGAACTGAAGTTGGTTTGACAACCATCCCAGGAGAGCCTTGCAGCTAGAGGATACCCGAGACTAAAATGCTTAGCTGATC
>LOEQ01000191.1:598975-619484 GCA_001685075.1 Bramus lutescens | reverse complement strand
CTACAGAGTGAGTTCCAGGACAGGCTCCAAAGCTACACAGAGAAACCCTGCCTCTAAAAAAAAATCTTGCATTATTCTAGAGTCCAAGCAGATTCATTACACTGTATTAGCCATGAGAGGCAGATCTCCTATACAGCATTAGTGGCCAGGATTTGATGTGTGTATATAGTGTGCACCTATATGTTTGAGTACCTGAGCATGTGTGTATGGAGACCAGATGGTAGTGTCAAGGGTTTTCTATCGTGTCTCACCTTATTTTTTTTTTGAGACAGTGTCTCTCACTGACTCAGGAACTAAGCAATTGAGGAGACTGACTGGTCAGTGAACTCCTGGGATCCCCATTTTCACTTCCTTGTGTGGAGATTACACCCAGAGACCTCTATGCCTGGCCTTTGATGCGGATGCTTAGAATCTAAACTTGGGTCTTCAGATTTGTGTGGCAAGCACTTTACCCTTTAATCCATCTCCCTAACCCTGCTTTATTTTTATTTTTTGGGACAGGATCTCACTATTTAACCTGGAGCTCACTATGTAGACCAGGCTGGCCTCAAACTCACTGTGCCAGATTCTGTTTAGTTTTTCAATGCAGATCTCACGTATCCCAGGCTAACCTTAACCTCACTTTGTAGCAGAGGCTGACCTTGATCTCATGATTCACGTGCTGGAATTCTAGGCACGTGACACCATGCCCAGTTAGGGGTTTTTTGTTTGTTAATTTGGTTGGATGGTTTGGTTTGGTTTTGAATCAAACCTGGGTCCTCTGGAAGAGCAAACAGTGCTCTTCACCATGGGCCATTTCTCCAGGCCCCTTAGTCAGGAGTCTTTAAAATAAACCTTTTACAGGAAAATAGTAAAGATCCTGACTCTCAGGTGTGCTCCTTGATGGATTACCAAGGAGGCAGCACCCCTGTGCTCCAGCTCCCAGATGACGAAATAGAACCTCTCCAGTTCCTCAGAAATCTCTCCGTCCCACGCCCCGCCATCCTGCAACATAGTTCCCCTTCTTTACCTCCCAGAGATCAACCACAGAGAAGTGTCCTCTGATGTTTGGTAGTGACATAGGGCAGTTTAGAAGCCCGCCAGACAAGAGACATTGTGGCTTGATGAAAAGAGACCCTGGCCTGAGCTCCTTCTGTCCCTAATGTAACTTTCAGCAACATCTGTAAGCCTTACTTATCTTTTCTTTCTTACTTATATTTAGTTTTAGTTAGAATGCAAACACGTGGGTTTTGTTGTGACATTTTAATACATGTATATCACTATTTTCTATCCTTACCCCCACCACCAGCCAGATTTCTTTTTCTCTAAGCTATGAAATACTATCTGGCTTACTGCTTTTTAAGTGCGGGTATTGGACACCAGAATGCTAGGCACAGGTGTAATCTTGGGAATATCAGAAGCAGCCTATAAATGGCAGTTGCTGTTAACACACACATCTTAAGCTTCAAAGTAATTTCAGTGGGTACCACATTTGGTTCCCACCTAAAATGATGCTTTGTGAGAAAGTAGCAGTTTCACACTCCAAAACTCAGAAGCACGCACATACGCACGTGACACACACACACACACACCACTCCATGACACAATCCCATGGGAACAGCTCACATGAACCATCCATGCATAAAATATGACTTCTCTGCCAACCTCCAGTCCAAGATTCCTAATGGGAACATCTCTTTCCTCAGAGAGATGGGGCATGAGACCTGCTGAACCCCGTGAAGGTTCACTTCTAGGACTGGGCTTTCCACTTGATCTTCAGTCTTGTGAGTGGCCGCCTGGCCCAGAGGAGCACAAGACACTCTTAGGAGACACAAATCTGAGCCTGGTACTGGGAACCACTGGGAGGCACTCGGTTCATCCACCAAATGCTGGGGGGTTTTAAATAGAGTTGCTGTTGTTCTCACACATCTGAATATTTGATGCAGCTAAATAATTTAAAACATATGGTCAATGGTGTTGGCCTTTTCTCAGGGAACTTTGGGTCCTGTATGGCAACCAGGTCGATGTCGAGAGCCATCCAGGGCAGCAATGGCAGGGAGGGCCCCAGAAGCAACTCTTGGGTGGAAGCTGGTGGTTCCTGCCCTGACCTTGAACTCTAAGTGCAGAAAAGGTGGAACTTTGGGCCCAGATATCAGAAAGGCAGGGCACAGGGACTTCGGCTTGAGTGAGTGCTTACTCATGCTCGCTTTGTCCCAAGAGAGTCAAGCAATGAATTACTAGCCTCCTCCCAGCCAGTCAGAAAAACAGGGAGAGCAAGAAGGCATGGTTGCTCATTCATCTGTTCCAGGCTTGGTCTTTGTTGAATGAAATTAGCAGAGAAATAAAGGGCAAAGGGTGCCACGTCTGAGTTTGCTGCGGTACCTCCTCAGGCGAATGGTGAAGGGGCCCAGGGACTCTCGGCCACACCCTGTCCTCTCTCACACTTCCACCTGCCACTGCTCTCGCTCTGTGAGAATTACATCCCATAGTAACCCTCACATCGCATCTACTCATTCATCAAACATATATTGGGCATTCCAAAGTGTAAGGGGTCTACACTTTGGGGCACTGTGGAGGACATAGAGAAAATAATTTCCTCCGTCAATAGGCTTGGGACCTATAGGAAACGGGTACAGGGCTGGGAGATGGCTCAGCACTTAGAGTGCTTGCCGTGAAGTGTGAGGACCTGAGTTTGAACCCCAGTGTCTACATACAACCCAGACACAGCTGTGTGTGCCTGTAATCTCAGTGCCGAGGAGGCAGCCACAAGAGGATCCTTGGGATTTACTGGCGGCGGAGTGTAGTCAAATCAGCGTGTTCCAGGTTCAACAATAACAAAACATGATAGAGGAAGACACTCAACATCAGACCCCGGCACATACACACACACACACTCATCACTCATACCACACACGTGCATGAACACACACGCGCACGCACACACACACACACACACACACACAATTTGCTTTAAGGTTGTATACATAGTCTCAAGTGCCTTAAAAGACTCAGGAGCTGCAGCGGGACCACCCAGTTAGAAATGGTCGCTTCTGACATCATTTTGAAAAGTCCCCTTTCATTTGACAGCCTCTGATTAAAGTTGACTTCCAAAGCTGGCTGCCGTGGTGTGCGTCTGTAAACCTAGCACTTGAAAGACTGAGGCAGGGGACTCACTGAGCCAACACCAGCCTGGGCTATATGGTGAGTCTCTGTCTCGAACAAACGGAAATCAGCATCTAAGACAGACAGAATCCCAGCCAGTCTTCCCCCTGCCCTGAGCCCTCACTCATAAAACCTAGGGAAAGTTGCTTAAAGCAGGATTGTTCTTTCCTGTAACCACCCCCACCCCAGATTACTAGGCAAAGAGAAACAAACCAGAGGAAGATGGTACCCAGTATTCTGCTTTCCTCTACAAACCCTTTATCCCTTAAAGGCATCTTTGTCAATTAAACAATGTAAATGGGACACGATGTTGTGGTCAAAGGACCCAAATCCACAGGAAAATGCACGCTCTGTGGGTGAATGAATAGATATTATTTTTGCCTGGAGGGAACAGCTCCACTTCTTGCCAGATTTTCGACATAGACTCAAGAACAAGCTAGGAAACCAAGGAAAGCCGGCTGCTGGCTATCCAAGGTTTATTTGCTCTATTTCCTCTCTCGCGTGTGCACTCTGAAGGCTCAAGGTAAATAAGGAAGTGCAGGTTACGTCACTGGCAATTTGGAGCCATCTGGGGCTCCCTGGGCTGAGGAACTGGCCCTGCCCATTTCCCAGAACAGGCAGCTGGCCTGGGGAGAGGCGCTGGCTTGTTCCTCGGGGTAATTTCAACAGGAAATGATGGTGACCTGGTCCAGCATTAGTGGCTTTCCCAATGTCCCTGACTTTCATCCTTTGAGAATCCATCCCCTTTCATTTGAAGTCCCCAGAGTATTTTGAGAAATGGCTGAGACTCACCAGTTTGGGACGTGTTTTCTCTTGTGAGCTGGTCTGGGGAAAAGACTGTGACTTCCTTCATTTTCAAGGCTGTGGATATGGATGCATACTTACGTGTTTGTGCATGTCTGTAGGCATGTATCTGTGTGCACATGGCATATGTGCATGCGTGTGTCTGCACTCTTGAGAACCTAGTGGGTCTCAGACATCTTCCATAAAAGACTCTGGGGGATGATTCCATATTAAAGGGAAGCTACTTGGGGGAGAAGGTCAGAGGCCTTTGGAAAATTCTGGCCATGCTGAATTCCATTTTAGCTGAATGGAAACAAGCAGAGATGAGGGCCAGGCCTGGCAAGCACTGAGCTAGATCCTTGCAGAGGCACTAAATTTATCCCAAAGTGCTGTTTGCTTCCTTCCTCACCCGCCTCAAGCAAGAGACACAAGTCTCCAGGGATGCAGGTGACTGTAGAGATCATAGCACTGTTGTTAAGTTGTGGAGTGCTTGGGGACACTGTTCCCTAGCAGAGGCCAGCACAGGGTCATCCTCTCTCCCACCCACCAGAGATCGGCTATCCTGAGAGAGCTGCAAGCCAGCTGCAAACAATAGACCTAGAATCTTGGCCTCTAAATGACCTCACCCATCAGCACCTGCCCAGCCCTCAGCAGCTCCTGGAGGCAGGGAGGCCTTCCATGGTAAATTCAAATCAGCCAGATGCTGAGTTCTCCCCGTCAATAGCTTCTACTTCTTCCCTGAAACCAACCCCACGCCCTCCTCTCTTACGTGAATGTCTAGTTATCAGTAGATGGATTTACGTAGAATCATAAGGGTGTGATTTAACAATTTGGGCTTCACCAAATACAACCGGTGTGCTTTTAGGTGTCTGAAACCAGGTCACCATGTGCACACACACACACACACACACACACACACACAGAGTCATGCGCGTGTGCAAATATGCAAGCATACATACTTGTATACACACCTCTCTCATAAACTATAGACTGTGATAACGAGCGTGTTCTCGAAGTTTCCTGGTTCCGTTTTGGGGACTGGGGATATTTGTTGTTTTAAAGACAGGGTTTCCCTAGGTAGCCCTAGGTGGACTTCACTGTCCTCCTCCCTCTGCTTCTCAAGAACCAGGGCAACAGGTGTGTGCCTGTGGGCCGTTTAAAAACAGACCTTTCTCTTCCTCTTTTTTCTTACCCCTCTGTTTAAATTTTGCACCTTGCCAAGCCCTAGCAATTCAGGGAGTTTTTTAAACAAGCAGATCTGTTGGGTCAGAGAAGTGCCCTAGGGGTCTGTGGGGACTAGTGGGCCTTGCTGCTCTCAAGGATCCCCCACACTCACACCGGGGAGTCATAAAACCTCTGCAAGGGAATAAAGCTGGGCTGCTAGTCGGTATCAGAGAAGCAAAGGGGCACAGTGGCAGACCTCCGTCCGTGTATTCTCCCTCTTCCTCGTGGGGTCCCCTTTACTGGTTTGTTCAATTTTGAACTCAGAAGTGTTCGAATCATTTCTGTACAATAGTCGAGAGGGACCTAGCAGAGCTCATACTTATTAATAAAAATGATTTTTTAAACACATGGCTCATCTGTGAAGCAATTTACAGTTCACATCTTTTTAATCGATGCTATGACACTTTCTTGCCACAAACCTTTTGGGATAGCTGTCATCATTAATTCCATATTATAGCTGGGAAAATGGGGACCAGATGGGGAAAAATAGAGTTCTATGCTGAAGGCCACAGCTGGTATTGTAGAAACTCTGATATTTACGTCAGGCACTTACATGGCAGGCCCTTCCACAGAGTGGGGATTGCTCCTAGCGTTTATATCTGTGAACTCATGAAATCTACAATCACCCTGCCTGATCTCATTTTCCAGATATTAAGATGTCTAAGCCTAAATACAAGCAAGAGTGTGGGTGCAGAGGGGTACAGCTGGAGGGAGGCACAGGGGCTTTGTCAAGAAGGTCACCTATTTGCTTTGGGGTATGGGGTATGCAATGTGTATTTTTAAGGTCCATAGGGTCTATTGTTGGCTGTTTGTGTGTTTGAGTGTGTATTGTGTGTGTGTATAATGTGTATTCATGCTCCCACGTGTGAGTGTGGGTATGCCACGGCACACGGGTGGAGGGCAGAGGACATCCGTTGATGCCTGCCCTCACATTCCGCCTCATTTGAGCCAGGATCTCTTTGCCGTTCCCACTGCCTACACCAGGAGAGCTCACAGGAATTCTCCTGTCTCTATCTCCATTCCCACTGTAGGAGCACTGAGATTACAGATGTGAGCTACTGTGTCCAGATTCACATGAGTAGGTCTGGGGATTTGAACTCAGGTTTTGATACTTGCTAGGCAAGCTCTCTACCCCACTGAGCCATCTCCATGGCCCCCTAGAGTTAGCTTTGCTCTGTCTCTCTGGGCAGGTTTGTGTTACTAAGACCTTGATTCCTATATGGCCCAGTAATGCCAAACCATATATTTCTGTAATTATTATAATCAAGAGATCATTTGCTAAGGGAAAGGGGGCTTGCAGGATTCAGAATATAAAGCTGCCAGTCTGATTAGATATAGCCACTGTCTGCCCTCTACGAGGCTGGCTTCAATCTGTAGCACCTCTGACCCCTTCGACTTCCTCCCTACCTGATCTCTGCTTCCATCAGCTGTTTCTGAGAGGGACTTTAATCAGACAGGCAGTCCAGGCTTTCCCACATCTACATCCCCCATCATCCTCTCAGGAACCACTTGCTTCAGAGCCGGAGAACGCCCTGGATATGCCCTGGTCGCCGAAGCAGGGGAAGTAGGAGGAAGGAACGCTTCCTTCCAGAAATCTCCATCTGTCATACCCAGACCTGTCACCTCACTGCTCTGCCTCCCTTTCAGCCAGTGCCAGTGTCAAGGCCTTGGGGATCCAGGGCTTGGGAACCATGACAGAGAAAAAGAAGAGCTGGTGGGGTCCTTTCCTTAGACCCACCATGACCCTCACTCCAGGTGCCCTCAAGTATTGTCAACTCTGGTTGGGGATTTTGAAAATCGATTCAACAAATAAATTTGCAGAATCAAGAGCCACCTTCCACCCCAGGAAGCTGAGTCAGAGAATAGCTCAGAGAGGTGACACAGGTCTCACAGCTTCAGCCCACGTGATACATAGATCCTGGTTCCTGTGAAGTTCCTTAAGGGCCAAGGGCAGGAGTGTCATACCTTAATTCTTGGGGAAGGCCAAATGTGTGCTGCTCTCTGAAGCTGCCTACCTCTAGGGCCTGACTAGTTGACTAATTCCGGAGACTGTAAAACCACAGGTCTGGGCTGGCAAGATGGTTCACTGGGTGAAGGTGCTTGCCATCAAGTATGATGACCTGAGTTCAGTTCCAGGACACACATGGCAGAAAAAGAGAACTGATTCCTGAAAGTTGTCCTGGGACATCCACAGGTATGATGTAACATGCATATGTGCATACACACATATAAATACATAATAAATATATAAATGGAAAACCCACGGATCCAGGATAAGGGCTCACCCCTGAATATCTCTGAATGACTCTGAGTCCCCCAGATCAAGGATCCCTTCCAGTTCATATCTCAAAAAGGAAAAAGTTCTCATCAAGCATCTGAGATATTCCTGGAGCGAAGTTCTGTGATCTGAGCTTGCTGAACCAGAGTCCAACATGCTAAAATGAAGCAGTCACCTCGCCCTGAATCCCCAAACATCTGAGCTGAAAGTTCCTGCCAAACTGAAAAATGCTAGGGCCCTGGCTTTTCATGACAGCTCAGCCCGTGGAGAGAAGATTGGGAACAATGGAAGCCAAGACCATGTGAACCCCAGGATCCCATCCTTCAGGCCCTGAATGGGGTCTCTTTCAAACAGCATGGTTCAGGACCACAGACTCACAAGAAACCACAAGGTGGAATCCCCGAGCATCACACCTTATCCACCACGGGTCTCCAGCACTGCCTGCCCTATGTGTGTCCTGTCTGCCCATTGCCCTGGCTCAGACACCCCATCAGGTCCCCTGCTGACTGGAGCACCATCCTCCATCACCACACCCTCCCCTGCAGCTCACTGGCACAAAGAGAGAACTCCGTGTAAGGTGGCATTAAGCCTTTTGTCCCGCCTTGGCCCTTAGCCGACTGTCCGTCCTGGGTCATACCACTCAAATAGCCCTACAACCATTTACAGAGCCAGTCTACATCAGTCATCCGACTGAGTGGGTGCAGTATGGGTGTAATACAGGCTCTCCAGGAGGAACTCTTGAGGTCAGGACCCCTTTTGCTTGCCAATGTGGAACCAGCTCAGACTGGTTTAAGCAAGAAAAGAATCCATCAGCCTCATGCTAGCTTGGCATGAGGCTAGCTTGGTGCTCTCTCTCTCTCTCTCTCTCTCTCGTCTCCTCTCCTCTCTCCTCCACTTCCTCTCCCTTCTCCCACTCCCCCCTTCCCTCTCCCGTCCTTCCTTCCTTCCTTTTTCTTTTCTTTTTCTTTTTTTTTTTCTTTTTGGTTTTTCAAGACAGGGTTTCTCTGTGTCGCCCTGGCTGTCCTAGCATTCACTCTGTAGATACCAGGCTGGCCTCGAACTCAAGTCATGCACCACCACTGCCTGACTCCTCCCTCTCTCTTGATGCTATGCTACCGCTTGCCTTGATTTACAGGTGTGTAGTTCCTGGTAAAATCCTAAGATTATTAAAAGCCCCTATATCTTAACTTCACAGCAACTCGATTCACCTGAGACCTGAGGCTCACTGGAGACTGAAATGTCCACATGCTCACCCCTGAAGCAGTCACATGCCCATCACTGAACCAATCACTAGGGCCAGTAGATAGCATAACTTAAGCACAAGTTACACGCCGCCCTCGCGTTTCACGGAAGCCCTAATGATCAAGAATGGGAGAGGGGCGGCTGGTGTGATGGCATAGGCCTTTAATGCCAGCACTTAGGAGACAGAGCAGGCAAATCTCTGAGTTCCATGCCAGACTGGTCTACATAGTGAGCTTCAGGCCAGCCAGCACTACATAGTGAGACCTTGTCTCAAAGAGAGGGAGAAGAAAAGAGAATAGGAAAAGGGGGATTTTTGAGAGGGGCTAGCAGCCAAGGGTGAGCCATTTCAAAGCAACAGATGCTCCTGTGGTAATCCTGGGTGAGGCTGAGTCTCCATGTTTTTAAATCTGTAATGAGCAGAAACTGGAAAAGAAATGAACTGTTTACCATTCAGACCAGCCTGGGCTGTTGGCGTCCCACATGTGGTAACATTTACCACTGAATAACAGGGCCTGGGTCATTAGTGACGGGTCGGTCTTAGGAATGCGCTAGTCTGACCCTATAAATGGAATGGCTCAACAGGGCTGAGAAGGTGGACCTTACCCTCTGGCTTGGAACAGACGTTTCCCTGATAGAAACAGATGGTCCAGCTGCCAAGGAAGAGGTTGGTTTGAGGCAGAGGATTAGCACTCAGGAAGTGTAGCCCAGGCAGCAATGAAAGGACCAAAGAGCGCTTAGGGCCTGAGCAGCTTTGCCACCACATGAAGCATGGGAAGTAAGGCTGAGGGCCTGATAAACAAGACTGGCTTCATGGGTGTGTCATTCGTGCAAACACACAGGGACCTGCCTCTACTTTACAGGGCCTGGGCTCATTTTAATGCTCGGCAAGGGCCATCTTGAAAGCCTCAATAACTTTTACACAAGGAACCCACTGATTATTCCTACTTGATCCTGCAAATGCTACCGCTGTTCCTGCAGGCGTCTACCTGTGCAGTGAGTCCGGACTGCTCCCTAGGGTGCTTTTCCCCTCTGTTGGCCTCACACCACTCAAGATATGCCTCAAGTCACTGGGAAGTGGTCATCTTCTGCTTGGGGTCAGATGGCACAAGAGTGGCCAGTTGTCCTCCCCTAGGTATAGCTGTGTCAAGAGGAATGTTTCCTGGCAAGGGACAGGCTAGCTGCAGAATAGGGTCACAGGCAACAGAAAGCGTGGTACTGAAGGCAGATGCCTAAAGGGGGCAGGTGGCCTGGCTTCACACAGGTTAAATGGGGTAAGAAGCTGTGACAGGACTGAGGAAGAAGTCAAAGGCCTCCCTATCTGATTCAGGCATGGCAAGGGACTACCCATATGCTTCGATACGGCTATTAGAGAATAGCGAGGCCTGTTAGACAAGAAGGAGCCATTATCATCGGTATAATGTATGCCATTTGGAAAACAGAAGCAAAGAAAAGGGTTGTCCGTGTCACTGTTGACTCAAACAAAGTATTTCAGAGCCAGGCGTGATAGTACACCGCCTATAATCCCAGCTCTCAGGCGATAGAGGCAGGAGAATCATTGCTGCTAGTTCGGGGCCAACCTGGTCTCTGCCAAGAACATTCCAGATTAACCAGGACTAAGTAGTGAGACCCTGTCCCCAGAAAATAAATGTATGGAGTTGGAGAAACGGCTCAGCTGTCAAGAGCACATCAGGGTGTTCCAGAGAACCCAAGTTTGATTCTCAGCACCCATGGCAGTTGGGTCACTATAGTAGGAGGCTGCTTGTTCATTCAGGGTGGCCCAGACCCGAAATAACCACACAGAAACTATATTAATTAAAACACTGCTATGGCCAATCACTTAGGCATATTGCTAGCTAGCTCTTATATCTTAAATTTACCCATTTTTATTATTTTGTATTTTACTATGAGGCTTGTGGTTTACCGGTAAGGTTCTGGGGCTTCTGTCTCCTTCAGCGGCTACATTGTGTCTCTCTGACTCGGCCTTCTTTCTCCCAGCATTCAGTTTAGTTTTCCCACCTAGCTCTATTGCAGAGGGTGGGAGGTGCACAAGCTTTACATCTGCATTTATAGTACAAGAGACCACGCCCAAGTGAGCTGGTATTTTAAAGGCTATTGGCTGAAGGAGTTCTCACAGCAGGTCACTATTGCCTGTGAGTCCAGCTGCAGGGGACAGAACACTCTTTTCAGGCCTCCATGGGCATTTGCACCAGCATACACATACCCACCCCAGACACACACAAATACAATTTTAAAATATTTTTTAAAGAAGAGGGGGTGTGGGATGCTCTAAAAAAAATCTTACTAGCCAGGCGGTGGTGGCGCATGCCTTTAGTCCCAGCACTCAGGAGGCAGAGGCAGGCGAATCTCACTGAGTTCGAGGCCAGCTTGGCCTACAAAGTGAGTTCCAAGACATCAGGACTGTTACACAGAGAAGCCCTGTCTCAAAAAACAAAACCAAAACAAAAATCTTACTACTATAAATGAGGAAATGAGATATTTTGAGAGAGGACCTTTATCCAGAGAATTTATTGTAGTATATTGTTATAATTGTTCTATTTTGTTATTTTTAACCTCTTACTGTGTTTAATTTATACATTAAGTAGTGTTATTTGCATGGATATATGTATGGATAGAAAAAACCAACAACACTATGATTCCTGCAATTGCTGCTTTAGTTCAGGCCGTGTCACGGGTAACCTCTCAGCTAACTCCAGCATCCAGAGATCCAGAGAGGGCATGCTTCACATTGAATAGAATTTTACATATACCATTGTTTTGGAAAGTTCAGCCCTAAGATCCCGACATCATGGATTCAGTCTGAACACACTTGGTTTTAGTCCTTCCTTCGCGGCTTCTGATTCTGCCTGTTGTTGAAGCTGTCAAAGCTGGAGATGCAGCTACACTTTGCCAGATCTGGCTCTCCACATTGCAAGCATTTGTGCTTGCTGGGGACATCCACGGGAAGATGAAATGGACAGGTGTCACGTTGAAGGGCTCTTCTGAATCAGACTTCTTGCTGACCACACTGAAAACCATTGTGTTATTGAGGCCAAAGCCAAGGTTCCCCGCGAGACGGTTATGGTTAAGAAGGTGGCTTCACTCTCTTCCTGTTTCTCATAAGATGGGGGCATATGGGGCTGGGAGGTGCTCTTTACAACAAAGAGTGCACCAATAATGTGATTTATAATTTGTATTTGCTGCTTAGGACAGTGGGGAGGTCACAGTAAGACGATTTCAATTTGCATAAGTATTATTTCACACTTTCTGCATGGTTGAAGCACATCAAATTGGGAGAAGGAGGGTTTGCTCAGAATCTAGTGAATCAACTAGATTGGCATTATAATCACTGCCTCTTGAGTTCTGAGGGAATATTTTTTCCCATTTTTTTGTTTTGCTTTTTTTGTGGGGGTCTTTTTTAAATGTTTCTATTTACCTCCCTATTTGACATTTTAGTTAGATATTAAATAGCCAACAATTGAAACTTACTTTTTAGTTTTTGGAGACATAGATTCTTTGTGTAGCCTTTGCTGTCCTTGAACTCTCTCTGCAGACCAGGATGACATTGAAACTCCCAAAAAGCCACCTGCCTCTGCCTCCCAAGTGCTGGAATTAAAGGTGTGCACCACCACCACCTGGCAAATTTGAAACTTTTATGTCTGAGGAAAAGCTTATTAAAAATGTACAAAACATCTAATACAAAAAGAAATCCACGTGTGTGTGTGCGCGCGTGTGCATCCACTATTACATGCATCTACAGGGTGTTTTGGACACATTGTCCAGGAAAAATGGGGGGATTCTAGCCACACCTTTACTGCAAATCAAGCTAGACCCAGAATTCACAGACTCCAACTCTGTGACTTGGTAGGGTTGCTGTCACCTTCCTCCCCTCTCATCGGCGCTAACGTCTTCCTGTATCTGATGATGAAACACTTCTCTGCCTTGACACTAGTGCACTTGTCACCATCCAGACAGTGGGACACTTCTATGAAAGAACACCAGCGCTCCGGGAGCTTCCTCCTTCTGCTTTCGTGTCTTAGTAAGCAGAGGCTGTGTGGACTCTCAGAATGAGTGCACCACATAAACTTCGCAGCTCCTTCCAGTGACCAGAGTCGGTGGGCACTGGCTCACACCAAAGCTGTGTCCTGTTGTTTCTCTGTCACAGAATCTCCTTGGAACAGGGGGTTGGAGAAATGGCTCAGTTGGTATAGTGCTTGCCACACACAAAAAAATGAGGACCTGAGTTAAGATCCCCAGCACCTACATGAAAAGCCAAGCATCGTGGTATGCCCCTGCCATCCTAGCCCTGGGAAAGCAGAGACAGGAGGATCCCTGGGGCTTGTTGTGCATGTAGTCTTGCTGAAACAGTGAGATCCAGGACCAGTGAGAGACTCTGCCTTAAAAAATAAGGTGGAGAGCCTGGCAGTGGTGGTGTACGCCTTTAATCCCAGCACTTGGGAGGCAGAGGCAGGCGGGTCTCTGTGAGTTCAAGGCCAGCCTGGTCTACAAGAGCTAGTTTCAGGACAGTTAGGACTGTAACACAGAGAAACCCTGTCTCAAAAAAATAAAACAAACAAACAAACAAAAAAGATGGAGAGACATCGAGGAAGACATTGACCTTTGACACAAATGAGTTCAAGTACATGTATGTGTGTGTGCGCGCACACACACACACACACACACACACACACGAGGTGGGGGGACAGACCCCCAGCATCCTAAAGAGAAGGTAACATTCTTTTTGGGACACCAGCAATGAAAGGAGATGGGACTCGTTGCCAGTGGTTAGCCAATAACTAGTGTCTGAACTAACGCTCAAGGACAACTAGCCATTGGCTCATGGATTCATGGACAGCTAATGCTATGAAAATAAGAAGGGCCACTGAGACTGGTAAGTTTATTGCAATAGTCACCTAATGCAGAATCCTCTGGTGACTTTGCTAATTTATCTGAGGCAAGGAGGGCCGGTGCGGGGACCCTCAGGTCACCTTATACAAGCCTGTCCCTGCATGGAAGATAAACACATGACTAATGAATTGTGTGACAGCATTGGTGCTGGTAATGTCCCATTCTCCAGCAGGATGCAGGCACATGGGTGTCTTACTCTGTAATTATAAAAAAAAGTAAAATCCCTGATGTGGCGGCATATGCTTATAATCCCAGCACAGCAAACAGCCTTGCCTAATTGGCACGTTCTAGACCAGGGCTAGACTTTTCTGAAAAAACTAATGTGGAATGTGCCTGAGGAAGAGCAGCTGAGGGGGACCTCTGACCTCCACATACATGCACCCCCCCCAAGAACCCACATATACAAAGCTAGCCAATGATGATGATGATGGGATTGCAGGTGGCTGGTTTGGGGGACCTGTCCTACTGAAGAAGAGTTTCTGCCCCATGGGGTTCCCCTTGTCTGTTCCACATGTCTGACTTCCAGGAGCCTCCTCTCCCCCACCTTAGCTCTAAGGCCCTGCATAGACATAGCCATAGCAAGACAAAGAAGCAAGTCACCCTTCCACAAAGCAAGAACTGCAAACCCTTAGGGTCAGAGAGGGACATGTGAGGATGAGGTCACAAGGAGCCTTGTGTGTTGGCTAAGGGGTGTGTGCTGAGTCAAGAGGAGTTGGCTGATTGAAGGGCCCTTTTCACAACCAGTGGATCATGGGGTCCACATGAGTGACATCCTTAGTCAGAACTCAGACACAGAAGCCTCTCTGTCAGAGGCTCTCAAGGGGAAGCTAGCCCACACACAAGCTAGGACACAGAGGAGAAGAGGAGCCACATCCAGGGAATGGTGAGGACCAGATCAATGGCTACCAATCACCCGTCCATTGTGTAAGGCCCAGCCCTGCACAGAGTTGCAGCCAACATGTGGGAAATTATGCAAGCAGAGCGAAAACAGATGTCCACATAAAAGTACTGCTGTTGTTTCTTGGGAAACTGTGTGCAGGTCAGAGGATAACATTGGAAGCCATTCTTCAGGCTCCATCGACCTAGTTTCCCATCTTTAATGCTTGTGTGCTGTGCACATGTTTTTGCCTGTGTGAGTGGGTGCACGTGTGTGGATGTGGGTGAGGGCATAGGTGGGAACCCGAATCTGATATCAGGAATCATTCTCAATCATCTTGTTCAATAAGGTAGGGTCTCTCAGTCAAACCCAGAGGTCACCAATATGGTTTGTCTGTTAGCTAGCTTGCTCTGGGGACCCCCCCTCTCTCCACCTTCTGAATGAAAATTAGAAGCCAGCAGCCACCTCCACCTAGTATCAACGTGAGTTTCTGGGCATCCAAACTCCAGTCTTCAAGATTACACATGCATGGACAAACTCTTTAACTACCGGACCATCTCCCCAGTCCATCTAGCTTTTTCTTTTGAGACAAGGTCTCTCACTAGCCTGGAACTTGCCAAGTAGGCTAAGGCTGGCTAGGCAGTGAGCCTCAGAGGTCTGTCTATCTGTCTCTGCCTCCCAAGCAGAAAGATGATAAGTGCATGTCACCATATTTGGCTTTCTAAGTGGGTTCTGGGGACCAAAGCGGGTCCTCAGACTTACAAGGCAAGCACCAAGCTGACTCCGCAGCGTCTACACACCCCCTTAGGAAATAACTTTATTTTGAGACTTGGGGTGCTAAAATGTCCGTTATTTTATGAAAACATAGCAATAACAGTTTTATAACAACTTTCTGTTTGCTATTGTTTTGTTTTGTTTTTCAAGGCAGGGTTTCTCTGTGTAACAGTCCTGGCTCTCCTAGAACTCTCTCTGTAGACCAGGCTGGCCTCGAACTCACAGAGATCCGCCTGCCTCTGCCTCCTGAGTGCTGGGATTAAAGGCATGGGCCACCACCACCTGGCTAATAACAACTTTCTTAACCAATCCCCTCTTACCCAACTTATTAGCTCAACCAATGCCCTTCAATTTCTTGGTGAAAGACTGAATCCATGTGGCATGCTACATGCTCACTGTTGGGGGCGGGGGTCTTTGCTGGGAGGTCCCTCGCTTTTGCTGTCACCCAGAGGCACTTGGATGACCAAAGTCTGCTGCTCAGGGGCCCGCTTTTACCTACACCAGTCATACATGTGAACGATAATGATATCATTGAATGAATTCCTCCATATACCAACAAATGGAAAGTACAAACAGAAAAGATATGGAGGCAGAGAGGATGGCTCAGTGGGTAGACATTTGTCACCAAACTTGAGGACGTGAGCTCAACTGATTCCCAGAGCACACACAGTAAAAGGAGAGAACAGACTCTCACAGGTTGTCCCCGACTTACACACACACCACAAACACACGTGCTTGCACACATGCACGCAACACAATTAATTAATGTTTGAAAAGACATTAACCATTGAAATAAGAATGTGAATGGAACAGGACTGTTATTTCCACAAAAGTAAAACTGAATGATTGGGAAAGAATCTACATAAAATCTGTAATTAAAATATATATGCCAGGGCTGGAGAGACAGCTCATTGGTTAAGAGCACTGGGGGCTTGTCCAGAGGACCCAGATTCAATTCCCAGCATCCACATGACAGCTCCCATTTTTGAAGGATTTGATGCTCTCCTCTGTCCTCTTTGGGCACCAGACACGCACATGGTGCACATATATCCATGCAAGGACTCATACATGTATATTAAATAAACAAATATAATGCTACCAAATTAAGAATTCATTAGGGTTTAACGATGAAATGTCCTCATAGGCTTATGAACTGGGGATGTAGTTGCCAGCTCATAGGCTTCGGGGAAGTGGCTGAATTCTGAGGGCTCTGATCTCATTAGCAGAGTCATCCTCCCACGGAGTTGTAATATATTGGCATTATTGGGAGGTGGAAAAAGGAGATGTGGCGACCAGCTAGAGGAAGTAGGTCGCTGCGGGGGTGAGGGGTGTCCTTGGAGCTGTAATGCACTGCAGCCCCTTCCTGTGTGTGTCTGAATTTCACATTTTTAACCCCCTCAGATGACTGAAAAAGGTTCTGAAGTCAATGTGAAGCATACAAGTCCCCATAGGAAGCAACCCAACCCTTCCTAATTGTCAAAATACATGTTTATTTTATGTGTCTGTGTGTACCTGAGTGTACGTATGCACACTTATGCAGGAGCCTACAGAGGTCAGAAGACGGCACCAAATCCCTTGGGGCTGGAGTTACACGCTGCTGTGAGACTTCCTGTGGGTGTTGGGAACGGACCCCAGGTCCTCTGCAAGACCAGCAAGTATTAATAACCAGTGGCCTTCTTTCCACCTCCTCCCAACTTACATCAAGTGGAGTCTTTAAATATTAATAATTCAGAAGCCAGAGGAGAGGAGCCCAGCCACTTCGGATGAGGCCATAAATAAGCAGGCGCTCGACAAGAGCTGAGCCCCACAGCATCCTGGAACCTGTTCTAGCACAATGTGTTTCCCTGGAACCCATATACAGATGGCAAATGCCATCCTCACTCAGACCCCGGCAGCATACATCCAAATTCACTGTCTTGCAATGACAGTACCAGCCAGCCACCCATACACTCCTGAGCAAAGCCCTTGAGTCACGGGATGTGCCTAAGACAATGCCAATGCCTCCATACATTGAGAAGTCTGTGAAGGATTTCCCTTCCCAGCCTTGAGTGCGTGCTTGCTGGCTTCCCTTCCCCGATTCTCCTACCTCCCCAGCATCCTCCTCCTACTTCCCCAGCAAATCAAATGGGCGGACACTGACTCCAGCCATCAAAGAATCTAGGTGCTTCCATCAGTACCGCAGCCAAGAAGCTGCTCTGTCAGCCGTGGAATTGTCTGAACCAGTATGTGTCAACTACCTTCAGGGACTCCACAAAATTGTCTTCCGACCTTCACACTGGTGCCATGACATGTGTGACCTCTCCATATAATCATTCACAAAAAAATAGTGACAACTTACTATATTTTTAAAGAACATATTATTTTTAACTGTGTGTGTGAGATAGAGAGAGAGAGAATGAGAGAGAGAGAGAGAGAGAGAGAGAGAGAAACTATGTACACATGAGCATAATGTCCAAGGGAAACAGAAAAGGGCATTGGATATCCTATAGCTGGAGTTGCAAGTGATAAGGGTCCCAAGAACTGGCTTGAAACCTCTAGAAGATCAGTACATGCTTGTAACCATGGAGCCAACTCTATAGTCCCCAGCAACTTACTATCTTTTAAAGAAAGAATCTTTCTTTCTTTCTTTCTTTCTTTCTTTCTTTCTTTCTTTCTTTCTTAGCAGTCCTTACAAAACCATAAAATTCCTAAAATCACTATAAGGTGTGTGTGTGTGTGTGTGTGTGTGTGCGTGTGTGTGTGCGCGCGCGCACGCGCGTGCGTGCGTGGGTGGGTGGTGGGTGGTTTTGGGGAGAGGGTAGCTTCATTATATACTTTTCAAGCATAAACTTTATAGACATTAGCGATGAGCTGCAATGTCAGAAAGTTTAGGCAGCCATGCAGCTGGAAGCTCCCATTTTCAGCCCACAGCCACTGTCCAGATAGAAGAGGACACTGTAAGGTTCTCCCACCCAGCCAAAATGAGCAACATTCTAGCCTTCCCTACATTCCTAGACTTGAGTCTTGTTTTATTTTATGTTTTGAGACAAAGTCTCACTGCGTAGTTCAGGCTGGCCTATAACTAGCAGAGATTGGGCTGTCTGGGCCCCCCAAGTGCTAAGGTTGAAGGAGTAAATCACCACATCTGGTCTTCTTCCTCATTTGCCTCAGAAGCCTCCTAGCGATGTGGCTCATGAGGATCTGTGACCGTCTGACACCAAAAAGGATGAGCTCTTTGCTAAGCAGCAGGGACATGTCTATATGCTCTGCTCGGGGCAGGCTGCTCAAAGGAAACCCCAAGACAAAAGCACTAAGGTGGTACAGCGATGCCCTGACCTGGGCTTGGAGATGGAACTGTAACTCTCTCTTTCTCATCTGGCTTGGCTCTGAACAGTTCCATCTAAAGATCGGGATGTAGGCACCTCTTGCTCCACAGATCTCAAAACATCCTAAGTCAAAACACTCCAATGGCCAACTCAAGAATAGTCAAGTCTGGAGCTAAAAAGAAGGCTCAGTGGTTAAAAGCACTGGTCGCTCTTCCGGAGGACCTGGGTTCAATTCCCAACACCCACAAGGGGGCTCACAACCATCTGTAACTCCAGTCTCTGGGAATTTTGATGACAATCACTGGACACGCAGGTTGCATAGACATACATTCAAACACTCATACACATCAAATAAAAATAAATAAAATTTCAAAAAAAATGAATAAGCCCGGGCAGTGGTGGTGCACACCTTTAATTCCAGCACTCGAGGGGCAGAGACAGGCAGATCTCTGTGAATTTGAGGCCAGCCTGGTCTACAGATTGAGTTCTAGTACAGCCAGGGCTGTTTCACAGAGAAACCCTGTCTCAAAAAAAAAATAGTCAAGCTCGGGGATAATCAAGATACTTTAGCAGGTGAAGTATTTGTTAGTCAAGCTACTAAATTCAAGCTCCAAAATCCACACGGTAGAAAGAAAAAACCTGATTCCTGCATTTCGTCCTCTGACCACCATATTCGCGCACCCACCCATTCAAATAAACTAAATGTAACTTTAAAAACAGAACAAAACAGGGATGGAGAGATAACTCAGCAGTTAAGAGAACTGGCTGCTCTTCCAGAGATCATGAGTTCCATTTCCCAGCAACCACGTGGAGGCTCACAACCGTCTAATGGGATCTGATGCTCTCTCTGGCATTCAGGTACACGTGCAGATAGAACACTCATACACATAAATAAATAAATCTTAAAAAAAAATACTCTTTGGGTCGGTCAGTTTCCCCAGGATGGATCAGAATAACTCTTTGGAGCGAAGGACGCCCTCTCTGGAGCAGTGAATGAAGGCTCTCTGTACCAGGGTCACCAAGATCACTTACCCAGGTTCACTTCCAGTGTCCACAGCGGTCAGTAGTCAGATAACCTCAGGATATTCCAATAACAACCACAGAATACCTTGATGGCCTCTGCCCTGTTGGGCGGCTTGCCTATCTTCCTCAGCTACCTCTCCATGACCCTTCACCGTCAGTCCCCACCAAAACTGTGCAAGAATAGTTATGCCCTTTTCTCCATCACAGGGCTCCATGGCTCCTTACCCCTCCCCAAATTTTCAACAGCAGAGAAGGAGGTCTCTCCCTAGCCATACTGGGAAGTCACACCTTGAAATCTGAGGCTATTTGACCAGCTTCCTTCCTAAAATGATCAGCATCAATGTCCTTGCTTCTAATTCCCTTGCTTCTCAAGTATTAACCACCTACGTTTATCTGATATGCAGTATGTCAATCAACAAACATCTAAGAACCCATCACACACCAGCCACTAATTAAGAAAAGGGAATATGGAAGGAATGAGACAGGACCATGTCAGGAAGCATATGGCCTACTGGAGATGGGGGGAGAACAATCTACAGATCAATAAATAATGGTTCAAAGTAGCCCATGTGTGTGATTCAAATGCGAAACATCTTCATGTCTTTGAGTACTTGGTTCTCAGCTTGGGGGGCCTTGAGGTGGGACGGGAGTTAAGACCTAGCTGGAGGAAGCAGGCCACTAGTGGGAGGGGCTTCAAAGTAGGGCCTAGCTAGAGGAAATGGATCGCTGCACATGAGTATCTTAGCCTGGTCCCATTTCCTGTCTTCTCCCTGCTTTTCTGACCATTGATATAGTAAGAGCAACTGCCCCATCCTCCTGACACCATGCCTCCCCAACCTTAATGGGCTATCTCCCCTCAAGCTGTAAACCAAAATAAAGCGTTCTTCCCTATTTGACCCCAGCATTGAAAAATAAAATAGACAGAGAGGAACTGGAGGAGTAGAACAGGGGCTGCTG
>LOEQ01000191.1:573718-585972 GCA_001685075.1 Bramus lutescens | reverse complement strand
GCGGTAGCTGGCTTCTTCCCACCGCATTGCGTGTTTGAGGTCCATCGCAGCCTGTGTCACTAAAATACTTCAGTCTGGTTGTAACAGGGTAATGTTCTGTGGTGTAGGTGTGCCGTGTTTCATTGAAGCATGAGTCAAAATGGATGGGTCAGACATTTAGGTCGTTCCTACCTTTTAGGGATTATTAATGTTATTATCATGTTCATTTGTGTTCGTAGCTTTTACACGGGTGTGTGTTTGCAGTTCATTTTGGTCATGTGACTATACCATAGCTAACATTCTGAGGAGCCATCAAATTACTTTCCAGAGCCGTTGCAGATGTCCATCAACTATATATACATCCTCTGCGGTTATTTGTGAGAATCTTGGGAGCTGGAGAGAGGACTCGGAGACTAAGAGCACACATTGCTCTTGCAAAGGACCTAAGTTCAGTTCTGAGCACCCACATCAGGCAGCTCACAATGGTCTGTAACCCCAGCTCCAGGGGATCCAACACCCAGCTCACAATGGCCTGTAACCCCAGCTCCAGGGGATCCAACACCCTCTTCTGGCCTCCTCTGGCATCTGCACACATGTGCGTGCTCTCTTTCTCACACACACACACACACATGCATGCACCTCACAGTAAATAAAATCTTTAAAGAAAAGATAATCATCTTAGCTGTTCAGTTCTAGAAAGGCAGACAGTCGGGGAGAGCGATGTTGAAAACAACTACGCTAATGGACACGTTCATTCCTGCAACTCCTGCTTGCTATTTGCCTAAGTTGCATCCACTATGGCTTTAAGGACAAAGGTCTCTGCCCTCTGGGAGCTTCCATTCACTAAGATGTGGGAGGGAGGCACAGACGATGGAAGGGAAGGGGTGGGGTGAGACTCGGTTTGTTTGTCTGTGCTCTCTTTTTGAGGCAGAGTCTCACACATTCAAGTCTTGGACTCTGTAGGTGAGGATGATCTAGAACTCCACTCCCTTTGTCTATGACTCCTGAGTGGAGTGGGCCAGACCCCAGCAGGAGCAGCAGTTTTAATTAAGGTCCCCAGTGAAGACCACGGTGAGAAATGAAGACAGAGAGGAAGTGAGGAACCTGGGACCTAGGGAAGAGCACTCAGAGCAAACAGGACAGAAAACTCTGAGAACAAGCAAACCTAGTGTGTTCAAAGCCATGTGGGGAAGGGAGCTGAATCAGGCATGGATGCAAGGGAGAAAAGGGGGGACCGGGGTTGCTATGTAGAAAGAAATCAGGTGGTGAGTACCTAGTAAGTCATCTGCAAGGATTTACGATTTTAATTCAAAGTCGGGGAGGAGGTCATTGGAGATGGATGCCCCCAGTTTGGCCTGAGTACTAAGAAAATATAGAATTGCCAAATACTAAGGCAGGCAAGCTCAGGGAAGACAGGTATCTGGGAAGATTTGATCAAGCCATTTAAAATTTTTCTTTCTTCCTTTCTTTTCTTCTTTCTCTTTAAGTTGGGGTCTTATTATTTCTGGATTTCTTTCTTTATTTTTTATGTGCATATGTGTGTGAGTATGGGTTTATGGGTATGTGCATGTGACTGTAAGTTCCCACAGAATCCAAAAAGGGCATCAGATCCCCTGGAGCTGGAGTTACAGGCAGTTGTGAGAAACCCAATACTGGGTGCTAGGCCTCGAACTTGGCTCCTCTGAAAAAGAAACAAGCCTTCTTAACTTCTGGGCCATCTCTCCAGCCCCCACATTTGAAATGTCAATGTCTAAATAGGAAAGCTTAGTCCATGCTTGGCTGTAAGAGTCTAGAGTCCTGAGACATGCCTGCACTAGGGGTATAAAATTGAAAGCCTTTTGCTGGTAATATTTCAAACCAAGAAGAGCATCCCAATGGCACAGTGGAAACACCAGACTATAAAACAAGAAAACCTCTTCTGTGGTCTACATGCGCTAGGGCAGTGGTTCTCAACCTTCCTGAGACTGCGGACCCTTTAATACAGTTCCTCATGGTGTGGTAACTCCCAACCATAAAATTATTTTTGTTGCTACTTCATAACTGTAATGTTACTACTCTTATGAATCATAATGTGAATACTTATGGAGATAGAGGTTTTTCAGCAGGGTCACAACCCACAGGTTGAGCAACTGTAAATCTATTTATACGGCAGCATTAGCCACAGCAACCAAACCATGGACCAAAGTCCATTGACAGGTCAATGGACAAATATATACACGATTATGTCGGCAAGAAAACACATTTAATTGATGATCAGCATGTTAAAAAGAATAAGCCAGATTCAAAAAGACAAATGACACCTCTTTCCCCACATATGCAAAAGTCTAGACTTTTTTAACTAAATAGATATGAAAGTGGAAGGATTGTTTAGAAAGGGAGGGAATCAGCAGAAATGTAGGACAAGACAAGGGAAAACCGTGATCCAAGTACCTGATATACACACATGAAAAAAATGACACGATGAACCCATTATTTTGTGCGGTTTATTACAAGATGGACTCTCATAGTACACCCCTAACTAGCCTGGAGTTGGTATGTAGACCAGGCTGGCCTCGAACTCACAGAGATCCGTCTGCCTCTGCCTCCCGGGTGCTGGGATTAAAGGCGTGTGCCACCACACCTAGAACTGTATCACTGTGTTCAACAGAAAATTCTCTTTGTTTGAAATCAAAACTGTATCCATCCACTTAGAGCTTCATCAGATCAAGAGTGATGGCGCAGCCTATAACCCCAACACAAGAAAACCCCCTTCTGCGCCCTAATTTTGTTTGCTACTGTTATTAATCATAATGAAAATCTTTTTGGAGACAGAGGCTGAGGCAGAAGGATCACTAGTTAGAAGGCCAGCCTTGGCTACATAGGGAGCAGCCCCCATTACAAAACACAAGAAATACACCAGAAAGTTGCTACCAGCCCTCCCTGGGGCTTGTCTCCTGCCTCCTCTTCATCTTTTTCAGGCCCTCCACCATTTCTGCTGTTTTCTTCCATCCCAGCTGCCGTCAGTCACCCCTCCATCTGGTTTGTACAGCAGGTCCCCTCTTTCCTTCTGCCATCCTTCCTCCCAGCTGCTGTCAACCACCCCTCCATCAGTTTTGTATATCAGGCCTCTACTCCCACACTGACTTCTTCCCCACAGCCTTCCCTTGAAGGAGCACAGTCACAAGATGACAGCCGAGCCCCCTCATGGATTCTCCTAAGCAACCAGGGCTCTGCCGTCTTTCNCAGGGTGTCTGCCTTAAATATGATCAATCCTGTAGTGGTCTGGAACTGTGCCTGGGACTGGATTTAAGGGCTCAGTGTTTCTGCCATGAAGGCCCCACAACAATGGGGCAGTATGTGAATGACACCTTCTTGCTGGGCTCCCTGGTTCCCGAGAGAAGTGCTTCCTCTAGTTGCTGAAGTAGTCACAGGAATCTGCGAGCTCACCTGAGATCCAGGAGAGGAGGAGGACCAGCAGCGCCAGGTGCATCTTCTCACACCCCTCTGCCTTCCTTGGTGGAGCCTGTCTGTGAGGACGGGCTACATGCTCCGCTCCTGCATCTCCTGGGTACTCCAATTTCCCTCACTCTCGCCCTGGCACTTCCTCCTTCAGCCACTTCCCACTGGTGAATAAAACCAAAAGAGGAACAAGGTAGAGTGAGTGAAATGTAATGCAAGAAGTCGGTTTTGAGAAACACCACCCTGCCCAGAGCCAGAGCGACTTCTCTGAGAAGAGAACCAGGGGCCTTCTGCTCTGTATATACAGATCCTGCGATTCGAGCCCAGAAGACCAGAGACTGAAGGATATCAGCAGAGAGATTCTAGAACAGTCACTGTAATGGAGGAAGCTGAGGAGGTGTCAAAACCCAGCCTCATCAGGGGTGTTGGGACACAGCTGCAGGTCCAGAACTCAAGGGGCAGAAACAGGGGGAGGGGGGGAGCTGAAAGTTTGACAAGAACCCAAGCTACATAGTAAGTTGAAGGCTAGCCGGGGCTATGTAACAGCACCTGTCTGAAAAAAGGGAAGAGGGTATGGTTCAGTAGCAGAGCTCCTGCCTAACGTAAGCAAGGCCCTGAGTTTGGTCCACAGCATCCCCAACCCCTACAAAATTGCAAAGAGAGGGCCTCAAATAATTAGGTTATATGAACTGGAATCGTGGGGTTCTGCTTTGAAAACGTGCTGGCCGATCTGCTCCAGCCTACTGGATAATAGATAGGTTAACCCAAATTCCCCAGAACTTTAGTGAACACCCTGTGGCTACCCCACCCCCAAAGAAACCAGTTTGCTATTCATAACTCCTAAGCCTCGCTCCCACACCCTCTTCAAAGTATCCATTCGTCCAAACCCGAAGGGAACAAAGGCCAGCCTTGAGGTCTCTCACACACACCCCTTTCCAGAAAGCCCTTAGAGAGGAGTTTCTTTTAGTAGGTGCCACACACACCCTGTGAGACCTTGGCTTCACAGTGCCCTCAAGCCCTGGTCAGGCTAGCCAGGCTGGAGGAGGCTCTGGGAGGGTTGTTTACACTGATAACTCTAGCCGCTGATAAGCCACAGCCTTTCCAGGATGTGGCCAGAGATGGCCACTTACTTTACGTGTTCCTAGACCATAAAGCAAAGTCAACATGGGCTCAGGAGTCTCAGTGGCCATTGTTGATGGAACAGGTCTCCGCCCAGGGCACGCTGCTCGGGTATGCTGAGGGAGATGTCCTCTGCAAAGCATAGGGGATGACTTTAAAGGAAGTGATCAACGGGCTAGGGGTGCCCTGACAACCAAGGGGTGGGCTCATGGAGGGCCCAGGAGCAACTTTTCCTTTCTTGGGCTGAGGAAGAAAAAAAAAAAGCTATCTGTCAGGACCCTATGGCCAGACCCTCTGATTCTAGTTCTCTCAGACTGACCCATCCAAGACGGAGGGTGAACCTTTCCATCAAGAATACCATCTTATCCAAGAGGTTGTGCGTGACATGGAGAGGCTACCCTTTAAGCAAGGACCTCTGTGGATTCTGAGAGAGTCGGGGTATTCAGAAGCCCCGTGTTCTAAAAGACCTATTAGAGGCCCAGACCCTGGCTTGGCCATTGATTTCACCACAGCTCAGTTACCTCCCAGGCTGCCATATCCCCACTGGTGAAACAGGGCATTAAAGGTATTCGTGGAGGTGCACACCTGCGGATCAGGAGTTCAAGGCCAGCCTCAACCACATAGTAAGTTCCAGGCTAGACATGAGTTCCTGTAGAATGGAAAATTGAAGATCTCCCTTCCCTAAGGCACTATGTTTACAAAATGTGCATTCAAAAACACAAAAGATAAAGCTGGGCAGTGGTGGCGCACGCCTTTGATCCCAGCACTTGGGAGGCAGAGGCAGGTAGATCTCTGTGAGTTTGAGGCCAGCCTGGTCTACAGGGCTAGTTCCAGGATAACAAGGGCTGTTACACAGAGAAACCCTGTCTCAAAAACCAAAAAAAGGAAAAAGAAAATTATGTTCACGTGTGTGCGCACACACACACACACACGCACACCCAAACCCACACATTGTATGCATTATTACTTGTGGAGGGAGCTGTGTATACATATGTATTGTCTGTATGTGATAGGTAATGTTATATGCACACGTCTATCTGTGCATAAGTGCATATGCCTATGTGTTCCTGTGCATTTGTGTGCTGTCCATAGGGTTCTGGATATGAGGACACACATTTGCTCTCTTGATCCTTTTGGACTTGAAAACTACACATGATTTTTTTGGGACTCACCCCATTCCTGTGGGGAAGCGCCCCTGACCGAGAGGGCGGTTCCTTAGTGGTGGAGAACTTGTCATTCACATAAGGGTCCCGATCCAGCTTGTGTCTACCCCAGTCTAGAAGTTCCACCAGAAGGTCACTGCAGAGCCGGCCAGGTGGTCGAGTGAGTGAAGGCACTTGCCACCAAGCCCCATGACTTGAGTTCAGTTCCTAAGACCCACACACACACACACACACACTGTGGCGCACACACTGCTCCACTCCCTCCCACAATGCACCAAACAGAGAAACAAATAAGTAAAAATAACTTTAAAGGGGAAAGTGTACTATGGAGGCTAGTAGCCAAAGGCTAAGCCAGATGGAGATGCTAGAAAGATAGTTGAGCTCTCGCAGAGGACCCAGGTTCAGTTCCCTGCGCCTACATTAGGTAGCTCACAGCTATCTGGAACTACAACTTGAGGGGAATCTTACGCCCTCTTCTGGCTGTCATGGGTCCCTGCACTCACGTTCACTACCCATACCCAGGCATAGACACATATACAAAATTAAAAATAGGGTCTAGAGAAATGGTTCAGTAGTCAAAAGAGCATGGTGCTCTTCCAGAAGACCTGAGTTTGGTTTCCAGTGTCCATGTCAAACAGCTCACAACCATCTGTTACTCCAGCTCCAGGGGGTCTGATGCTCCCTATTTTCCTTCACGGGCACACGCATGTGGCAGCCACACACACAGGCACACTAATAATAAATCTTTTTAAAATCCTGTTGGACTTGAAAATAGCCCACAGAATTAAGTCTCTCAGTGACAAGAAGTGACTGTCAGCCATCCTGTCTTGGACGTGTCCCCTGAATGCTGACCCTGCCACCACAGCTGGGGCTCCCCGAGAATTGGGAGGTCGAGGGGAGAAGTCGATGTCAATCGCGGGCTTCTAGAGCTTTGTCTTGTAACCAGTGGAGCTGAATTGTCACACCCCTCACTGGATGGGGCTCCTTTCAAGTCCCCATGCCAAATTTATTATTCATACTGGAAACGTTTTCCTTCAGGGGGTCCCAGCGTTGATTGTGTCAGCTTCAGGCCTGAAGTGGCTCTGTAGTTATTCTTCCCTTGGATTCACATCTCCTTACCTCAGAGCTTTCCTCTCTAAAGAGAGGGTCTGCTTCCCCTTAAGCCCACGGCCGACTCGTGATCTGTTCTGCCTGCTCTGAATACAGCAAAGAGGGATGTGTGGGGCCTCACTCCTAGCTTAGGGCCCCATATTTTCTCCTGCACTTCCTGCTTCTGCCAGGAACCCGCTGGCCTGCCGGGTGGGCACCAGAGACAAAGAGAGAAGAGCTGAGCTGCTCTGGCCACCAGCCGGCAGACCCTAGACATGTCAGGGAGCCCTGGTGAGGGCAGCATGGTCACCAAGACCAAGTTCTGACTCAGATTGTGCCCTTGAGCTTGGAGCAGTCCTCTGCCCCATTATAGTACTGTTAGAGAAAAGTTAACCTGTGCTTCTGCTCTACGTAGCTGTCCCTGACTCCTGTGCACTCCCATCCGTCTCCCTCACAGTGCTTGCACCTGGCTCCTCCTGCCTCCCTTCCTGCAGCTCTCTCCTCACTGTTTTCTTAATGCTGTTCAGATCTCAGCCAGCCCTGGAACTGTGGAGCTCTTGCGGCTTCTAACTGAAAATAGTACCTTTGCCTAGATGACTCACGTTTAAGAGCACAGACTGGGCAACCATCTCTAACTCCAGTTCCAGGAGATGTAACGCCCTCTTCTGGCTTCCACATGCAGGTGCACACATGTGCACATACCCACAAGCAGACACACAAACATGTGTAATTAAAAATAAAATAAACACTTCGAAATAGCACATTTATCTAACTTACTAAAGTAACACACTCATTTTAAGAAATAGAGGAGATGGCAGGAAGAATTTAATTGCCCCTAATCTCGTCACCAGGAGAGAGTATTTTTAGTATTAAGATTAATAGTTCACTCATCTAATGTCTTCCTACAGAAATGCATGGTCTGTCCCAGAACTCAGACCAGCAAACTGGTGTCTGTTGACATAGGCTTCTGTCCCATCCAGTTCTCTAGGTGTTCAGTCAAAGAAACACACAGAGACCTACATTAATTATAATCTAGTTGGCCTATTAGCTCAGGCTTCTTATTAACTCTTATATCTTAAATTAGCTCATAATTCTTGTCTGTTTAGCCTCATGGCTTGGTATCTTTTATCAGTGAGGCATTCTTATCTTGCATCCTCTGTGTCTGGGTGACCATTGCAGACTGAGCCTTTCCTCTCCCCAGAATTCTCCTGTTCTGGTCACCCCACTGTTGGAAGGAGGCTCCTTCTTTGTCCTGGCTGCCCAGAACCGAAATAATCACACAGAAACTGTATTAATTAGATCACTGCTTGGCCCATTAGCTCTAGCTTCTTATTGGCTAACTCTTACATATTAATTTAACCCATCTCCATTAATCTGTGCTTGCCACGTGGCAGTGGCTTACCGGCTAAAGTTCTGTTTGGTGCCTGTCTCTGGTGGGGCTCCATGGCTTCTCCCTCACTCTGCTTCCTTCCTCCCAGCATTCAGCTTAGTTTTCCCTGCCTACCTAAGTTCTGCCCTGCTATAGGTCCAAAGCAGCTCCTTTAGTCATTAATGGTAATCACAGCATACAGAGGGGACTCCTACATCACCCTGCCTATACTTCCTGCCTGGCCACTGGCCAATCAGCATTCTATTAAACCAATGCAACTGACAAATCTTTAGAGGGTGCAAGACCATTGTCCCACAGCAGATGCAAAGCTAACACCACCCAACATGCTATTGTCTGTCGTGAGAAAAACCATCCTATGAAAGAAGCACCTTCAGAAAGGGAAATGCTGATGTCTGGCACTGTGAACTGTATTACATGATGGAGAAGATTCCTGGCCCTGGAATGTTCTGTGGAGCGCCCAAGGATTGGTCATAGCCATGTGTCTAACATGATGGAGAAGATACCTGGCCCGGGGATGTTCTATGTAGCACCCAAGGATTGGTCATAGCCATGTGTCTAACATGATGGGGAGGATGCCTGGCCCCGAGATGCTCTGTGGAGCACCCAAGGATTGGTCATAGCCACACCTCTGTCCTGCCATGATGGCCTCTTGTCCTCTGGAACCACAAGCCCCAACAAATCCTCCCCTTCTATAAGTCACTTTGGTCCTGGAGTTTTCTCACAGCCATAGAAAAGTTACTAATACACACAGCAAGCAGTTTTGCCCACTGAACCACCTCCGTGGCCCATCTTCTTTGTCCCTACATTTCTACTATGCATAGTCTAGAGTTTGTTTCCTTAGTACCTATTTGTTGAGTTATTTGTTCTAATGAACATTCCTGTGAATTTGCATCGGTAACTTTGACACTGCCAATTGCTCTCCAAAAGTCTGGTTGTTCCCACTATGGAAGTTCGCTCACTAAACCCAAGCCAGTGTCAACCATTCTCAAGCTACTGGACATTAAGTACCAGACTTCTCTAGAACTACACAAACAGAATATTAGCTAGCTTTTCATTATTGTGACCAAACTTCCTGAACAATTTAGGGGAAGAGGGAATCACTTGGCTAATGGCTTGGGAGAGTTGAGGGCATGGCCACTTGGTCCCCACGTTCTTGGGCAGAACATTGAGTGATGGGAACGTGAAACAGAGGAACTCTGATCACTACATGGCCACCCAGGAAGCAGAATCTGGGGAACACCAGAGTCCACCTGGATTTCTCCGAGTTCCCTTCCATTTCATCTGGGTTCTAACCCATGGGGTGTGCCGCCTACATGTGGAGTAGGTCTTCCAAGCTCAGTTAATCCTCTCTGGAAATTCCCTCACGGGCACAGCCAGACGTGTCCTTTAGGAGTGCCGGATGCTTCAGCTCAGCCAAGTTGACAATAAGGATTAAACCTCATTCAGGCGTTTGTTCTAAAAAAAACTGGCTTATATAATTTTAGAGTCTGGTTAGTTCAAAGTCCAAAATAGTGAAAGACTTCAAAGCCTGGACATTCTCAGTTGAGTGCTGAGGCTGCAGGTGTTTGTGTTTGTCTTTGTTTGTTTGTTTGTTTGTTTGTTTGACAGGGTCACATTGCAGCCTTACTTGGACTCTGATTCGCTATATGGCTCCAGTCTGGCGTCTGACTTGCAATCCTCCTGTGCCAGCCTTTCAGGGCTGGCATTAGAGGTATGTACCATCCCACCTAGTCCAATAGGCTACAGCCTCAAAGTAAAATTTCTTTTTCCCCAAGGAAAGCAGCCTTGCTTTTCAAGTCTTTTAATTACGCAGCCGAAGGCCACCCGAAGTATCAGACTTCAAGTCAGCCGCATCCAAGTGTGAATCACGTAAGATTTCACCCCATGACAAGGAAAAGTGAAAGGCTGCCCCTGAGTCACAGCCCCAACCCCAGACCAAGTGATCTTGATGGCATCTGAACTTCTTGTTTGCTCAAGGAATTCGTTTAAAGCCACTTCAGGAGCAAAGAAGGCTGGCCACCTATCCCCTAGTTTCTCAATATTCCCGCTGAGTGATTTATGCATAGGAGAGCAACACTCAGTGATGGTCCAGGGTTCGGGCAGGCCTCCACAGCACTAGGGTTTAATGCGGGGCTCCAGCATCAGCAAAAAAGCTTCGCATCGCCCGCAAAAATAGGCTGCTGCTCGTTTTGTCACTGATGGCTCTCAGTGTCACACGTCTGGAGAGAACGGTCATTGGCCAAATAGGCTTTGTCACACAAATGGCACAGAAACCCGCAGTTCCCCATTTTGTCTTGACACTCAGGAAGGTAAAACTAAATGTAATGCTTGAATGCACTGATGGCTATCTGACCTGGGCGTGCCCCTCCCCGCTTCCTCTCTGTCCTGTGCCCTTTCTCAGACACTACCCTTTAAGCACCTTTGGTACGTGTTATAAACTACCTCACAAGGGTAGAGACACAAAGGTAGACATTAATGAAGTGACTTAGAAAAGCAACCCAGCCAGGTGTGGCGATGCACACCTGCCTCTCCAGAGCTCAGAGGTGGAGGTAGCAGGATCAGGAACCGTAAGCCACCTGTGACACAAGCGAAACTTTCTCAAGGCCGAAGTGAAGGAAGAAGAGGGGAAGTGCAGACAGTTGACACAGAGGTTCGGGTCCAACCAGGACTCATTAACTTGTTTTTATTACTTATTGGTAGTATGTGTGTGTAAGCATGATGTGTGTGTGTGAGAGAGAGCATGATGTGTGTACATGTGTGTGAGAGCATGATGTGTGTGTGTTTGTGTGTGAGCACAATGTGTGTGTATTTGTGTATGAGCATGATGTGTGTGTGCGTGTATGTGTGTGAGCATGATGTGTGCATGTGTGTGTGCGTGTATGTGTATGAGCATGATGTGTGTGTGCGTGTGTGAGAGAGAGAGCATGATGTGTGTACATGTGTGTGAGAGCATGATGTGTGCATGTGTGTGCGCGTGTATGTGTGTGAGCATGATGTGTGTGTATGAGAGAGAGCATGATGTGTGCATGCGTGTGTGTGTGAGCATGATGTGTTTGTGCGTGTTTGTGTGAGCATGATGTGTGTTGAGGCACACATGTGGCTACCAGAGCACAGAGTCAGCTATCTTTCCACCTGTTCATGACTTCCAAGGATCATCTTGGTTTCTCAGAGTTGCAAGCACTTTACCCACTGAGCCACCTTGCTGGTCCAGCTTCAGTCACTAAAGAAATTTTTCTAGAAGAAAGAAATCATGGTAAGAACTTTGAGCAATAAGGGCCAGAGAGATGGCTCAGCTGACAAAGGTGTCTGCCACCAGAGAAGAAATTCACTTGTAGGAAGAAGGAAAGTGATACCTGTCAATTGTTCTGTGCCCTCCAACATACGTGCCATAGTGTGTGCAGGCATGTGTGCACACACACGTACACACACACAAATAAATAAATAATAAAGTGTAATAACCTTTTAATCTAGACAATAGACAGGTCTAAGGAGGTTCTGGCTTTAAGGGAAAGTAGTCAATGAAGTTTGCCATTAACCATTCAGAGTGCTCTATGATTGCCCAGATTTAAAAAAAAAAAAATCTTGACAACCAAACAGGACCAGCATATGTCTGTCACTCCAGCACTCAGGATGCAGATCCAAGAAAACTCCTAAAAGCCCAAGGCCAGCCTGGTCTATATAATGAGTTCTAGGACACAGCTACATAAGAAGACACTTTAAACACACACGCACACACACACACAAAATCTCCCAGCACAACTGTAAATATATTCTTTTTAGAGGGTTTATTTATTTTATTTTGTGTGTCTGAGTATTTTGTCTGCAGGTTTATATATGTAGCACATGCACGCCTGGTGCCCATGAAGATCAGAAAAGGGCACCAGGTCCTCTGGAACTAGAATTATGGGTGGTTATGAGCTGCCAGGAGGGTTCTGGGAACCAAAACTGGATCCTCTGCAAGAGTAGCAAGTGCTCGTAGTAACTGAGCCACGTCTCCAGCCCCACCAATAGGTCCTTTGTTTTTTGTTTTGTTTTATTTTTTTCAAGACAGGGTTTCTCTGTAGCTTTGGAGCCTG
>LOEQ01000191.1:520675-530946 GCA_001685075.1 Bramus lutescens | reverse complement strand
ATCCCGGCCACGCCCCCGCGAGGCGTCCAATCAGAACACGGTGCCCCTCTTGACGCGCTCTCCTGGAAGGTGGGCTGGAGAGCATGCGCATGCGCGCTGCGGGCCCTGGTGCGGGGCAGCTGGTGCCGGGTGGCAGCCGAAGAACTGGAGGCGGTGGCCACTGTGGCCCGGAGCTAGCTGTGCTGCAGGTCTGGGACGAGCGCGAGGGTAGGATGCGGTGGAGATAGGTGTGGATTTTGGAGTCTCACCAGGAGGAGAGGAGAGGGAGAGGCTCAGAGCCGGGATCTTGAGAAGGGAGGGAGGCTTAAAGGTGGGGAACCCTAAGGTAGGGCGGAAGACAGGTGAGGCAGCGGGAAACCCCATTTAAAAGAAGCTCTGGGGGAAGGAGTTAGGATGGAGGAGCGACCTAGGAAAACCCTGGCTGTCTGCTGTAGGCCGAGAGGCAGACAGCTGTGCTGGCTGTCCTGTGTAGTAGTGAGCTCACAGATACTGGAATGAAGTGGATATAAGCACTCTTAGGTTAAAGGAGGGCTTTGACGGCGAGTGAGGCGTCTTCGGAGGCCCCTCAGGTACTTGGAGTGTGAACAGCATCCAGGAATGGGAAAGTGCCATGCATAGCAACAGTTAAGTTAGAAGGCACATTCCAGGGAGCTGCGTCCCACCAAGGCTGTCTCATGACAGACACTGAGGCCAAAGTGTCCGAGATCAGAGGGCTGGAGGTGAAAGAGGCAGACCCCAAGTCTCCCCCGTTCCCGTCTCTGTCCATCAGAAAACTAAAGTCTACCCTTTCGTCTTAGGATCCGCAGCAGCTGCTGGCCTTGCACAGAAGCAGCCTCTTCCGCCAACCCTTCCTCATTCTTTGGAGATGGCAGGTGAAATCACAGAGACCGGGGAGCTCTATTCTCCTTATGTGAGTTTTCCTCTGTAAATGTGTTCTTCTCACCGTCATGCTCCTGGTGTCTAGAGAAATCCACAGACTGGGTGGCAGTGGTGCACACTTTAATCTAGTACTCGGGAGGCAGAGGCAGGCGGAACTCTGTGAGTTTGAGGCCAGCATGGTTTACAGTGCAAGTTCCAAGACAGGCTCCAAAGCTACACAGAGAAACCGTGTATCAAAAAACAAAACAAAAGAAAAAAAAAGAAGAAGCAGCAGCCCACTGTTCTGGTGATTGCCCTGGTTTAAGTAGACCCTGATGAAAATGAGACTGAAACTTCACCTGGCTGAAGTCAGGGTCCAACTGTCTCTGCTCAGACTATAAATATCAGGATCGTTCCCCTTTTATTTATTTGTTATTTTTAAAAGTTTTTATTTCTAATGACAAGTCTGTATGTGGCTACGGGCATGCCTGCAGAACCCAGAAGAGGGCACCGGATGCCCTAGAGATGGAGATGCAGGTGATTGTAAGCTGCCTGGTGTGGGTGCTGGGAACTGAACTCAAGTCCCCTGCAGGAGCAGCTGGTGTTCTTAAGTGCTGAGCTGTTTCTTCAGCCCCAGTTCCCTTTTTAGATGCCTCCCATAGAGTGTCAAGCCAAACACAACTTGTTAGTCTCCCATGATGCCTGTCTCAGGGCTTCTACAGGTTGCCCACAATTCTGCCGTTCAGAAGGGCAGTCCCTGACAGCTGTTGTCTTGGAGTTTCGTCCACCTCAGGAGTCTTCGGCCTTTTATCTTTAGCTGGATTTTAAATTGCATAACTTTTATGGTCTCGGATGTCGAAAGAGATGAACTGCGGAGACTTCCAATTGCCGTTTGGAAGAGGCTACAATTATAACAATTAGACAGACTGATTTCTCTCTGTCTTGAGTCTGTGGCCCCCTCGCTCCCCCACACACTCAGTTTATCTTCTCTGGGTAATAGCCAGTCGATTGCGGTTATTACGGCAAGGGACCTTCACTGTGTACATAGCTGGGCGTGATCGTGTGAATAACCAGGATTGACTCACAGTCCTACAGCTCTCACCATGAAAGTGGCTCTTCTCCACGGAGCCTTCCTTCTAGAACTTTCCCAGCTTCAACAGCTGCTCTGCCGTTCACACACAGCCACAAAGTCTTCCCCTTCCCCTCTGCAGTTGACCAGGGCAGGTCTCTCTCAAATGTTGGAATGGAAGGGACAGTGAGCCTCCTGTTTGGGCGGTCATGTGATCGTTGCTAGTCTCCTCTGTCAGCAGTAAGACGTCTACCCGATCCCTAGAAGTTGCCACGATTTCTGCTTCTTACAATAACTACAAACCGAGAGACAAGGAAATGAGTCATTGCTGTGGCTGCGCTTTAGGAGGAAAGCAGTTTATGGCCCCATTTCTTGTGCCTCCGCCTATAATGTAATCATCCACATGCTACAGTGTGTCCTCAGGAGCCTGGAGAGTTAGGCCTGCATGCCTGCGGAGCGCTGCTCCCCCAGCCCCTTTTCTCCCTTGCATTTTATGTGTTTTATTTTATCCAGGGTCTTTGCAGTTGCCATAAACAAGTGCTGGGTTTGTTGTTGTTGTTTTATTTCTTGTTTTTTTTTTTTAATCTTAATAGTGAAGGGAGATGTGGGGGAAAGATGGGTAATGATGGCAATGGCTTAACCAGGAGGTGGTGGTCAAGGTTATGAGGACAGCAGCCACCTTCCTGTGGGTCTTCATTTTTCTTTTAAAGATTTATTTTTTAACGTGTGTAAATGTTTGGGCTGTATATATAGATCACACGCATGCAGTGCCCACAAAGGCTGGAAGAGAACATCAGGGAACCTCCCCCCAGCCCCGGGAACTGGAGCTGTGTCTGTTTTTTTTTGTTTTGTTTCTGCTTTTTTTTAGACAAGATTTCTCTGTAGCTTTGGAGTCTGTCCTGGAACTAGCTCTTGTAGACCAGGCTGGCCTCGAACTCACAGAGATCCGCCTGCCTCTGCCTCCTGAGTACCAGGATTAAAGGCGAGTGCCACCACCGCCCAGCTCTGTGTCTGGTTTTAAGCCACTCTGTGCTGTGAATTGAACTAGGGTCCTCTCTGAGAGCAACAAGTGCTCTTTATTACTGAGCCATCTCTCCAGATCCTGAGAATTTTGTGTAATGTGTTTTGAACGTATTGATCTCCTCCCCCAGCTCCTCCCAGATCCTCCCCACTTCCCTACCCACTCAACTTTGTGTCCTTTTTGAAACAAAACCAAAATGAAAATCCATCAAGTTCAGCTTGTGCTACCAATATATTCTGGGACATGTGGCCTCCTATTGGAGCATGGGTCACTTGCCAGGGGCTACTCATGCTCCTGTCTCAGCAGCTTTTAGTTGCCAGTGGTTCCTTGACTTCACACCCTCCTTCCCCCTCCATGCTGGGATTTGCTCAGGTCTTGTATATGCTGTGACTACCACTGCGAATTCATGGGCTGTTTCCCTGAAGTCACCCACCCAGCCTCTGGCTCATACTCCTTCCCCCTTCCACTGCCTCGTCCACTTTACCTTAGGGCTTCTTCACCCACCATCCTAGAATAATGGTGTGTGTGTGTTGGTCAGTTATTGGTTTTTTGGGTTTTTTTTCTTTTTAATGTATACAGTGTTTTGCTAGTAGGCCAGAAGAGGGCACCAGATCCCCACTATAGATGGTTGTAAGCCACCAAGTGATTGCTGGGAATTGAACTCAGTACCTCTGGAAAGGGAGCCTCTTAACTTGCTCTTAACTGCTGAGCCATCTCTCCAGCCCTGGTTATTGTTTTTAAGTTTTATGTTTAGGGGTATTTTGCTTGCATGTATGTCTGTGCACCATGCGGCTGGTGCCCACAGAGTCCAGAAAAGGACATGAGATCCCCTAGAGCTAGACTTAGAGATGGTTGTTAGCTACCACGTGGAAGCTGGGAATCGAACCTGGATTATCAGAAAGAGCAGCCTAGTGGTCTTGACCACCGAGCCATCTCTCCAGTTGCACACCACCACTACACCTGCCGATGCCATCTCCCCCCCACCCCCGTCTCTCTGGGCTTATTCTTATCATTTAAAACCATGTTGTGTGTGTGTGTGTTGTGGGGGTATGTGAAAATGAGTGCAGGCGCTCATGGAGACAAGAAGAGGGTGTTGGATCCCCTGAAGTGATGCTTGTGAGATTGCCTGACATGGGTGCTAGGCTCCAAATTCTGGTGCTCTGCAGGAGTAGTAAGTGCTCTTAACCTATATTTCCCTATTCAGCTAGGCTGCTAGACAGCTAGCCCCAAGGGTTCTCCTGTGTCCCTATTGGGACAACAAGTACATGCTCCCATCCTAGGTTTGAGTATTTGTTATTTTGAGACAGTCTTAACTGCTCAGTGACTAGCCTGGAACTCACTATTTAGACCAGGCTGGTCTCAAACTCATAAATATCCACTTGCCTTTTCATCCGCACCCAGCTGAACCCCAGGTGTTGTCTGAGGTTTCTGTCCTGCCTGGTTCCCGCAATCGTTTTGTCCCAAAGAAATCACATAGAGGTCTACATTAATCATAAACTGGACCATTAGCTCAGGCTTCTTATTAACTCTTATAACTTATACTAACCCATTATTCTTATCTATGTTAGCCACATGGCTCGGTACCTTTTTCACCGGGGTAATCACATCTTCCTTCTGTGGTTGGGACAGGACTCTGGAGGAATGGGCTTCCTCCTCCCCAGAATTCTCCTGTTCTCATTGACCCACCTCTACTTCCTGTCTGGTTGTCCCACCTATACACCCTGCCTGGCTACTGGCCAATCAGCGTTTATTTAAAACATAATTGACAGAATANCTCCTGTTCTCATTGACCCACCTCTACTTCCTGTCTGGTTGTCCCACCTATACACCCTGCCTGGCTACTGGCCAATCAGCGTTTATTTAAAACATAATTGACAGAATACAGAATTGTCCCACACCACCCAAGTTTTCGTGTGTGTGCTCAAGATTGAGCTCAGGTCCTCGTGTTTGCATGGCAAACACTGTGCCATCTCCCCAGCCCTACAGTCTTAAATCCTGGTCAGGCTCACACACACAAACACCATGGCTGCCTTCTGATTCCTTTGGTTGGCACCAGAGGGGCTCTTCGGGAGATGGTGCTTGGTGTCATCGTCTTCTGGATGGAAGAGAGGCAGATAGGACACCGTATGAGGGTATGGGGCTGCTGTGGGTGTGCCACCCCTATTTCAGCCACAGGGGACTCCAGTGGGCTTGTATATGTAAACTTATCCAAAGAGAACACAGCAGGATCTTACTCCTCACCCCTCCAATGAGGTTGCCTTTCCCACTATCATGTGACCTCTTTTTTCCTTTTCACAGCTCCTTTTGCCCTGGCCTGTGGCTGAGTTGAGAATGGCTTCCTTTTGCCTGCTCCTCATGACTGGCATTCACTGAGTACCTTTCCCAAACGTAAAGAGGATTTAATATGTTACCAGACTTCTGAGAGATGGCTCAGCGGTTAAGAGCACTGCCTGCTCTTCTAAAGGTCCTGAGTTCAGTTCCCAGACATGGTGGCTCACAACCATCAGTAATGAGATCTAGTGCACTCTTGAAGAAGAGACCTGGTCAGTGGTCCTCATAAACTTAAACCATGAAACTTAATATGAACAAGTTCAATAGAACTGCCATATATGGGCTGCCCAAGCATGCTTTAGCATTGCCAGGGCATAAATTTTAATTTTTAGACTTCTGAGCCCACCCATGGCAAAGAAGTCCTGCCTTGCCCTGCAAGGCTCTCTGAGCTCCCAGCAGACACAGTGTTTACTCTGTACCTAAAAATTGCAACAAAGCAAGACAACGTCTGTCTGTTTCCTAGTATATTCTTTTAATTAAAAAATTTTGTGCATTTTCCCTGAATGTTCGTCATATGATTGTGCTTCCTACAGAAGCCAGAAAAGGGTATTAGATCCCCAGAACTGAATTTATAGATGGTTGTGAGCCACCATGTGGTGCTGGGAATCTAACCCATGTCCTCTGGAAGAACAGCCAGTGCTCTTAACCACTGAGCCATCTCTCCAACCGTACAAGTGCTTCTTAGTTTGTTTTTTGTGTTTCAAGACAGGGTTTCTCTGTGTAGCCTTGGCTGTCCTGGAACTCGCTCTGTAGACCAGGCTGGCCTCAAACTCAGAGATCACCTGCCTCTGCCTCCCAAGTGCTGGGATTATAGGAGCCCAGCTTCTACAAATGCATCTTAGACTACTTAATTCTCCCATAAAGTTTTTGCCTAGTGTCACTTTCTTAAAACCCTTTGTCTTCTTAGTTCTTCCATGATCAGCCTCACCCAGACTGTTTTCAAAAAGTCCTTACCCGTGCTTAGTGCTTCTTGTAATAGTGGTAGGCGAGAGCAAAGGCTGGTATCTGTTGTTAGTGCCCTGTTANATGATAGGGGGGTATTCGCAGCATTAGCAGTTTGAAGCAAGCAGTTTTAACAGACTCCAAGATAAGCCGTTATCTGGAGGAGGTTCCGCACAAACAAGCAGGTTTAACAAAGGCTAAGATAAGTTAGTTAGGGCGGCCTGACCTTTGGTTCCTAGAACAGAGTTGGGTGGTTTTCCACAGGATTCTCCATTAAGGAGATAGATTCTAGATAAACAACCTCAGCAAGAATCCGAGATGGAAGCGGGCTGCACTGTCTTGTCTTACCCCATCACACCTGCTTAAAACCCTCCAAACCATGGCACCTCCATAACTTCCATGAGGAAGGACGCTTCCTGTGTCCTCCATGGCTTGGTTCACTTACCTCAGCCACTGTATGGCTTTCAGAAAGCCCAACAGACACCTGTTAGATTCCAGCTGCTGCTCGGACCACAGTTTCTGCAGTGGCCTTCCCATTCACACAAACATCTGTAAGACTGCGATGTCAGGTTCCAGCTGCAATTCCTGCAGTGGTCTCCCTCTTGCACAGATCTGGGCATTGTGAACCCCTAGCTAACAGACTTGTAAGTACCAGGGTCTCAACCTAAGGGCATGAGTTACATCAAAACTGGAAGTATGGGTGACCACACCTCCCCACCCCTTTATCTGTTCCCAGCATGGCAGTCAGAGAGCCTGGTTGCAGGCTACACTGGGAAGCCATCCCCATCGTAAAAGCTGTAAGACACCCTGACTTGTGCCACGGGGGCCCTGATTCTTCTCTTCAGAGCCCTCGCCATGCTATTGTTTGTCTGTCTGTCCATGGCATTAAGACTTAAAAGTCCTTACCCTACCATCTCAGTGTCCCTTTGAACCTCACATTTGAGGCCCCTCAGCCCCTCCACCTCTCCTGCTGTAGACTTTTGTACCTGGAAATCCCTTCCCTTGACCTGTTTGTTCCCTTTGTAGTCTGTTTCATTTCCTTGTGAAGGAGGGAGGCACACACGGGGGTGTGCACATGACACAGCGCATGTGTGGAGGTAGGAAGACAGCTCTGGGGGTCGGTTCTCTCCACCCTTCCCCAGGTCTGTCCAGGGGATCAAACTGAGGGTGCTACCCTTCTCATACACTCTCGTACCTGCTGAGCCAGCTCATCAGCTCGTGGTTTTCTTTTTTCTTTTCTTTTCTTTTTTTCAGTAGCTCACTGTGAAACCTAGGCTGGCCAGACCCGTGTCCTCCTCCCTTAGGCTCCCAATGCTGGGATTACAAGAGCGGGCCCCCAGAGCCAGCTGAGTACCACTTATTTAAAGGGCTTTACATCACCCCTCGGTAACAGAGCCATGATTCCTCTCTTCATTTAAACAAAATGGGTGGCAGCTAGAGGGCAGCTTGTGGGAGTCAGTTCTCACCTGCTGTGTGGGTCCTGGGGATTGAACTCAGGTCATCAGGCTTGGCAGCAGGCACCTTTGCCCTCTGAGCCATCTCTCTGTCCCTATTCAAGGTTTCAGTGTTGGTTTAAATCCTGAACTTGGTAGTCAACTGTGGTGATGCATTGCTGTGATCCCAAGACTCGAAAGATTGCCTGAGTTTAAGGCTGGTCTGGGCTACACAGCACTAGGTCAGACAGGACTATGCAACAAGACTTTGTCTCAGACAAAACAACAGCACAGTCCTGAAGTTGGTGTAGGGAGAAGGATGCAGTCCAGCGGTGTGTGGATGTTGCTGCCCAGTGGGTGGTAGCGAGGCCTGGTGCAGAGGAGGAGGGAGTCCGGGGATTGGCCCTCTCTGGAAGGTTCTGGAGGTCAGTGATATTGTTCAGCCCTGTGCCGCTGTCCTACCTGTGGTGTCTGTCTTCAGGAAGCCCAGCCAGGCTGAGCAGAGCACAAGTGGCTATGACATTGTTTCGGATAGTCGGAAACAGATTTAAATGGACAGGAATGGAGGCCTTGGGGCTGTCATTCTCTGGGCGTCCATGCCAATGCTTGGCTTCCCAACACCTGGCTACAGAGTCTGGCTCCTTAGGACTCAGATGCCGTCCCTCCCGTCTCCTTGGTGAATTTTGGAAGGCCTCCACAGTTGTAATGTCACCCAAAGCTGTCTTTAGATTAATTAATCCCCTGACTGAATTTTGCTCTTTTTGGTTGCAGGTCGGGCTGGTGTACATGTTTAACCTTATTGTGGGCACAGGTGCGCTCACCATGCCCAAGGCCTTTGCCACTGCCGGGTGGCTCGTCAGCCTCATCCTGCTGGTATTCCTGGGCTTCATGAGGTAAGAGCTGTGGGGCTGGAGGGTGGACTGCCACGTCCTTGGGCTGGGGACAGAACTGGAGTAGGTATACCCAGGGAGCCCAAATGTCTCCTGGTTAACCGGAGAGCTCTTGACGGTAGGAAGATTGCTGTTTCCCGTATATATAGGGAAGCAGGTCCTAAGCTAGTTGGCCCAGAGTAAGGAAAATGGATCCAAGGGTCACCCGGGCCTTGAGCCAGGACATCAGTGAGGCCTTGGTCTGTCTCAGAGGTGCTGACCAGCCAGTCCTGGCAGACTCAGCTTCCCTGTTCTGAGTTTTATCTCTTTAACCATCAGTCCTTGTTCTCTGAGAAAACAGCAGCTAACCACTGAAGAGGAGTTAAGCAGACCTGAAGGCTACCTGGGGAATCAGTTTTCAGTTCAGTGTTTGCTTAAAATAATTCACCAGGTAAATGAAAAGCACCTAGGCACACACATATACACATGTGTACACACACAGACACACACACATGTACACCTACACACAGGTATATATGCATGCACATATATATACATACAGACATACGGGGGTAATCAGTTTTTTAAGTATCTGCCTTGTGTCCAGCCCACCTGTCCAAGCCTTCAGGAACACTTGCTTTGTCGACCAGATGTTGGAGGGGTTAGCAGCTGGCACCTCAGAGCAGACAGAGCCTCCTCTTAGGGATCCCAGTATCACTCAGAAGTCCCATCACAGTGGGACTTCAGGGGCAAGTCCACCCCTGTCCACCAGGTGGGAATCCATGCTAAAGACCTGGGAGTGGGGGCTGGAGAGATGGCTCAGCAGTTTAGAGCACTTGTTGCTCTTGCTGAGGACCTGGGTTTGGTTCCCAGCACCTGCAAAAGTGCCTGACAACCGTGTGCAGTTTCAGCTGAGGGGATCCGATGCCCTCACTTCCATGGGCAATGCAGTGCACATGCATACATACAGGCAAACAAACAAACAAACAAACAAATAAATAAATAAAAGTTGAAATAAATCTTCAAAATAAAAGGAAGCCAGACGGGGTGTGCACACCTGTAATCCCAGCACTTGGGGGAAGGCACAGCTGCAGGACAATCAGTAAGTAGGTCATCCTCAACTACAGAGCAAATACTGCCCCCCCGAAAATGTGAGGGAAACGTGTAGACACCTCTAAAGAGCACCTCCCCTGAGAGACAGCTCTTCTCGTACATCATCCTCAGTTTGATACTTCACGTTCAGTAAAGCCAAGATCTCTCTGCCTGTGTAGACTTGACCACATCGGGGGTGGGGACGGAGTGGGGAAAGTCACCCATAAACTGTAGAGCAAGCTGATAAGAGAAAAGGATAAAGCATAGCCAGAGGGGGGCTAGGGAGGTGGGGAGACTGGATTCGAGTAGGGCCAAAGGTGTGGGGAGGGGTGCACCTCATCAGAGGTTTGAAGGGAAGGGCACCCTAGAAAGAATGAAACAAAGATAAAAGCTGAAGTAAACAGACCCAGAAGAGGCTCCTGGGAGGGGGTCACACCCGAGGTTTAGAGTTTCTTTGTGCTCTTATTTTGGGGAACCTTGGGGTGAACCTTAGTGTACTGTTGGCTAATTACATACTTTGTGCTCTGGTGACCAAGAGCTCTCAGGGTCCTTGTCCTTATGTCACTGTGACCCCTTTAAAGGTCCTTCAGAACAGGCAGCCATCTGATAGGGAAGTGGTTGTTGGAGGCCTCCAGTAGGGGCTGCCATCCTCCCCT
>LOEQ01000191.1:504892-514989 GCA_001685075.1 Bramus lutescens | reverse complement strand
GTGTGTGTGTGTGTGTGTGTGTGTGTGTGTGTGTGTGTGTGTGTGTTTTCCTGGCCATTTTGGTCAGGATTCTGAGGAGCAGAGTGACCTCACATAGCCCAGGACTGACGTGTCCCAGGCTTTCCCCTGGGGACCTGTAGACTGTCCTGAGCCACCATGATTAGAAGAGAGCTTCATTTTTCTTCCTGTCCTCAGAGAAGCCAGCTGCTTAAGACTGGTGACATCGGGAACTTGAGCACTTAGTCTAAATGCAAGTGTGGAGCCAGATGTCTGGGCCATGAGCCTTAGGTGCCAGTGCCTGAGTTTCTCCAGGGCATTTGCCTGGATCTTTGGACCCAAATCCATTTCCCTTTCTACATTTTTATGTATTTATTTTGTTTGGGGGCACTGTGTGTAGGGCACAGGACAACCTGCTGAGATTGGCTCTTCCCTTCCACCATGTGCCCTCCAGGATCAAACTCAGACCCTCAGGTGTGGTAGCAAGCAAGCACCCCCCAAGCCGGCTCTTTCACCCTGCCAGTGTAGATTTGATTTCTCTCTCTCTGATCTCCAGGTCTTGCCGAGCTCTCTCAGGCACCAGTCCCAAACTGATGCATCTCCTGCCAGCCTCACAGTGTAGCCAGCTAGAATAAGAAACAGAAATTCGGGGTCATTTTTTTCTACCCTCTGTAGAAGGCAAAAGGCCTGAAGAGCTGAGGGCAGTGGAAGCAGCAGACTCAGCTGTCAGGAAAGAACGAGAGCGTTGTCTGTCTCTGGCTCCCTGACCTGTGGCTTTGTTACTTTCAGTGGGGGTCAACTTGTTCTATTTCTGCATCATTGTTTACCTGTACGGAGACCTTGCCATCTACGCTGCAGCTGTGCCCTTGTCCCTCATGCAGGTGACCTGGTGAGTAGCCCCTCATTTTCCACACTGTTGCAGACCCATAGGCCTCCTCCCCCAGCAGGGCAGAGGGTCTTCTGTCAAAGCCCTAAACAAACCCATAGTCCCTTCTTCACACATCAGGGGCCAGCTGTGTCCTCTGTCCTCACAAGGCATGTTCTAGATCACGCTGTCCTCTTTCCTGTCCATCAAGAAGGTAACTTGGATTCCTGGGCCTCAAAGTCATGGCACTGCATGAGCGAACAAGTGTGGCTTGTCCTAAGAGGTGGTTTCTGAAAAGTGCAGGCCCGCGCTCTCTTCCTAGCCAAGCAGGGGCTTGTGCTAAGCCCAGGTTTGTCGATTGCTCTCTTTAGCAGTGTGTCTGGAAACGACTCCTGTGGCGTGGACACAGATACCAAATACAACGACACTGATCTGTGCTGGGGGCCCCTGCGCCGGGTGGATGCCTACCGGATCTATCTGGTGAGTGTCCTCTCCCGACATGGGGCACCCCAGGCCAGTGTGAGTGGCAGAAGTGTTTGAACCATCTTCTTTTTCTCTTCTCAGCCCTTCCTACAGAGAAGGGCTTCCTACAGAGTGTACACACTGCCACACTCCGGCTCCAGAGTGAGGTCTTAGCCTCAGGGTCAAATTTGGCTTGGAATGGACCTCTAGGTCCAGGCCAGCAGATTGCTGTGGACTAGTACAGTTTGAGGGGTACCTGCAAGGTCTTGCGTTCCAGAGACTTTCCGGGTGTTGGCCTCACTCCAGGCCAGCGAGGTGCACACAAGCAGGTTCTGGGTCTCATAAACAGAATAGACAAGACTGGTCCATCTTCCCAGACAGCCTCTCCAGACAGGCTGGGCTCAGCACAGCCTTCTTCCTGTCTTCCCATGGATGAAGGAAGAGGATGAATTGCCTGCCTCACTCTTGATTGCTTTGTGCTGTGGCGTGGTGGGGGTGGAACTGACTAATACTCCAGTCAGGCTTCAGATAATAGGACGGCTATTTGTCTCTGCCTGCTTCAGAGACAGGCTCAGGAGTGTTTCCCTCCTGCTTTTGCAGCGTCCCTTAGTCCTTTCTGCCCCCGCTTGGTTCTTCTCGGCCCTGGGCGTGATCAGGTGTGCTGGATGCCACTCAGTCCTGGCTGTGGCAGCTTTACTGATAAGAAGCGGCAAGGAGAGAGCGGGGTCTTTCTGCCAGTAACCTCGAGACTTGGGTCATCCCTGGCCCAGCTAAGGGCTCCATGGACCCTGTCAGCTATATTGCTGGGGTCTGGACTTACTACTCTCAAGGACTACTGAATGGGTTTCATCTTTCTGACCAAGTAGGTTCCTGAAGGACCCTGCAGGCAAGGGTTCAGGAGATGTGTCTTGTCGGCGTTTCTGTCGCCGTCACTCCATGGTCTGTTTCCCCTCTGAGATATGCAGCCCTGGCTAAGATTTTGTGTGCTGGTAGAATTTCATCCTTGATCCTCCCATTGAAAGTCTGGCAGGTATTTATAGCAAGTTAAATCATCCGGTGTTCGGGTCCACCTCTGCAGCCGTGGGAGTGGGCACAGGAACCCACCAGGCAGCCAGGCGCCAAGGCAAGAGAGGTCCCGCCAAAGCTTTGTTAGCCTCTTAGTATCTCAATATGCCATGACTAAGGCCCCTCTAAATCCCTTCCTCCTCAGGTGTAGGGAACAAGAGGAGAATGAGGGAGGTGTCTGGGTACTCCAGGGAGGAGTGACAGGTACCGGGTCCCCACCAGGGGAGGCCGCCATAGTGTGCAGACTCTGCCCGTGTACCCCCACCCTGCAGCACAGTAGGTACTGAGTACAGGGAGTACTGGCCGCTGCCATTTGCTGGGTGAATTACTCAGAAGCTTTGTTATCGCTGTGTTAAATTGTTCCCTCAGTCTTCTCTGTAAGCCTTCCCTGTGATGGACGCCGGCCTCCCTGAGTCCCAGTAACTGACAGAACAGAAGGAACCCCTCAGGAAAGCAGACAGGCATTAATCCCTGCCTTCGTCTCCCAGGTGTTGCACTTAGAACTCAGGGAGCTAATTGTCCCAGTACCTGCTGGCCCTACAGTCTGAGGGGCCCAGCCCTCAGAGTAGGAAGGGGAAGACTACTGCCCCCCACCCCCCGGAGCCTCTGAGTAGTAGGCACTGTCGTACCTGAGCCCCAGAACCTGTGCCTTGCCTGCCTTCTTCTACCCAGTTCAGAGGGCTGATGACCGGGCATCATCTTGGAAGTTGCTTTTCAGCTTCACGTGTGGTTCCCAAGTCTGTGTTCCAGGAAAGAACACAGCCTCCTAACAGCAATGCTAGGGCTTGTATCCGTCTGTATGTTCCCCTCCCCCGAGGAGCTAGAGAAAAGATAGCGAAGGTGTTGGCATCTTTCCTCAGGCTTGAGTCTCTGGCAGACTCAGGGCATCTTTCCCTCCCAACTAAGGAAAACTATAGACCCTAGCAAGCAGCCTCTGTGGATCTCAGAGGTGGGACCACCGTCCTTTAACCTGGCCTCTAATCATCCAAGTTCAAATGGCCCATCCCTTCCCAAGGCTCTAGCATGCTCTCACCACCAGCTGGTCTGGTTTTGTGGCTCTTCAGGGTCCACCCACAACGTTAGCGGGTCAGCAAGCAGGTAGGAGTAGACTGAAAGAACCCTCCCACCCCACACATAAATCATCCCAGGCAAATGGTGCCCTCTCCCGCCGGCCTGCATCTTTAGAGGGACTCCGTAATGACCGTGTCTTCATTGCTATTCTGGAACAGTATGTTCTGTGGGATAAAGAAGCAGGCTTTTCTATTGTGGCTTAATTTGCAGACAGACCTCTGGAAAACCAGCTCAGGAAAGCCCCTGAGAAGCACATGGAGAATGAGAATAGGTGGGATATTAACTACCTCTGAGACCAGCCTATGGGTAGTGTCTGATGACATCAAGAAGGGGGCTTTCTCTGCCAGGAGCTACACGTTGCCTCCCAAAGCCCCTTCCCTTAAGACATGGGAAATTCCTCCTCCCTTCCCAGTGCCCATGCTGGCCCCCAGCCACTTCCCATGGTTCCCAGTGCAGCTGCTGAGCCAGTTTCTCCTTCTTCATCCCCCTGTTAGCTTTGGATCAGGGTGCTGGGGATGCTGAGGGTCCCCTGCATCACCCACTGCTTTGAGTACACTCTCAGGTCAGCCACGACCTGGGGACTGTCATTCGGGCCCATGAGAGTTAACAGGATCTGCTTCAAGTGACTTTAGGTCCTTGGCCCCCTTCCCCTGCTCCTCTGAAAGATGAAGTGGGAAAGTGTTAGGTGCCCTGAGTCGAAAGAGTCCAAGTCTTGCCTCTGCACTGGTGCCTGGCCTAGCGCTGGCTTTGGGAGGGACGAGAGTCATAATGTGTCAGGGACTAGGAAGACTGAGTGGCGAGGTTGAGAAGAGGACCTGAGTTAAGATATCTAGTGCCCAGGTGAAAACCAGTCTCAGATGCCTGCATATCTAACCCCAGTGCAGGGCCAGGATTGGACGAGAAGGGGAGCCAAAGGATCCCTGGGGCTCGTGGCCAGCTGGTCTTGCCAAAATGGTGAACTCCAAGTTCAGCAAGAGACCCTGCCTCAAAAAATAAGATGGGGGTTGATACTGGAGACATATGACTGGTGCAGGAGCATGTCGCTAGCTCTCACGTGCTCACATACAAGTGGGTGCACCCTCACACGCATACACCGTACACACCTAAGGAAAGAAAAACGTGCTGTTTTGATTCTGTGCCACAGTGCCAAGGAGCCAGGGCTCAGTGAAGCGATGGGAGTGTATGTGGTGGAGCTCTGCCCTAGGGCACTCTCCTCTGGGGCCTGCTGTGACTCTGGTCTGCAGCTCCTGGTTCCAGCAGCACTTCCAGCCTGCCATTCTGCCTCTTGTCCTGGGTCTCCAGCCAGCACCCATCCTCCCACAGGTCATTATGGGTCAGTGGAGGCTGCCCAAGAGCTGAAAGCTGGCAGCATCCACCACTTCAGGTGGGCAGATGCTACAGGGTCACGGGCATCAACAGGCACCAGCCCAACAGAGCCCGAGCACAGATGGCAGAGCTGAGCTTAGCCTGTGGGAAGCCCAGCCACAAACTGGCCCTGTTGAGAGGGAGGGCTTAGGATAGGACAAGGTGACCCCCATTTGCCCTCAGCAGGAGTCGTGAAATCCACCTCTGGGGCACGGAAGGAGAGATGCAGCCGATTCACAACTGGCAGGGCCCCTGCCTCTCTCTGGGTGGAGGTCATCTTCCCCGGACTCCATCCAGAGTCATCCTTGAAGAGGTGGGAGCTCAGAGTCACACTGCTTGCCAGCCTCTTCCTAGAGAAGCAGGTCACCCTGCCAGGTTACATTAAGGGGGGTCCTCCTGAGCCTTCTCAACCCCCCCACTCCTTTTGATTGCCCCATGCTGTAGCGCAGCCCTTTCTTCGTCTGTGACATTTAAAACAGCAGTTAGTTCCTCTTTTCAACCCAAATGTTTCTTCCTAGAATATTGAAGGCACAGACAGGCAAGGACATTGTATCTTCTTCGTGAGGGGTGAGACCCCATAGCCAAGCTCTGAGAGCTTCTCTGTCGTAGTTCAGTTCACCTCGACGTGGTGAACTTGTTTGCCGTTGGCCTTCAAGGCACTGTTTTGTTTTTTATCTAGGGGCTCTTGAAGTCTCAGCTGTCCGTGAACTCATCGTGTTACCAAATCATCCTCCTGCCTCCACCTCCCCAGTGCTGGGATCATGGAGTGCTCCGTCACACCTGACATTGGCATGGCATATTAGCAGTGGCTTCTGTGTGCCTGGTTTAGACCTCCCAATCACACCATCAAGTCCATGCTGTCATCCCAGAGAGTGGCTTCCTCAGGCTCCCCGGATGGGGGCAGACAGCCTGGCTCAGTAGGCTATCCTCAGGTCTCTCGCAGACTCAGGACAGAGTGCTCTGTTTGCAGGGCAGCCCTGGCTATGCTGCATAGCTTGGGGATACCAGCTTGCGAGTCCTACAGTATGACCTCTACCAGGGACCGGGCTGCACTGGTCTGACCCTCCTGTTGATTTTGAGGTGTTCTCTCTTGTTGCCGCTCATTCCCAGGGAGCAAGTAGACTTTTCCTAACACCGCAAGTAAGGTTGGAAGGGAGCCTCTTCCCAAGGACATTCCCTTCCGCTGCCAAAGTTGCTCTGTACTTTGAACATCAGCCATTGTGCCCTGAGGCTGTCTAGCATCTGCTAATAAGTGGGTCACCGCTGCCATCGCTTGAATATTCATCCTTACCCATTCTGGGGCAGGAGGTGGCCTAGAGGCCTTCGGGACCAGTGAGAAAGGGACATTAACAAGGAGCGTAAATCTTGGGAGCAGCAGCAATGTCACAGGACCCAACTGCTCTCCAGGTCACTGTGCTGCACCTCCAGGCTGTCACACACTCAGACCATGCAAAGCTTCAGGAGAAAATAGGTGGGTGCTACCCCCCCAATTGTGTGTAGCACAGACCCTGGATGGAAACAGGGGAGACAGGAAAAGGAAGGGGTTCTCACTTAGGATGAGGGGGTAAGAGCTCTGGTGAGGCCATCTATAGAGGATCCCAAAAGGCTGGTCTCTATTAGAAACCAAGAACCCAGAAAATCCAGCAGCCTGGTGAGGGGTGTCTTTGGGGAGCATCCTTCATCCTGTCACACACCTACAAGTTAGGACTCACCCCAGCATCAAACTGGAGCCAGTTGGGGCGATTCTGGGTGTCTGAAGTGGGGGACGGGGGAGGCAGGCAGTTGAGGGTATCCAGCTGATGTTTTATAAAGACAGGTCTCATGGGCACAGTGAGGGACGCCCATCTCCTCTCCTCTCCTGACTCCCAGCATGCTTTTAGGCAGTGCCACCTTCAGTTCTGGAGGCCCTGCATACTTGGGTTTGTTTTGTTGGTCACCCACCCCACTCTCCCTCCTGAAAGGATGCTGGTCACAGCCCAGGTGGCCCCACAGGTGTGAGCAGAGCAACCATGACCAAATCCAGTCCTGTGACTCGGGGGGTGTGGCCCCCAGATTCAATTTATCCACACACTTGCTGAACCCTCTCCTTTATTCCAGGAGTCAGGGACTTCAGGAAGGGAGAATTTCTCCCCTACTCCCTGGGAACTCAGGTGCCTGCTCTCTGGGCCTAATGTGGAGTGAATCCCAGCATCTGGCAGGGACCAAGCTCGGGTTGGAATGACAGCCGTGGAAGGATTAGCTTGTCTCTTTCCTTTACAAGGAAATCAATAACACAGGAACAGGCCTATGGCTTTCTCTCTTGGAGAGCTATCCTTGCATCTCATACAGGAGTGGCTGTGTGTGTGTGTGTGTTTGTGTGTGTGACAGTGTATTCTCCCCACCCCCTCTCTAAATGACATTCAGACTGCCTGTCACTTGCTCCAGCACTGGTTTGTTTTTTCAACCCCTGTCCAGGAGTCCCATGGACCTTGCCAGGACACTGTCATTCCGCTGTGGTCACTCAGGCCTCCAGACCTTTCTGTTCCTGTTTGTTCACTGCCACGAGCCCACCCCCTCCTTCCTGAGGACACCCGTGTGTCACCTCCCTGAACCACACTATGACAACTTCCCTCTCCCCCTCCACCTCCACCACATGGCCCTCTGGGTGTTGGGCCTGAGCTCCCTCCTCCTGCTCAGTGAGAAAGTTGTTTTTATTTTTAATGGCACTCTTGGGGACATGGGTTCTGTCAGCCGGCATTAAGCCCACCATCCATCATGCCCCATGTCTTGCTGCTCCCATGGCCAGTACCTGATGCACCAGCTTGGAGGACATTGTATAATCCCTGTGCCACCTCAGTGAAGAGCCCACTTCTGGGACTCGGCAGGTCTTCTACCTCAACTGCTTCCTCACCCCGCCGCCCCTCATGCTCCTCAAGGTAAAAAGGGCCACCGCTCAGACCCCCGCACATCTCCGGCACTGTTAGAATGCCATGCCTTGCATGCCCCAGATCTGGCTCCTTTGTCCAGAAACTAGTGCAGCTTTGCAGATGCCCTGTCCCCAAAGTGAGCCACTTCATCTGGGGCACCTGGGGAGATAGTGGCTGGACTTACCTAGCGGCTGGCCCTTTTTTCTCTCTCCTCCCGAGTTCAGGAATGCTAGTGGAGGCAGGCATACTGATATCTTGCTCCTGCCCCCAGCATAGTCAAGTTATGTGAAAATGCAAACATATTTATAAAAAAAAAACCAAGCCGGAGGTGTGCCGCAGTCCCCCGTGTGTCTACGGTGCTGTCCTATGGAAACTGAAACCAGCTGGGGTGACTGTTAGAGCTGTCCCCGCCTCTCTGGAGGTGTGCCGCAGTCCCCAGGGTGTCTACGGTATTGTCCTATGGAAACTGAGCTCTTGAAAGTAGAACTTGAGGACCCATCTCTTGTGTAAATAGAGGCACTGGTATTTGTGTACTTGGGTACAGAAATTCAACGCCTGGCTCAGGTAGCTGGAGAAGCAGGCAGGTGCCAGATTGGGTGTTCTCCATAAGCAGCCCACCAAAGAGTAGTTCCGGGGACAGCCCCACCCAGCCCCACACATGGACCCCTGCGCTAGAGAGGCATCCCAGAGCCATGGCATACACCCATGCCCATGCTCACGCCATCGCCAGTTTGGTTGGGGAGCTTCCAAGTAGGTCTCCATGGGGCGCGTTCATTCCTGCCGAGGTCCTTCTGCCCTGTGCTTATTCAGGACTATGTCTGTGCACACTGTGCACACTCAGACCTCAAGCTGTACTCACGAGCCCTCCTTGTTTGTGAGCAGCACGGTCGGGGTAAGAACGCAGTGTACCATACGTCCCTGATCCTCACCTCTGCATCTGCATTCACAGGCACATGTGCGGGGTTTCCGGCCATTACTGCAGGAGCTGAGCCCTGGGCAGGTGCCCATAACTCGGCAGTCCAGGCCACTCCCTTGCTCTGTATGCCCTCCACGCCCATGGCTGGGCACAGGGCTAAAAATGACTTTCTACTTTGGTTGGTTGGTTGGTTGGTTTAGGTTTGGGGTGTTTTGTTTGCTTGTTTGTTTTAACTTGTTTTAGTTTTAGTTATGTGTGTATGTTGGGGGTGGGGGCATGTGCTCACGTGAGGACCAGTGGTTGTGGATCCCAGAGGGCAGCGCTGCACACTCTGGAGCCGGAGTCACAGCAGTTGTAAACTGCCCGGTGTGGGTGCTGGGAGCCCAGCTCAGATCCTCAACAAGAACAGTACACATTCTTAACCACCAAGCCATCTCTCCAACCTGGTTTAGTTATTTAAGAGGATCTATGCTATAGTCCAGGCAGGCTTTCAATTCACTATGTAGCCCAGGTTAGCTGTGGACACACGATCTTGCCTCCTCCTCCCAAGTGTTGGTATAGCATGTGCGTGATACCCTCCTTATATTCAAGGACATGTCCTGATTGTTGACTTCAGGTGGGACACCTGGTGACCCTGCTGGGTTTGGGTAGGCAGGACTGTTCCTCTGAGAGATGTTCACTCTCTGGAATGCCTGTTATTAGCAGAACCCTTCTAAATAGTGGCTGTCTTAGTTATGGTTACTATGACTGTGATGACATCATACATGATGGGATGGATCATTCACTAGTTAAGAAAATGCCCTGCAGGCTTGCCTATAGCCCGATCTTATGGAAACATTTTCTCAATTGACATTTCCTCCTCTCAGATGACTCCAGTGTGTGTCAAGTTGACGTAAAAGCATTCAGCACAGTGGTCCTGGGGGCAGCAATAATTGCTTAATGAAATGAAGCATCGCTCTAAATGAATGTGCTCCTTCACGTAGCTGTGTACCAGCCCTGGCTCTGCACACTGGCACCAAAGCAATCCAGATGTGCACATAAGAACTGTGTGTGCATTCTCCGGTGTACGCTGACCCTGCAAAGACAGAAGGAGCCCCAGAGCCCCAGAGGGTTTATAGGCAGCAGAAAGCAGTGTGAGGCACAAGTGTGAAGGACTCGTGGAGCTAAACAATTAGGTGCATATTAATGGTGCCGTGTGATTAATGAGCATGAGCTCAGGAAGTCTTGTGGATGAGCTGAGAAGATGGAGGCACATCTTAATAAGCCTTCAGGCTCAGGGAAGTGCTGCCTAGGGTGTCGCTGAGCGGATACTGTGGGAGTGAGGTCACAAGCCACCCAGGGTGTTTCAGTCAGCCTGTGGCAATAGCTTTCTCAGCATGGATCAAAAAATGGTTCCGAGAAGCCTTGACAGGACCCGTGGGCAGGGCTGGGAGGTGCTGACACTTTGTAG
>LOEQ01000191.1:469438-484649 GCA_001685075.1 Bramus lutescens | reverse complement strand
TCTCTCTCTCTGTGTGTGTGTGTGTGTGTGTGTGTGTGTGTGTGAGAGAGAGAGGGGGGGGGTTTCTATTGCTGTGAAAAGACCCTATGACCACAGCAATTCTTATAAAGAAAACATTTAACTGGGGTGGTAGCTTACAGTTTCAGAGGTTCAGACCATTATCATCAGGACGGGGGAGCATGGTGGCATACAGGCAGAGGTGGTGCTGGAGCTGAGAGTGCTACATCTTGCAGGCAACAGGATGTCAACTGTCACTCTGAAGCTTGAGCAAATGAGACCTCAAAGCCCACCCCCACAGTGGCACACTTCCTCCAACAAGACCACACCTTCTAATACTGCCACTCCCTTTGTGGGCCATTTTCTTCCAGACTCCCCTTGTGTGTGTGTGTGTGTGTGTGTGTATTTAGCCTGCATGTGTATATATGTGTACCGCATGAGTGCCTGGTGCCAGATGGTCAGAAAAGGGCATCAGATCCTCTGGAACCGGAGTTACAGACAGTTAACTGCAATGTAGATGTTGGGACTCAAACCTGGGTCCTCTGCAAAGAGCAATAAGTGCGCTTAACTGATGAGCCAACACTTCAGGCCTGAGGGTACTTGGATGTTAAATTCCTCTGAAGAGGAATAAATTCCAAGGAGAGAATCTGCTGTCCCCAGTCAGGGAGATTATCCTCCAGGCCAGCACAGACCTCACTGCCAGCCTGTGGGCTTCCAGTTGGCTCTCCCAGGCAGCCACTCCAGACTGGCCACAGCTGTGTGAGCACAGAGCCACATCTGGATGCTGCACCTGCTGGCTGTCGTTGCACCTTCTGGCCTTGCTCCCTTTAATGTAGCCCGATGACTTCCTCTCCCACTGTGCACAGACCAAGCTTCCATCCTCTGGGACCCTCTTCTGTGCTGTGGCAAGGAAGACTTGCCTCACTGAGGGCTGTAAAGACACAGAGAGCCAGACTAGGAGGTGCCTGTCAGAATCATGCCTGGCACCTGTTCGGCACTCAGACAGGCACATCATCCTCATCTCCACCAGTCAGCTGACTGTGGCCTCAGGATGAACCTCCCCCTTGGACTGGCTTTGAGGTCAGGGACATTGCCTCAGCCATGGCCAAAACAGAGCTATGCTTCCCAGTATCCTCCAGGCAGCCTGTGCTATCTCTATCCCCACACCCAGCTGTGGTCCCTGCACCTCATCCCCACCCCCACACCCACACACCTGAGAGAAATGAGCAGCCTCATCCATGTAGTCCTGGTATAGGGAATTAGCTTTAGTTCTAGCCCTCTGTCAGCAGCAGGTGGCCCAGGGACATATGCATCAGCCAAGGCGCTGTCCTTCATTCCCACAGATCCAGCAACCAGGGCCTTCTGTCCTGAGCCCAAAGCAACAAGACTTAGACCTGTTGGTGGCTCCCTCCCTGGATACCCAGCTGGCTGCCCCATGGGATCTCTTGGGCTAGAAGGGGCCACAACGGCATTATTACTTCAATCCTATTACCCACCCAGCTCTCCCCGCTCACACGCAGATGCCTCCTACATTGGCTCATGGACAGCTGGCTCGGCTCAGGGCACCCCATCAATGTTATTAAAAATGCAATTCCTTCTAATAAAGGCTGCTCTCTGGAGCACCACCGCACTCCTTTGGGCGTCGAGGACCCACAGGACTTCTTCCCACCCCCCACCCCCACCTCTGCTTATGTATTCAGAGCTACGACCGCAGCCTGCTCTCCAGCTCCACACTCCCCTCAAAGTGGGTCTGACACCGTCCTCTCCAGGCATCCATAGAGGAGCTAGTGCCACTCTGCCTGGGGAAGTTGCTCAGACCTGCTCTCCCACCCCACCCCTGTGAGTGCCCCAGGTTTGTTTTCCAAGCCAGCAGGCCTGTGCAACTAGGCAGCCTTAGGCAGCCGCAACAAACAAGGCTGTGGGTCCCCAAGAAGAGACCTTCGCCTGGGAACAGGAGGGCTTTCTGGTTTCTACCTGTCCTCAGGTCTGTGGTGGCCCCAGCGGAGAGTCTCCCAGGGGGGCTGCTCTGATCTGTCGCCCACCTTTGCCAAGTGGCTTTTGAATTTCTGTGCTGTCCTCAGCTGCTGCTCCCCAGAAGTCCAGGGAAAGCCTTGTCTCAGAAAGTGAAAGTTGTGCGCCCCAGCTCCCATCTCCGTTCCCCATCTCATGTGGCCAGCCTTCCTGTGCTCGAACTGTCCTGCCCAGTGGCCGCTCCCCAGGACTCTGTATGGCTACTGTACAAGTTGAGGGGCCCCAAACAAGTCCTTGGTTGTCTTCATTGTTCCCTGAGTTTTCCAGGCGTTCTCTCTGCACATGAAAAGAGTAATGTGAAGAGAGGAACTTGGGGTTTCTGTAGACAGGCCATCAGGTGAAGCAGACAGGGCATTAGCCTTTCCTAGAGAAGAGCCAGCCACAGGCTGACAATTGTACCTCATCAGTAAGATCAACCAGAATGCTGTGCTGGGCACCAAGAGAAGGCAGCCATTCTCTTCCGGTCTCCCATCTAAGCAGCTCCACTTGCTGCCAGCTCTGATTTGCATGCACCTCTATCACATGCAGCTCTTCCCACCAACCAGAACAATCAGAACTGCCGTCCCCACCCCCAGGTTACCAGGTTAGGGGGACGGCACCTGAGCACTCCCAAGGCAAGGGAGGAGCACCTATGGTCAGCAGAGGGGTGGGTCTGGCACCACCATGGTGATAAGGATGGGCTTTGCATCCCTTGTAAGGATGGGTAGACCCTTGTAGCCGCCACCTACAGGGCCACAGCAGCCCTGCAGCTCCACAAGGCATGCTCCTTCAGGCCAGGGGACTCGAAACACCCTGACCCTGGTGTCTGTCGCCTGTCCTTGTCCTTATCAGTCTACTCTCCTCCTCAGTCACTCTGCCAGGAAGGCCAGGCAGTCTTCAGCGGGGAGGGTGACAGGACCTGAAGCTTTATGTTTCAATCTCCAGAAAGGAGATTAGCTGTCTTGCAGTCAGGCTCCTGACTCTGCTGTCACTAACCAAGCTGCCCTGACAACTCAGCAATGAAAAATGGGGACTCTGCTTCCCAGGCGCCACCTGTGTACACAGAGGCGGGGACATTGAAGGATGACAAGACCAGAATTCCTGCTTTTCTAGTAGGAACTTGGCTGCTCTGGAGTCTGAGTGCCTGCCCTGTATGCTACCTCAGGTGGAGAGGGAGCACTCTACTCCAAGCCCCTCCAGGAGAAGCTTGTAGCCATGGGGCAAAATTAGTCCTGCAAGTGGACAGAGTCTGGTCTTCTGGAAGGCACAGGGACCTGCCCAGCACTGGAAGGAGCCAGGCTAGCTTGAATTCCCTCCTTTCAGGAGAAAAGGTATTGAGAGTGAGTTGCTAACAGGCAGGGGTAGCAGAGGCAGGCCATATAGTCTCAGGAAAAGTCCCATCTGGAACCTCAAAGTACATCAGATTCCTCCCAAGCTTGTCTTGTCCTCCTTGGGAACATGCAGGAGACCTCTGACCCCTGCTCAGGTAGAAGAGTGACAACCAGGAGGGATAGAACAACTCAGGCATCAAAGAATCTGTGAAGTGAGAACATACACACACGGAGGAGGAACACACATATACACATGCATAGGGAATACACACACAGAGGAGGAACATGTATTTACCTTGTGTAGCTTTGACTGCCCTTGATGGGGCAAGAAGAGGTGCCCGAGATCTTTGAAACGCAGGTGTGAGCTGCCTGCACCTGGGTCTCCTCATCCCTCTCCCCCAACCTCCAAAGCCCCTCAGATGCCCTGGTACCAGTGCTGGGTGTTCAGGGTGAGCTCTTGAAGCTCCTGGATCAGCTCGGAAGGTGGAGCCCTAGAGTGAAGCTATCTCCTCCTTAGAGCATGAGGAGCCGCGTGCCCACAGTGCTGGTGTTGGGGACCACACCTCAACATGGGAAGTAAGGCTGTGGGGTGGTAGCGGGCTACTTCCTCGTGACTACCGTGAGTCGGTCCCTGCCTGTGCCAGGGCTATGCTGGCCGCTTCCGTCCCCTCAGTGCTCACCGCCCAGTGTCTCCACTTAACGTTATTAGTGTGGGTGGGTGGATGGGTGCACGCGTGCGCATGTGTCAGTGTCTGGTGTCTGGAGGAGGGGCAGAGAGCAAGAGACGATGTGGCAGGGCACGTGCCGTGGTGACTTATTGAGGTCCTTTCTCTCTTTCCACCTTTCTGTGGGTTCTAAGGAATCAAGCTCTGTGGGGCTCACACTCGCCCACTGACCCACCTTCCCTGCCTTCTCCTTGTCCGTTTTTAAAAGCAGTGCAGCATCCTTCCCCAGGGGCAACAGTTAAGTGGCACTCAGGTTGAACCGAGTGTAACTTGAAATGTTGGACTTTTTTGGAAACCAAACCATGCTCTGCCCCTCAGCCGTCTGTCAGATGCAGCCGTGTCTCAGGGCAGCACTGACCCCACACCCTGGCTCTTGTGTCTGAAGTGGCTCCCCCTTTGCAGGCAGTTAGTCCCAATGGTTGAAGAACAAACACCCAGTCACTTGCACCTGCTTTAGGACTGGGAAACTTTTTCAACTTTGGCCCATGTTGCCTTGTCAGTCTCCTGCCCCATCCACCATGACCAGAAGCAGACCCATGGCCCTGCGGCCTGGGGGTGGGGGGGGGCAGCATGGTGCTGAAGGACAAAGCTGTAGCCACGTCCTCCACCAGACCCAGCTCCCTGCTGGAGCACTGGGCCCAATCACTGATGCGTGCGCACTGACCATTATCATTAGCTCTGGCATGTTGATTCTCTGCTTGGAGAAGACAGCGCTGTCCTTCTGACAGCCACAGTGACGGATGGCCACCTCGATGGAGGACTGTTTCCTTGCATGTGCTGAGCTGGAGCCAGAGCCACGAACGAGACTTAGGAAACAGCACAGGGTCGAGGTAGTGCAAACTTGAGCCCTTCCCAGAGTGATTATCTGGGACCAGAACAGAGCTCTGAGTTGAAGGAGGGCCCTCCAAGAAACATGAAAGAAAATGCTTACTTATGCAAGGGCCTAGGGCCTTGACATACTGGGACAATATTTGTTAGATTCATCCTTGGGTCTGAGAGCTGTGGTTTCAAGTGTCCGTATCTCTTCTGGGCACGCAGGAGTTAAGGAAAGACAGTGGCATATAGTCTGGCCTTAATAGACACAGTTCTCATCCACCACCGTTATGTCTCTTATCCTCTTAGGTCCAGCTGTAGGAGACAGGCTGAGGGCAGAACAGTATTCTAGCTTCTCTATCCAGATAGCCCCGCTAGCTTAGTGGCTTAGGTCCCATGTTATTTCCCTAGCCCCCTAGGCCAAATCAGTACCTTCTCTCTCTGTAGGACAGGACAGACACCCTGGCTGTCACAACCCAAGGGGACTCAAGCCTGTTTAGCCTTTTACCTTTTTTTTTTTCGTTCAAGATACCAGGGATTGAACCTGGGTCTTGCACACACCAGACAAGTGCTATCCCATCTGAACTGCCCCATCCTTACTATCGCTTTTCAGAGGTAGTACCAGCCTCCAGCCCAGACCTGTAGATCCTCATGCAAATCAGGGGACATGGCAAGGGTTAGAGATAGGACACTCAGCTCTTCTCCTGCTTAAACTTTAAGGTTGAGGTCTGGCAGGAGGCAGAGGTCTTTCGAATTCCCAACAAGTCAGTAAGTACATCACAGGTACCCACAAAGAACACTGGCCACAATGAACCTTCCCTGCCCCACAGGAAAATGCTCAAAACTGGAGAGATGACTTCCTGCTCTTCCAGAGGACCTGCGTTCAGTTCCCAGCATCAGTGTTGGGCAGCTCAAAACTGCCTGTAACTCCAGCACCAGAGGATCTGACGGCCTCTTCTGGCCTCACCAAACACCCACACATATGTACATACATGTGAATAAAAATAAAAATGAATCTTTAAGAACATACTCAATTTAAAATTCCTGTTAAACATATCAAAGTAGTATGTAATCAGTATGAAAAAATTAATTTTCTCTACAATGTGAGTCCCAAGGGTCGAACTCAGGCCTTCAGACTTGGCTGTAAGCTCCTTTCCCACTGAGCCATCTTGCTGACCTAAGCTCTGTGGTTTTGTTGCCACCTTCTAGGAGAGACTTGGGCAGCCTCCAGTGTGCTCTGAAGTCCCCCACGCCATTTCAGCACTGTGAGCTTCCCCGTGAGTAAAAAGAAATAAAGTAATAAAAATAAATCTTCCCATTTCACAGGGAAGAAGAAAAGAGTAAAGTCACTAAGAAGGCTCCCTGTCCCACCTTCACAGTCCTGGTGTCCCCAGGGAAGGGGGTGGGAGAGCACGGTCCATGTGCCCCGGCATCAGCGGTATCTAGGCAGGTGGCTCAATTCATGCCAGGATCCTGCAAGGAAGGCAAGGTCCCGCCTTGCTTCACACCTCACTGAGCAGCAGGAAGCTCCACACCGAGCCTCAGAGACCCAGGATGTCAGCCAGGCCGCTTGCAGTAAGAGCCCTCTGCTCCCCATACCCCCAGTGCAAGCTAGCTCCTCAGCTGCCCCAGACTGCATTTCCAGCACGTGAACAATGGAGTTGGTCTCTAACAACTCCGACCTCTCACTAAGAGAACTGAGTGTGTGCTTAGGAGAAAATCAAAACCATCTCCTTTATCCTCTCAATTGCCCTAGGACATCTGTTATGGATGCCCTAATGTCAGACTCCTGCTTACCCTGCATCTGGCCCCAACAGGTCGGCAACTCCATCCGTGGCTGCACCTGGTCAGTGAAACACTACTTGCCTTCCCTGCCCTGAGAGAGACCCAGGAAGGCAGGGCCTGCTTGACAAGGCCCTTCAGAAGAGGCACTGTTTGTCTGTTCTGATGTTCGTGGAGATCAGCATGCCTCTGTCCTTGGCAGGTACCCAGGAGGGTGTGGCTTGCCCTTTCTGCCTGCCAAGGGGATGCTCTGAGGCCAGACAGACAGCATCAGGTCAGACAGCTCCTATAGGGATTTATCTGGCTCTTGACAGCAGAAAAGAGGGAAGCCATTCAGGGGCTGCTGGTACTGTAGGGTGGCCTGGTGCCCATGTGGCTTTTGCCCTGACCTCCCCACACAGGGAAGGGAAATGTACCATCGTTCCCAGCTGGCCACTCAGGGCTAAGGAGCAGCACCTGTTTTTGTCTCAGCTCCTCAGATAATGGCTTGCCTTCTGTACCTCCCTCCCTCCCTTCAAAGAGTTCGATGTTGAGGAAGCGAGCCGCACCTCAAGGTGAATCAATATGGCAAGGCCAGCTTGTCGAGCTTAGATCAGCTGTCAGAAGTCTGCCTGAAAGCAGCACATGGCTTCGGGCAGAGTCAGGGATGGGAGTCTGGAAGCTGGAGGGGCAGTTGGCCTCTCATCATCATTGCCTTGCAGTGAACCCAGAGCAGGCGCGGCAGCCACAGAACTGGGGAACAGAGCAGCCAAGAAGGTCCCTACATTCCCTTCTGGCACCTGGCACCTGCCTCTCCTCCCCTTTCCTCAGTGGGCTTCTACCCTTGAACTTGGACCATTCTTAGCACAGGGATGTCATCATCCACCCTGCCACTAAGGTGACCACTAACCAGCTCTCTATTTGGTACCTTCGACCTGGTGGTGCTCCTGAACTCTGGACTTCACAAGGACGGGATCCATGTCTCTCTTGTGCACTTACCCCTGAGTGACCAGAATAGAGCCAGCACTCCACAGACACTCAGTGAGACTGTTGAATGAGTGAGTGACAGTCAAGGCCAAGTCTCAGGTTATGCAAAACCAGCACAGTTGACTCTCAAAATAATAAAAGTCTCCTACACCCTCACCCCCACCCCCATCATTGTACAGTTGGTCTTCCCAGGCCTATTGTCCCCATGTGACCTGATGTGATGCTTTCACCAGCCTTCTGAGTTCTCTCTGACTCCTCCATGCTTCTCAACACCCCATGTCGTGTGACTTCCGGTGTGGAAAACAGGTGCATGCAGATAGGGCTTCTCAGAGCTTAGCTCAGGATAGGACAGAGACGGACACACCTGGCCCTACCACCCGGGGGCTGCAGGTGCTGCGCGAAGGCAGACCCCTGCGTCTCTGATGGGACATCTTGGGTGTTTGGGGACCCCACGCCATCTCACCTCCATGTCCGTCTGTGCCTCTGTGGCAGCTAGAGGTGAGCAGCGGCTGTAAGCCAGGGTGGCACAGCAGTCTCCTCCGCACTTCCCGCACTGTCTGTCGCTCACAGCCTGTCATCTTATTTCACCTTGATTTATTAGCAGACCTAATGAGTTTTTGGAGCAGCCGTCTCTCCAGGGATGGGGCGATCAATCTAGGAGATAGCCTGTGAACTCTGCTCCTTGGGTACCCAAGAAGGCAGGAAGCATCATGGAAAAAGGAGTCTGGTCCCACGAGAGTGGGGCTTAGTCTTGCACCCTGGTCATCTTGGGACCTCTGCAGGTTAGAGCCTGCGACTTCCTTCCCTTCTCAGTGTCTGTCCAGTTAAGTACATAAATATTTTTTTGAACTTAACTGCCTGAAAGCCAGACTAACACGCTTCCCCTCCCCTTCCTGTTCCCAGGGATCCGTGCCATCTGAGTGTGCTGGAAGTGGTGGGGAGTCCCTTGGGCTTGGCTAGGGCTCTCCCTCAGGCCTCTGCCTCAACAAGGGAGCTCACCTGTGACCCCTGAGAGTTCCTTGGGCACATGTGTGTAGAGCTCCCTGCCTTCTCCTGGTGTGAAGGTGTGTCTCCTTTTGTTCATTGGGCCCAGAGCACAATAGGCCCTGACAAGTGACCTCCTCTGTTAGACATGGATGCTGCACTCTTCCCCAAACTGATCCAGTGGTCTTCCTATGCCGTTCCCACTTTTGGCAGACAGTGCCCAGTGTAGCTAAGGAGAGGGAGGGAGAAAGGGAACACAGACAAGCCTGTCCCCTTTGGGTAATAATTGAGAAGCTGCCATTCACTGGGCAGTGGCAGCACACACCTTTAATCCCAGAACTCGGGAGGCAGAGGCAGGCGGATCTCTGAGTTTGAGGCCAACTTGGTCTACAAAGTGAGTTCCAGAACAGTCAGGCCTACACAGAGAAACCCTGTCTCAACACACACACACACACACACACGAAGAAGCTGCCATTCCACAAAATGGCTCTCTAGAACAGATTTAGTTTCAAGAAAGTGTGTGTGTTTTACTGGGGCTTACACCTAGGTCCTTGTGCATACTAAGCAAGCAGTTTATCACTGAGCTCCAACTGTAGCCCTCTTTAATTTTTAAAAAAAAATTTAAAATTTTCTTTATATATGTGGGGGGGGGCACATGTGGCACCTAACTAGTGTTACAGGCAGCTGTGAGCTGTGTGCTGAGACCCGAGCTCAGATCCTCTGGAAGAGCAGCCGCTCAGAGCTCCTAACCGCTGCTGAGCCATTTTTCTAGCCTCTTACTTTTATCTGGAGACAGAACCTCACTTATTTCCCCAGGCTGGCCTTTAACTCACTTTGATGCCCAGGCACTGGCCTTGAACTTGCCATGCAAACTCTTGCCTCAGCCTCCTGTGTAGCTGGAATTCCTGACCTACACTGTCAGACCCAGCTGGGAAGTAGAGGTTTTGGATAAAGAGGTTTTAACAGAACCAGGTGGGCCACTAGTCTCTGGAATAACATTAACAGATAATACTAGTTATGGGGGGTTGTGCAGCCGTATCACCCACAGCCACACCTTTATAGGCCATCCTGAAAGTTCTAGAAAAGCCTGATGTAGGATGCAGCCCCTGGAAGACCAGGTCAGAAGTCGATGCTGGAGAGGTGGAAGGCACGTAGACACACACTTACAAAGTCAGTGTCATCGCTTGGGAACCTGCTGCTTGGAGCAGCCTTGAGTTTTCTGCAGTAAGGGAGTGAGGGGGGAAGCCCAGCCAGAGTTGCCCAGGTGGCCACCCTGGACAAGCAGCCGGTGCCTGTTCACAGCTCTTAGGGACTTGCAGCTGCTCCCAGAGGACAGAAAAGAGTAGCCAGCACCTGAGGCGGAACCCAGCCATGAAGTGCTGGCGTCTACCTCAACAGCCAGCCTCCTCCTGTCTCTTTGCCCACTTGCAAGACCCAAGGCCAAGGTCACACAACAGACAGCTGCAGGATTCTCCACTGGCATCTTTCCAGATTCATGCTGGCTGTGGCCAAGGCCTGGACCAGGGCCAGGTCACAGGGTGACATCCCAAACAGTGATGGCAAAACACAATTTAAATATTGCTTTGCAACAGCAGCTACTCCCTTGGCCCTCATCCANACACAACAGTGGCCCAGCTGCCTGCTTCCAGCTCCGGGATAGCTGGCTACCAGGCTCCTGAGCAGCATTGCTGTGCTATGCTGTGCTGAGGTCGAGGGGCCCTCACTAGCACATGAGGCACCACCTCCAGTCAGCTGGCGGGTTCCCCCACCCTGTGCCTCAGTATACTTCCTGAAGCTTCCTACACCTCTGGGGTGGCTCCTGGGGTCAGGGGCTGAGGCTGAGAGAGGAACTAGGCTGCTGCTTCCGTTAGACTGGCCAGGGCTGGAAAGATTTGTGATGCCCTGAAGCAGGAGGCGGGCTCCAGCAGCTGAGTGAGCTGAAACAAATCATCTTCTTTATTGGCAGTTTTCAGTCACATTCTGAGCTCCCTCCTCCCCTCCTGCTCAACCCCCCCCCACACCACCATGTCAGGTAGCTCAGATTAAAAGTAATAAAAGACTCAAGCCCACTCCTAGGTGTCGTTATGGGAGGAGACATTGCCCTGGCTTCTTGTGGGTCCTACAGAAAAATCTCTCCCAAGAACCAAGGAGTGCACCAGTATCCTAAGGGGGATAATACTGGTGCCCCCAGCTTCATACTGAGGAAGACACCCTGATTCTCTGATGGAGCTCCCAGATGGGACGTGTCAGCCCCTTCTGTAGCCCCTACCACTTACAAAGAAGTGTTGTATGCCCTGTGCACTTGTCCCTGACTACAGGACGTGTCAGACCTGTTCTGAATAGAGACAACAGGGATATATAAATTCAAAATGGAGACAGAGACAGGGGTCTCTGTGTGTGTTGAGTAGTCACCAGTGGCGAGTCTGGGTGATGTCAGTGGCAGATATCAGAAGCCAGAGAGATCTAGAAATACCATCTTTGTTGGTAAGATGCTTGCCAGGAGCCCATGGCCATTGGTTGTGCCATGTGAGTCCTCTGCTTGGATATCTTCAGGGACTCAGATTCTAGAAGCCAGGCTGGTGAGCAGTCCACGGGTGGAGGGCCTGAGAGGCTGCCAGGTAAAGCCAAGCTGCCTCTAGCCTGATTGCTCTGAACAGATAAGGTCATAGATGCCCTTCTGTGGCAAATTTCCTTTCCCCTAACTGACACCAAGCCCAGAAGAACAGAGCCACATGGCATTTGCTGCCACCCTTGGGCCCAGTCCTGAGACTCCCCTGTCCCCAGCATGGCTCTCTGGTTCCCTTTCTTCTCTGGAGTGACCCCTCACTGCTTCCCACCTGCTGAAGACCTGGTCACCCAGCCCTACATGCGGCTCCCAGCATTCCTGCCCTCTGACCCACATGAAGCCGGGGACCTCTGCTGAAGAGGACGTCTCCCCCGAAATGTGCTGTGCCTTTCATTCCTGAGCTCCCTACACCCCACACCTGGCTCCACAGGCACAGAACCTTAAAACCAAGGAAGACAGAAGAGATACGTGCTGGCCAAGTCTGCCCCTGACAGGAAGCTGACAGGAGTCTCTGGGAGAGTCCTTGAAGGACGAGGGGGGAGCTGGTTGCTCCTTACCAGGCTGAACTGTCCTGCTGTCAGGCCAGTTCCTCCTTTCTCTGGATCATGCCCAAGCCCCTGCTTCTGGGAAGAGGAGGGAGAACATGGGTTCCTAGAACCTTCACAAGCGCGGCAGCTCCTGCACAGCTGTGGGAGTTTTCGTGGTTCCTTGCCCTGGGCTCCAGTCCTTAAGGGCACAGCCCTGCAGAGCAGAGACTGAGGGGTGAGGTGGTTCATCCTCTCTGACTGACCCCTGCCTTATCTTACAGCTTTTGCCATCATGATTGTGCTGGCCCTGGTGCGCATCGGGAACAGACAAGGAGAGGGGCACCCACCCCTGGCCAACTTCTTGGGAGTTCGGAACTTGTTTGGGGTATGTGTCTACTCCTTCATGTGCCAGCACTCCCTGCCATCCCTCATCACCCCCATCTCTTCCAAGCGCCACATCACACGCCTGGTGTTCCTGGACTACACATTGATCCTGGCCTTCTACGGACTGCTCTCCTTCACAGCCATCTTCTGCTTCCGTGGCGACAGTCTCATGGATATGTACACCCTCAATTTTGCAAGGTGCGACGTTGTGGGCCTGACTGCCGTCCGATTCTTTCTGGGCCTCTTCCCCGTGTTCACCATCAGCACCAACTTCCCTATCATTGCGGTGACCCTGCGCAATAACTGGAAGACACTCTTTCACCGTGAGGGCGGCACGTACCCGTGGGTGGTAGACCGTGTGGTGTTTCCTACCATCACGCTGGTGCCTCCCATTCTGGTAGCCTTCTGCACCCATGACCTGGAGTCCCTGGTGGGCATCACAGGAGCCTACGCAGGCACTGGCATCCAGTATGTCATCCCTGCCTTCCTGGTGTACCTCTGCCGCAAGGACACCCAACTGTCCTTCGGCTACGGAACTGTCAACAAGCATAGGTCCCCATTCCGCCACACCTTCTGGGTGGTCTTTGTGCTACTGTGGGCTTTTTTCTGCTTCTTCTTTGTCACAGCCAACATTGTCCTCAATGAGACCCAGCTCTGATGGCAGGACGTGTCTGACAACAGGAGGCAGGGCCAGCTTAGTCCTGGCCTCCTCGCCTCATCAGGATTTAGCTGCCACCCAGGTCTCCGTGAGCTCCTGGGGCTCTTGGAGAAGGCCTTCTACATCTCCAGCTGGTGTCTTCTGACCCAGCCCTCGCCAGGACAGCCCACCTGCCTGAGAACGTGGCTGTCCCCAGGTTCTGCGATGGACCCAGTGTGTCACACATGTTCCTCCACTCCTGCCCCTGGAGGTTGACTCCCTCCTCTGTGCAGTGGGGAGACAGCGCTGGCACTGTTGCTATTTATACTAGACCCTGGACCCCCTCCTGCATCCGTGGCCGTCCACTNNCTAGCAGCTGCTGCCTCTTCAAAGGCGAGTCCCAGGCCCTGGCTCTCCAAGCCTGGCCTGCTTGTGATGGGCAGGGCCCATTTCCTGACAGTCCTGAAAGTTGCTAAGTATTCCTCCTGTGGGAGGTCTGGCCAGTTCTGGTGACAAGGACAGGAAGTGCTAATTGGCACCAGGGTCCCTAGACGAGAGCTGTGAGAGGTTTTGCTGTGGGTGCCAGCTCTGGTGTGACAGATGAAGCATCCCTTCCATGGGATGTAAAATCCTTTCAGGGACCTCCTGAAGTGCGAGGCACCACGTGAGAAGCTGCCCTCACCTCCCCACCCACACCATAGTGGCTAACTGTCCTGGACTTACGGCAGGGAAAGAACAGAGTGCCCCTCTGCAAAAGGTCAAGCCTGTGTTCTGCAACCCAGCTTGCTCCCATGCTGCATTGCAACACTAAGGTGGTGCCCTTAGGAGCCTGGTCATGGGTGCTCAGTGGCCATACTCTCCAGGTCACTGACTCTCGTGGAGCTGGAGGAGATGAAGGAGGCCAAGTCCCTCCCCAGCTGCTTCCTAGCCGGTCACGCATGCACCCACTAAGCCCAATGCCTTGGAATGAGGAGCGATTTAATGAACTGCATTTTCGATGTGCCTTCCGGTTCGGGCACCAGGGATCCCTCCTGACCCTGACATGCCCCAACCCTGGGCCTAGTCCTGACTGTCCTGGACAGACCCACCTCTGGGGTTAAAAGGTCTCAGACCACTGCCCCTCCATCTTGATTTCAGTGCCTTGCTCCACCCTCATGACATGAGGGAACTTGCTCCAGCCTCCCCTTCCACATCTTGCCATATCTAGCGCTTGAGCTCAGCTGTGCTGTTGGATGTCCCAGGACCCAGGGTCTATGCAGAACCTGCAAGGAATGGGGGACCTACTGGCAGCACCGCTACCTCCGGCCCCAGCATCCCTGCCTCTAAGAGTCTAGGTCGCCATGGGCCTGCCCACAGCTTTCTCACCGCGGCCCCACGTCAGTAGTTTCTTAAGCATCGTCATTGCCCGTCCACATGAAAAATAGACATCTCTACAGCCACCTGCCATTGCAGCGTCTTCCTAGGAGACCCTGCCCCAGGGTGGGCCAAGTGGGGAGAGTGGTACAGAAGCAGGGCCAGGGCGGAGACTGCACATCCTCCTGTGCTCAAGCTGCTTGATGAGAACTCAATTAAAACATCTGTACTCATCCTTCTCCCTCTTGCTTAAGGACAAAGCAAATTAAATCATTTTCCTACAACACACACACCTCATCCCGCCCCCAGGCTCCAAACCAAATTTTGGTGGAAAATTTATTAGCATCATAAGGCCCAGGTTGATTTATGTGGCAATCTGGAGCCACACACAGCAGTGGGGTGGCTGCTGTGTTCCCCTCCATCTCCAAGTTTTAGGGAAGCCCCAGCGGAGGAGGGTAGAGAGACGCAGTGACCACTGCCCATCTGGGTTCTCTGCTCTTCCATCTCCACCTATTGTCTGGTCGGCTAGAAGTCACATGAGGTCACCTTCTTTACCCCACCAGGCCTCTGTCACTGGCAGAGAACATTTGGGCACAAAGAAGATGCGAAGGGCTTACCATTCCTTTGTGTGGGTGTCACCTGTTCCCCCACAGGCATCAAGCACATTAAATGTTTTTGGTATCCCCTGGGTAAGGTGATAGGCCAGGCCATGATGTCTGTTTGCTAAGAGGCCCTGAGGTTAGTGGCCGCGAGGACCGCAGAGGAGCACAGCCTGGCCCCACATCCGAGTCTCCCTGGAGGAAGTCTGAAACTCAGCAGCCGTCACTGCCATATCTGCATNGCATGGCTCCCGACCAGTCCGAGGGGCAGGCCAGGTCAAGGTAGGAGTGAGCGTTCTCCACCAAAGCACCAGGCCCAGCTGAGCATTGGAACACAGTGCCAGGAGCTCTGGCTGTGCCTCACATGAGGCCGGTAGCTGGGCCAGATGGCAGGTGAAGGCTGGGAGGCACTGCTGAGGGACAGAAAGTGGCAGTGGGCACCAGGCCAGGCCCAAGGCCACACAGCTGTCCTCTCCACATGGGACCAAGAGCGCCGCAGCAACAGGCAGTGCTTGCCTCGGGGGGCCCCCAAAGAGA
>LOEQ01000191.1:366288-377392 GCA_001685075.1 Bramus lutescens | reverse complement strand
TCACACCCATGTCATCTTCAGAGACCACCGAAGCAGCATCTACCTATGACCAAGCAGACATGCCGACCAATCACACAGGGCTCCCATGCCCTCCAAAGCAGAAGTCCTGGCTAGCACGGCATTTCTCCCTGCTGTTGAGGAGAGACCGACAGGCCCAGAAGGCCGGGCAGCTCTTCTCGGGGCTCCTGGCCCTCAATGTGGTATTTCTGGGTGGGGCATTCATCTGTAGCATGATCTTCAACAACGTGGCTGTCACTCTGGGTGACGTGTGGATCCTGCTGGCCGCGCTGAAGGTCCTCTCCCTGTCGTGGCTCCTCTACTACGTAGCGGGCACCACACGGAAGCCCCAGGCAGTGCTGTACCGTGACCCTCATGCAGGACCCATTTGGGTGAGGGGTAAGCGCTTGGTACTAGGAGGGTGGGGAGGGGCTGGGGAAGGAGAACCTACTCGGGAGCAGGTACCTGTGCCCACCCGCCCATCCTCTCCTGCCAGGCTCCCTGGTGCTCTTCGGCAGCTGCACCATCTGCCTGAATGCATTCCGCATGGGCTACGATGTGAGTCACATTCACTGCAAGTCAGAAGTGGAACTCATCTTTCCGGTCATTGAGATCATCTTCATGAGTGTCCAGGTGACGGGTCTCCCACACCCCCATAACTTCGGGGACACAGACTACTCAACCTACCCTAAAACCAGCCACAGAGACAATGTCTCCATGCTCCGGGGTGTAGACATACCCGTGTACCCACAGCTCCGTGTACCCACACCCACACAGCACTCCTCTACACATACCTGTCGACACCCACGAACACCTTCATCTAGATGCGCCTGCATGTTCTTATACCCAGCTCCCAGATACCCCGACTTCTCCATCTGTTGAGTCTCTACTATGCTGTATTTACATCACCCTTATTTTCCTCACGAGGTAGGTGTCTCCCCTTCCCCAAGCAGTGGAGATTGAGGCCCTTTTCACAGCTGAGCAATCCACAGTCCTAGGATGCTTACCACTGGCCCAGTACTGCATGGAAAAAGGAAATGGCAGAGCCAGGATTCCAACCTAGGCTTCCTTATGGAAGCCTGCCTTCCCTCCATTGCACACACACACACACACACCTGAAATGCTCACCTATGTACCACCACACACACACACACATACAAAACTGAGGTGTTCACCCTATGTACCACCACACACACACCACACACCACATGCATACACACACACCCAACTGAGATGCTCACCCTATGTACCATACCACACACCACACACACACACATAACTGATGTGTTCACCCTATGTACCACCACACCACACACACATACACACACACACATAACTGAGGTGCTCACCCTATGTACCACCACACTACACACAATACACACACACACAATAGGTTCTCACCCTATGTACCACACCACACACATGCATACACACACATACAACTGAGATGCTCACCCTTTGTACCACCACACCACACACACATACACACACACATACTACTGAGGTGCTCACCCTATGTACCACCACACCACACACACATACACACACACACATAACTGAGATGCTCACCCTATGTACCACCACACTACACACACATACACACACAGACAATTGAGGTGCTCACCCTATGTACCACACCACACACACGCATACACACACATACACATGCAACTGAGGTGCTCACCCTATGTACCACCACACCACACACACACACACACAACTGAGGTCACTAGCACCTGGGCTCAAGATCCCCTGTCTCTTCCAGACGTGGGTGCTGTGTGGACGCTGCAAAGACTGTGTTCAGGTGCAGACCAACCTCACCAGGTGAGACATCCCCCCAGCTGGAGTCTTCTGGGGCTCTCTGGTTCCACCACCCTCCAGCTTCCCTAGACAGGAGGGACCTGAAACTTTAAGTCAGCATAGGCTACATTCCAAGTGACCCCTAAGGGCTCCTAAAATCCTACCACCTCTGTGATCTGCTTCTGAGACTGAGCAGTCACCCCAACAGCAGAACGGTGAGGATGGGGCTCTGGGAGCTATCCAGGCTGTGTAAGCCGCATGCGTGAGCAGAATGTGGCCCTTCCTCCAGGTGTGGCCTCATGCTGACCCTGGCCACAAACCTGCTGCTGTGGGTTCTGGCTGTGACCAATGACTCCATGCACCGTGAGATTGAGGCCGAGCTCGACGCCCTCATGGAAAAGTTCTCAGGTACAAAGGGGACCAGAACTTCCAGCATCACATTTATGTGTGCATGCACACACACACACACACACACACACACACGCATGCACACGTCAACTAGGGAGGCAACACAGTTATGAAGTTGGGAGCACACTCAAGGCCAGGTCATTGTTAAACAGAAAACTGTGGGCTGTAGAGATGGCTCAGTCTACAAATTGTTTCTCATGCAAGTAAGAGGGGCCTGTATTTGTTCCCTATGAGCTCACATGTAAAAATCTAGGCATAGCCAGGCACTGTGGCACAGTCCTTTAGTCCCCACAGTACTTGAGAGGTAGAGGCAGACAGATCTCTGTGAGTTCAGGGTCTACGTAGTGAGTTCCAAGCCACCTAGGGCTACACAGTGAGAACCTATCTAAAAAAAAACAAAGACTATGCAGACATAGTCCCTAGAGCTCACTGGCCAGCCAAGAACTGTCGGTTAATGAGATACTGCCTCAAAAAAACAAAGCAGGATCTACACCCTCTTGAGTGTCTTCTGGTTTGTATGTGCATATGCACACATGTACATGCATGCACACATGTGCACACACACACACAGAGTTCGTTGTGTCCATAGTCCCCTTCATGCTCCATCAGGGACTGGCACTTGATGTCCTACTCACTGCGGCCATGTTGCCATGAGCAAACCCACTAATCCTGACTGAGAAGCCTTTCAAGCATGCACCCACCCATGACATTTGCATTTTCCTTGTAAGAGACTAAACTGCCTCTTTGGGGCTGAAAGGAATGCTGTTCTAATGCAATCTTAGTATCCATACCAGGAGGGAAAGGAGACTCGTGGATAGACAGCTCTCTCCAAATCATCCTGTCTAGCTAATCCTGAGTATGTATAGTCCGCCCTTTGAAGCAACATCCCATAAATCCACATGGGGAGCACGCAGTCTGTGGGATTCAGCCACACCTGTGTGTCTGCCCCACCCACAGGTGGCATCATGACCTGTGTGCACCAGCTCTTATGCATTCACACACCCAGCTCGTGAATCATGGCATGTCTGTTTGTTGTGGCCTTCCTTTACGTTCTGTTTGCACTTTGCACAAAAAGTGCAAAGAGGAAGCTTGTGCCCAGTGACGTCATGGATGTGTGTGTTTGTATGTCTGTGGCTACGGGTTGGAACAGAGCCTCATTCAGGCTGGGCAAGCACTCTACCACTCAGCCACACCCAGAGTTTCAATTTATTATTATTGGGCAATTTCTGGAGCTCAATGGCCAGTCAGTTTAGCCAAAGCACCAAGTTCAGTGACAGACCCTGTCTCAGAACATTAGGTGGAGAAGCAACTAAGGAAGACAAATAAACATCAAGCCTACACACATACACACACACACACACAAACACACCAAATATACGACATAGTGATTACGTTTTTCTGAGGTGCGTTAGCCAAGGCTAACCCAAATTCCTGATCCTTCTGCCTCAGTTTCCCAAGTGCTGGGATTACAGGTGTGAGCTACTATCCCAAGTTTAAGTTCTTGCTTGCTTATTTGTTTGTTTGTTTGTTATTTTTGCAGTATAGGGGTTCAAACTCAGGGCCTTGTGTTAGGCAAGAGATCAACTACAAAGCCACATTCCTAATCCTTGACTTTCTGAAACAGAGTCTAACTGTGCAGCCCAGGCCAGCCTCGAACTTGAGATCCTTCGGCCTTGGTCTCCTAAACTCTGGAATTTCAGGTGTGTGTCACCACACCTGGCACTTTGGTTAACACTCTAAATTTTTTTAATAATTTATGTTGTTGCATGTGGCTATTTGTGTGAGAGAGTCTGTGCACAAGAGTGTGGTTGTCCACAGAGGCAGCAAGGCATGAGAGCCTGAGGAACCTGAGTTATGGTGGTCATGAGCCCCTGATGTGGGTGCTGAGAACCAAACCTGGATCCTGCAGGGACAGCCCATTGAGTGATCACTGAAGCCTCTGGTAAAGATTCTTTTTTGAAATCACCTTGAGGTTTTCCAATTGCTTCCCAGTGGTGGCATTTGGCTCCTTCCCTCTCCTCTGCTTTTCCTAGATGTACAGCCCAAAGTCTGACTTGGTTTCAGCTCAAGCATTTTGACACCCGTGATCCCTGTGACACCGTGCATTCATCCAGAGGCATTGACTTCTAATTACCCCAGTTTGTCATGCTGAGGCCGGTCACCACATTCAGGTGTGGCAGTCCAGTTTCTTATTGCAAATGACGGGTTTGCTCTGCCAACCAAGCAAAATGTGGAGGTGATGCTTGGAATCAGGGAGAGCATGCCTGAAATGTTTTGTGAAGGTTTGGGACCTGGAGTCTCGAATCCCTTTGTAAAAGGGTGATCATTTTGTGATTTCCAATCTCTGTGCTCCGGCCTCAGATGTTTCCACATCTGTAAAACAAACATCTGGCTGGGTCCCACCTGAATCCATTGTGCTCCAGGAGGTGGGTGAGAGTGATCATTGGCACTAGGTTTCCAGTGCAGGGCCTGCCTGAGATGCTGTCTCCTCCTGCCCTACCCCCTCTCAGGTAACGAGACGAATACTTGCATGTGTCTCAACGCCACAGTGTGCGAGGTCTTCCGGAAGGGCTACCTGATGCTCTACCCATTCAGTACCGAGTATTGCCTCATCTGCTGTGCGGTACTCTTCGTCATGTGGAAGAACGTGGGCCGCCGCCTGGCAGCCCACTCAGGTGCCCATCCCAACAGACCACCCTTCCGCCTGCACGGGGTCATCTTTGGGCCCCTGCTGGGCCTTTTGGCGCTGGTGGCTGGTGTGTGCGTCTTTGTGCTCTTCCAGATCGAGGCAAGCGGCCCTGAAATAGGCCGCCAGTACTTCACCCTCTACTACGCATACTATGTGGTTGTGCTGCCCACCATGAGCCTGGCGTGCCTGGCAGGCACAGCCATTCATGGGCTGGAGGAGCGAGAACTGGACACGCTCAAGAACCCCACCCGCAGCCTGGATGTGGTGCTGCTGATGGGCGCTGCCCTGGGCCAGATGGGCATCGCCTACTTCTCCATCGTGGCTATCGTGGCCACCCGGCCACATGAGCTGCTCAACCAGCTCATCCTGGCCTACTCCCTGCTGCTTATCCTACAACACATCACCCAGAACCTCTTCATCATCGAGGGCCTGCACCGCCGCCCGCTCTGGGAGCCTGTGCTCTCGGATGCGGATGTGATGGGGAAGCAGGATGCTGAGCTGCCCCGCAGAGGCTCCCTGAGGGAGCTGGGCCAGGATCTACGGAGGGCCTCAAGGGCCTACATTCACTCCTACAGCCACCTCAATTGGAAACGAAGGGTGCTCAAGGAAATCTCGCTCTTCCTCATCCTCTGCAACATCACGGTGAGTATCTGGGCAGAAACTCCTGGGGTGTGGGGGTGGTCTGTAGACCTTGCTTAGGAAGCCACTCGTCTCTAGCACGCTTGATGCTGCTTGAGAGCCAGGAATATCTTCAGCAGCTCCCTGCAAGCTGCCTGGCATGAATTCATGTGCTCAGCACACAGCAAAGCCCTTTACAAATGTGTGCGACTCTGACCCCCAGAAGCTTTCGGTCTTGATGGGGGAAGGTGCCAGGGGGCCTGTTAGAAAATGACCACTGAACTCATCATATGTTGGAGTCGGCTAGAAGAGCAGACCAGAACTATTTATTTTCTATTAATCCCTAATGGAATCACAGGTCGGCACTGGTCTCTTAGCATCTGTTGGCTGCTAAGTAGCTGGCCCAAAGGTCCATGCGCTCTCTCCACACCTCCTCTAATCATCAACACACCTCCAAATGACAGACGATGTTGCTGTCCGTCCCCTCCCCTTTGGACAAACTGGAGCTTATGTTGTCTGTTCAGTCCCGGCTCTCAGCGCCTGTAACTGGCAGATATGGGACAGCTCAGGGTTGTTTAGCTTGAAACACACCCCAGATGTGAAGCAGCTGGGCTAGACCGAGAAGTGATAAATTGGCTTTAAACTGTCTCATGAGTTCAGTGACGGAAGCCTGTGTCCCGAGAGCCAACGTGTGATTCTGGAAGGTGGACAGGGTTGATCTGGGCTTTGGCAAACGGGTAAAATACTCACAGGAGAGCAGGAGGGGATGCAGATGGCTGTAACTAGCAGAAGTAGTAAAGCCTGTGCTCGGGGCTTATGGCACAAACAGTCCAACTTGGCAGTATAGATTGCTGGCTGAGAGGTCCTGCCAAATGCTATGTATAAGGCAACCCTCTGGGGCTCAACCAGGCCTCAAGCAAGCCAACCAACATGGCCATGACTTTCCATGTCAGGGGTAAAAAAGACATCAGGGCTGGAGACCTTGCTCTGAAAACCCCAGGATGAATGCTGGACCAACTGCAGGGTCCAGATCAGCCTCACATGAGCAGAGTATCTTATGGTTTGGGAGAGCCCCTCCCTCACCCAGCAGCCTCCTCTCTCTCCCCAGCTGTGGATGATGCCCGCGTTTGGCATACACCCTGAGTTTGAGAACGGGCTGGAAAAGGATTTTTACGGCTACAGGACCTGGTTCACCATTGTCAACTTCGGCCTGCCTCTGGGGGTCTTCTATCGCATGCATTCTGTTGGGGGACTGGTGGAAGTCTACTTGGGGGCCTGAGTGCCCCGCCAAATCAGCCACGGCAGAAGCCCTGGAGTACCAAGGCAGAAGAGGAAGCGTGGCCTCTCTGGGCAGAGACATCACATGAAGGGGTGCAGACACCTACCCAGAGTTCCCAAAGTGATCTTTCCTCAGCCTGACTGAGAGGGGAGGTACCACCTGGAGCTCAAAACCAAGGGCAGGGCTTGGAAGCGGAGCCTGACCACAGCCTCTTCGCAACAGCCTATGTGGTTGAGGACGTACGCAGGTGACAGGCAAAGGCTACTATCTGTGAGGGTCAGTGTGAAATCATGGCGTCTAGGGGCTGGAAAGGGGCTGATTGGTCCTGGACATCCTGGAAGCTCCTACTGGGAGCTGAGAACCCAGCACTCCAAGCTCCAGCCCCGCCCCTCTCCCCATACACCCCATCTTCTAATGAGCTCATTAATTAGCTGCCAGGTAGGGCTCAACAGCTCTTTCCTGCTTCCATAAACCCTGTTTGTTTGATCGATTCCATTCAGCCTCTGTGGCATTTGTTCCTGGAGACAGACCTGCCACTCCAGGTGCGGCCAACAGAATGGTCCTATCAAGCAAGACAGTCCCGTTCCTCAGCCAGGAGCGGTCTACACCAGGTACTCTCTGTCTGATCCACAGACAGAGGCAGGAAGAGATGAGTCTTGGCCTGCACTGTCTTGGAACAGTCTCCAGGACATTTCTGCAACTTGCTCACTATGGATGGTCACTGCGGCCTCTGCTTGCCCAGTGCCCAGGCCTGGTCCCCTGAGCCATTGGGTGGGCCAGGAAGAAGGTGAGCAAGCAGGCAACACCAGCACTCCATCCATTCTCTGAGTCCAGAACAAATATGTCCAGGGCCCAAAGAGTGTGGCCCTGGCCCTGAAGCCAAAGATCTGCCCTTTCCGAAATGCCTCTACTCCCAAGAAGCCACACACTGTTAAAGTCACACACTGTCAAACCAGGCCCCAGGCCCCTCAGCACTTGTTCTGACTACCTGAGGTCATGCAAAGAACTTAGTCAGGCTTTTGGTCTCTCCTGTGTGGGCTTTACTCTGGGTTGCCACAGCCAAACGCTGGGTGACAGAGCCCGATTCTGCAGTCCCATGTCCCCCTCCCCCCAATGACATATAATGGCTCAGTCAGAGAGCAAGAGACCTCAGGGAATGAGCTCTGGGTTGCAGAGTCCCCAACTGTCCTGAAATAAGAGCCCCAGTCAGGCACTTCCCCCAACTTCAGGCACAGAGAGGGGGACATTTTTATTGTGTAAAGTGGCCGATTGTGCAGAGCAAAGATTGCATGACGCAGGGGAGGCAAGGAGACCCAGAGGCCAGAGCTGGGACTGGTGGAGTCCCACTTCCCCCACCACCCAGGCAGTAGGTAGGGCAGGGACACTGACATTCTTCAGGCCCCACCAGTCAGGCGACATCCACTGACCCAAAGACAGGAACAGGGGACCCTCGACACCCCACTCCTAAAACACACTCACCAGGCTTTCTTTCTAGGCTGCCAGCCCCAGCCTCCTTGGCCAGCAGCTCAGCCACTCTTTCCCCAGGGGCCCTGGCAAGGAGCAGGCCTGGACCAGTAGTCTCTGGCTAGGTAGCCAGCACTTCCTTCACCATGACCAGGTGCCCCAAGGAACAGCACACGGCTCCTTTTTTTGGGAAAACCTATTAGGGCACAGTGACCTGGCAGCTTCCAGGAGTAGACGGCATAAGGGCAGGTCTTGGAGGAGGAGCCAAGGTGGGCAAGGGCTCTGGTGAGGCTTGTATCTCTGGAGACAAAAGGCTCCCAGGAGAACAGCCTAGAGGACAGAGGTGCTCTTTCTTCACCCTGTTGTCTCCAGCCACAATGGGCACCTGGGACCTGCCAGCCAGGACTGACCAACCGACTTGCCCCTTGCCCTGATCACGGTCCTTTAGGTTAGGGGAGCACTGGGGTCTAGGACCAGCTTTCCTGGCTCTGTTCCATCAGGTCCCCATCCTCACACCCGCTGGATCTCAAACAGCTTCACGTCAGTATCGTACCAGATGGGTGGGTCCACGTTCCTATAGAGGGAGTGGGCCGTCACCTTCTAGAAGGGGGTACCTTGGAGCAAAAGAGCTAGGTAGCTACAAGGCCCCCGCCCATCCTGATGTCCCCAGTCTGGATGAAGAGTGCCCACCCTCAACCAGATTGGCTAGATATTAGCCCCACTATGGATGAGAGGAACCTAGAGCTAAATCCCCCAGTGGGTAGTCCTCAGGTAGACATTAATATCCATCCCAGGGTGTAACTTCCCTACCCCTCGCAAGGCCCACCTCAAATAGATGACACCCCACATGTAGGTGCGGAACCACATGGCAGTGCCCGAGTTCGCCTGGTACTTTCGGATGAGGATGGGGTGGGGTACAGGCAGAAGCCCCACAAGGGTGCCGTGTTGCAGGAACCTCAGGATCTCTGATTCATCTGTCAGGCCCCTAGAGAAAAAGGTGGGGCCTCTAGAATGTTCCTGGAGACAGAACCCGGAACCCTGGGGCATGTGCTCCTGTCACCTCCACCCCAAGCCTGGGCTGGCCCCTCTCCAGGGCCACCTAGGTTGGTACCCAGTTTCCACACTCACTTGTCAATGCAGATCTTCTCTACCTGGGGCACCAGCACCTGCAGCAGGCGCATGATGGTCTGGAGCGGCAGCTTCGACTTCCAGGACAAGATCTGTGAGAGCCATGCCCAGAGCTAAGGGACAGGCTTGACCCTGACCCAGAGCCACGGGCTCCCCAGGACAGGGAGTGTGACCCTGTGATCAACAGCCTGTGCCAAGCAGGGCTTGTAAAGGGGAACTCTTGCTAACGGGAGAGCCCAGGCCATGCTGAGCAGTGCCTATAGGCCAGTTGCTGAGCCTCCTGCCTTCTGGAAGACTGTCCCCTTCAATCCTTGCAGTGGCTGGATGGCGTGATCATAGGGATGGTTATTATCCCCATCCACAGCAATCAGTGGGGCTCACAGGAAACACACAAGGAGCAGAAGCAATTTGAGGAGGAACAAGCAAGGGTGACTGATGAAAGAATCAGTCCTCTGGGCAACTGCTAAGAGGTCAGATGGAGGCAAGGTCATACAGCTGGAAGCACTGTCCCTCAGCCTGGCTTCTAGACCAAACGTCTTTGGTCCTCTTACCCCAGTCTTTCCAGAGCTGGATCTCGGACAGACCCTGCTCCATGCCGTCTACCCAAACCCCAGCTTCCAGATCCCCCAGCTGTGTCCCTTACCCAATCTGATGTCGGGTTCCACTGGCCACCAGTTGATGTGTTGGACAATCGCCGCTGCTCTCTCCATGTTTGGCTAGGCTCCTGGTTCCCAGGAAGGAATGGAAGTGACCAGGGAAGGAACGGGTGGGTACAGGGTCATAGAGCAACAATGTGTCCCCTCTGACCCCACTACAGGGCTACAGGGAGGTTGGCTGCACCTGAGAGGTAGGTCTAGTCCTGTACCCTTTGCCCTGAGCCCAAGGCCTGGTCCGGCCCAGCCCAGCCCAGTGACAGGTTTGGGGCCAGGGGCTGACAGAGAGGGCAGGGTAAAGGCCGGACTCAGATAAGGTTAATGGATGAGGAACCCGAAGGTCACAGGACTTTGCTATGACCAGTAAACAGGGAGAGGTCTGTAAAGGGCTCCCTCTCCCTGGTTCAGCAATGGCAGCCCTGATTCCCTTTTTCTAATACAGCAACTCCAGAATGTCCTGGCCTTGCCTGCTCCTGCGCTTCAGAGTTCAGAGAAAAAGGCAATGAAGTTATGCTCAAAACCATGCTCCAGGCATCCCCAATACCTACCCCCTCAGACGGGCTACCTTCCACTGAGCTTGGCTGGGATTCGGGCTCTAGGGACCTCAAGGTACCATCCTCTGAGACCTGGGATTTCTCTGTCAGCTTGTCAATGCCTGGGTGGGACACAGGAGGGAGAGAGGAACACGCTACAGTGCCCCTTCTGGCCCCAGAGGTTGTGTGTGCCCTTCCCTCCCATAGCTGCCTTCAGCTCTGAGTCCTGTCCCTTCCCTAACCTACCTTTCCAGGCCCACCCAATACTGCCACCCCCACAGGCTGTTGAATTCCTTTTCCTCAGCTTCCTAGACAGGAATGACACCCCAGAGATCACACTCACTCCCTAACAATGCCATCTCCAGCCAAGTCCCACACTCTCCCACACTAAAAGCATCCAGACCTGGAGTGGCCACCAGGCTGGTCTTAAGGGTCCCAGGTTCTGCAGGGGCGGCAGGGCGGGAACCCTCCATGGAAGCGCCCTCCTGGGAGCCAGCACGGGACAGGGGCTCCGGCATCTTCCTCCGCCGCTGAA
>LOEQ01000191.1:334354-347906 GCA_001685075.1 Bramus lutescens | reverse complement strand
CTACCTCCAGAGAAATCCAGAGTTCTCTGTGGAACCCAAATCCTGGTCCTTCGGTCCTTCGTTCTACAACCCAGTGTTATCCCCCATTCTAGCTCTCCCTTCTGTCAATCAGTCCCGAAGACCGAAATCCTCCTTGCATCTCATCTTTGACTCTTCATTCCCTCTCTGTCCTGGGGCAGTCTCTCCTCCAGCCATTTCTACCTGACTTTCCCGCTTCCCTACTGCTGTTGTTGTTGTTGGAACATTTGTTTGTTTGTTTGTTTGTATTGTTTTTGTTTTGGGGGGTTGTTTGTTTGTTTCTCTTTCTGATCTGTCCAACCTATGGGTCCAGCCCTGCAGTTACTCTAACCACAGCTGCGGGCTTATTAGCCCTTGCTTGTGTGGAAGGAGGGGCTGACTCAGTGCCTGTTCCAGGAAGGCAGTTCCTCACCTAGCTGGCAGCGAAAGATCCCCCGAGTCTTGACCCCTCTGGTCCCCTGACCTCCCTGGGAACTCCTTGAAGTGCAGAGGAGCTGGCATACAACACTGTGTCCCAGGAGGACTACATCACAGAACCTTCTCTTAGGAGAAGAAAGGAGTTACCCATGGGATAACCCAGTTAGCTTTGTTTTGAGAGTTTATCTTAGGCTGGCCTCAAACTCACTGTTTATGAATTTTTAATCCGTTTCCCAAGTGCCAAGATCACGGGTGTGAACAACCATCCTTGATCTTCTGAGATTCTGGAGATCAAACCCAGGGCTTTGTGCATGCTAGGGAAGCACCCTAATTACTAAATTAAGAATAACAGGTGGATACATAATAATAATAATAATAATAGCTGGCATACATACACCTGAAATCTCAGAGCTCGGGAAGTGAAGGCAGGAGGAGCAGAAGTCCCTTTCATCCTTGGTATATAGTGAGTTTGAGGCCAGCCTTGGGAAAAAAAAAAAGTCCAGATCCCCTCCCCCCAAAAAAAGTGATGCTTAGTCTACATAGCAAGCCAGGACAGCCAGGGCTACGTAGAAAAAAAAAAAGGTGACATTTCCTCACACCATCTTCTTACTGTGTCTGGAAGCTTCGGGGAATCCTGGATACTTCAAAACAAGGCGACTTTATCCCAAACAGAAACCCTGAAGTTGGAGCAGGTGCAGAGGCAGGGAGAGGGGGCACAGTGTCACCCCTTCACAGAAAAAGCACAGCACTGGTTAGCTCTAAATTTTCTTCAAAGGTGTGTTATCCCTGCCCTGCACAAAATCCTGGCCATGCCCCAGGGCTTTTTTTCGTCACTTCAAAATAATAAATTATTTCTTTATTTTTTTAAATTTTTATATGCATTGGTGTATTTTGCCTGTATGTATGTATGTGTGAGGGTTTTGGATCCTGGAGTTACAGACAGTTGTGAGCTGCCATGTGGATGCTGGGAATTGAACCCTCGATTCTCTGGAAGAGCAGTCAATGTTCTCAACCACTGAGCCATCTCTCCAGCCCATGATTTCTTTATTAGGAAAAAAAATACCACCTAGCCAGGTATGGTAGCACAGGCCGTTATTCTCAATACACAAAATGCAGAGGCAGGTGAATCTCCCTGAGTTCAAAGTCATCCTGTTCTACATAGGTGGCTCCAGGCCAGTTGGAGCTACATAATGAGACCCTGGCTCAAACAAACAAACCAAAGGTACCTGGGACCATTCCACAGCACTCACCACCAATGCCACTGGCCTGTGGGCTTCTCGGGGACTCTTAAGCAGGCTGTCAAATTTTTATTATCTAGCTTGCCCTAAGATAGTAGGAAATTAGCCAGGCAGTGGTGGCACATGCTTTTAATCCCAGCACTTGGGGCCCAGAGTTTGAGGCCAGCCTGGTCTACAGAGCAAGTTCCAGGACTGGCTCCATAGCTTCAGAGAAACCCTGTCTTGAAAGAAGAAAAAGAAAGAAAAAAGAAAAAAAGATAGTAGGAAATTAATCTGCCTCTATGGCTTGGTTGGTTAGTGGGGTCAGCTATTAACCGATTAACTAAGAACTTTTGCTTTTGTTTCTCTGTTTGTGTTTATTTGGAGACAGGGTCTCCTGTCGCTCAGGCTGGCCTAGAACTCCTTATGTACCTAAGACTGGCCTTGAATTTCTGATCTCCCTGCTTCCACCCCCTACATGTTGGAATTACAATGTGTGCTGCCCTTCCTGGCTACAATATACTCCTTTACCATTTATAGACATGCTGGAAACAGTGAGGGCATGGGAGCAGAAAATCAGTCGTTGCTGTGAGCTGGAAGTAGGATGAGAGGACTCAGAAAGTTAACGAGGGAACTTTGTGGGGCAATGAAAACCTTCGGTTTGATTGTTCTCCTAGCGATATGCCTCAAAAGAGTGAGCTTTACTGTATGTAAACGGTACCTCAATAAACTTGACTTTAAAAATGGACAGTGAATACAGGATATAGCTAACTTGGGAGACTGTTTGCTTAGCATGCAGGAGATCCTGGGCTCCATCCCCAGTCCTGCAAAAACTAAAGAAAAATAAAAGCTGGTGCAGCCAAGAAATGAACTCAATGAGCCTCTCTACTGTTGGCTGCATGTAAAACTTTTACAGTAAATATTTTAAGATAATAATCTGTGTGCATATATATACCATCAGTACATAAAATAGCACTTTGGAACACTTACAGAAATTACTCTTTCCTTATCAATGTGACAATTTTCCAGAAGGCTCTTGCCTATGAGAAAGTATGTTACGTACTTGTTTTGTGCCCAGGATAAAAGACTCATTGGTCAATGGCTCATGAGGCCCTCTCTGGAGTCCTTTCTCTAAGTTCAACCATCATTCATCCAACAAACATTGACTTAGAACCCGCTAGTGCCAGGTACCATTGAAGGGGCTAGGACCCAAGCCATGCATGTTTCTGCTAAGAGAACAAGACACCAAGGGCAATGACACAGGCCGGAGAACTATGCCATTGAAAGCAAATGCCTCCCCAGGGGCCCCGGTAGAAACGGGTAAAGAAAAATTGGACAGAGGAAGGAATGACTGAGTGTGTTAGTAAGGCTCCCAGCAGGACACAGCTGGAAGACAGGGTGCTCAAAGAGTGCTCAGGGGGCTCTTCACAAGGACCCATTACAGGGGCAGAATGAATCACTGAAACCCCTAAGGGGCAGGGAAAGAAATAGTTGCCGGCACCGGGGAAAAGGAGCCCAGCACAAGAAAATTCCCACCAAAGCTGTAGTCTTCCAGAAGAGAACGATATTGAATAAACACCCCATTTCACTCTTCTTTTGCTTCCAACTTCCTGCCGACCAGGTGAACCCCCAGAAAGCAGATTAAGAGAGCCTCTTGACGGAGGCCAGGAAAGCTCAGCCATCCAGATGTGGAACAGCGTGGAGAAGACAGATGGAAATCTACACAGGCAAGTAGAAAATTTTCAGCATCCAGTTCTTAGGGAGAGCAAGCCGAAGGAAGGCGTGGAGCATAGAGAGCCTGGTACACACATCCAGGGACCTGGGTTTGTGTGTGGGAGGGAGCGATGAGAGATAGCATTTGAGGTATCCCAGGAGCAGACTATAGAGAGCTACATACAACCTGATAAGCTTTAATTTTATTGCCTGACCAGGAAAAAGCTTCCGAAGTAGAGAAATGATGTCACCAGATGGCATTAGGTCCTAGCTGAAGCACAAGGAACAAAATGGCCTGAATGCTGAGAGGAAGTAAGGACACCCGTGAGTTGATAGGGCTGAACCCAAGCAGTGGCAGGCAGGGTGGGGGTGAAGAACGCATTTGGAATCCCTCAATTTGGTTGTCAATCTGATGGGCATTACAAAGAGGCATTTCCACAAAACCACTTCCCCACCAAATAGCAGAAAACAATACCCATTTTACTGTCTCTTAAATCCGCTGGGTTAGAATTTCAATTGGGATGTGGCTGGTCTCTACTCCACTGCCTGGGTCTCAGCCTGGAAGACAGGAACAGCTAGAGCAGGGTTATCTCAGAGCAGCTGGGGAATGGAGCCAGCTGAGAGCTACACTGGCGCATTCAGGCTGGGGCTGGGAGAATCCCGAAGACTGGATCTAGAGATAAAATACGGACATGTGGGACTGAAGAGACAGCTCAGAGACTACTAGTAAACCCATGTCTGTCAGCACACATAACAGCCCGTAGCTCCAGGTCCAGGAGATCCAACACCCTCCTCCAGCCTACCTACACGCACACACAGACAAACATCAATAAAATAATTTTTAAAAATATGCTGCCCTGTGACCTTGCCTTGTGACGTGGGCCTCTGCAGCAAGGACATTGAGCTGAAAAGCAGTATCCCAAAGGTGTGCATGACAAGAGGCTGCTCCCAAAGAACAGGGGAAGCTACAAGGCCGGTTAGTACCAAGCCTGGGAAATAACATACTATACCACACCGTACTACATAGATCAATAGTCACAGCCCACTGGATTCAAGAGAAGGGAATCCAGAGCCCACCTCTCTATGAAGAGATGACAAATTTAGCACCATACAAATGAATTATAAAATTACTTCAATCTGGTCATCTTGTCAACGTAAAATAGGTCAAAGATTCACAAAATTTCCCAGAGGTGAGAAGGGGACCCACCAGGGCAGGCCTCTTTCATGCCCCCAAGAGCTGAAGGAGCTGGTGGGGTGGGCAGGACACCACACACTCAGAATCCAGGCCAGTCATCTGTCCTCAGACAGAAAAAAAAGAAAAAAAAAGTAGCCAAGCTGGGGATGACCTTGTACCTAATCCTGCCTCCATCTCCCAAATGCTAAGATTACAGGCATATGCCACAATGCACCAACTCTTGGCACCACATTTAAAGCTACCTCATTGTTGCCAGTTTGGTAGTTCACACCTTTAATCCAAACACTCAGGAGGCAGAGGTCAGTGTACCTCTGTGAATTCAGGGCCAGGGCCTGTCTGCATAGCAATTCCAGGCCAACCGGGGCTACACAGTCTTTAAATACACAGACACACAGTGTGTGTGTGTGTGTGTGTGTGTGTGACACTGAACACTGAGCTCTTTCTTTGGAGCAGCCTTGCCAGGGCCCCACCACAATCTCTACAGCCTGAGCAAACAATCTGAGCCCTTCTCCTTCCCTCTCAGCTACTGGTTCCCCAAGCCCACACCCTCTTCTGACACAGGCCTCTGTGCAGGTTACTCCTAAAGCCTCTTATAGCCCTCTTTCCTCTGTTCTGTGGCTGCTCTTTCCTCATTCTTCAGCATCTCACCCTAAAAGTCGTTTTTCCCAAGAGATAGCACATCCACAAATGTTATTTTCCCTAGTACTGTCCCTAAAACTTTAGCAAATTTTTATTTTGTTTTGCTTTTAAAAAAATATCTGTATGAGTGTTTTGCCTATGTGTGTGTCTGCACACCAGTGCCTGCAGGGGCTAGAACAGGGCATCAGATACTGTGGTCATGTGAGTGCTGAGCCTCGAACCTGATCCTCTGGAAGAGTAACCAGCACTCTTAACCACTGAGCCAGCTCCCAACCCTTGATTCTTATATTTATTTGCTTATTGCTTTTGAAACAGGGCTTCCTGTAGCCCAGACTGGCCTCAGACTCACTGTATAACCAAGGCTGGACTTTCCTGGTTCTCTCGCCTCAGCTTCCCGATTACTTGGAGGTATGCACGAGGACACCTGCATATAAACTAGAAACATGTTTGGGGTGCTGTTTTGTTTTGTCTAAGATTTATTTCCTTTTTAGTTTTGTATATATGCCTGTGCCTGCGTGGTGGTCTATGCATATGTGAGTACCGTACCTACAGAGTACAGAAGAGGGTGTGGGATTCCTAGGAGCTGGAGTTACAGGCTGCTGTGAACTGACCAACAAGAAACTGAACTCAGGTCCTCTGCAAGAATAATATGCATTCTTAACTCTGAACCACATAGGCATGCACCACCACTTTCAATATATAGGCATATATTTTCTTGCGTTTTTGTTCCATGCCTGACTCTGCTTTTCTACTTCTGTCTCTAATTTAAGTTTTGCACGGGCAGGGACTGCACCTGTCTTGATCCCTGATCCCCTGCACTCACTAGCACTCTAATTTTATGACGTTTTGGATAATTTGCCTTCCACTCGAGGCCATGGGAATGATGCATTTTGACCAACTGTTTTCAAAGTCATCTTTCATCCTCTTGGGAGTTTTTCAGGGGCCCTTGGGTGAGGCTCTAAGGGGAGCTGTGAAGTGTGGAAGGCTCTACACAGTTTGAGGCAATTTGAGTTGGAGCAGCCAGAGTGAAGCACTGTGCCCTGGGGCTTCTCCATAGGTCTCTCCTTCAGAAGCCCAAAGCCTGACCCTTTACCCCCTGCCAGGAGGCAAGGTTCCTGAACCCGTCTCCCCAGCCAGCTGCCTCAGGAGTCCTACCAGTGAGGGACAAGAACAGCTCTAAAAGTGTGATTGTGAACTGGGCATGATGGCTCAAATCTGTAATTCCAGCCCTAGGGAGGCGAAGGAATGAAGGAGGATTAGGAATTCAAGGCCATCCCCAACCGCACGGTGAGTTGGAAGGCAACCTGGACTACAAAACGAAACAAAATAAAAACCGTACACAAAAAGGGCTGGGAGTTAGCTCAGTTGGTACAATGTTGCATTCACAAAGCCCGGATTTCAGGCCCCAGCACTGCATGCATCAGGAGTGGTGGCCACTTTGGAAAGCAGAGACTCAAGGAAGAAGTTCAGGATCAGAGCTGGAGAGATGGTTCAGGGGTTAGGAGCACTGGCTGCTCTTCCAGAGGACCTGGGTCCAATTCCCAACACCCACATGGCAGCTCACAACTGTCTGTAACTCCAGTTTCAGGAGATTTAACACCTTCACACCAATGCACATAAAATAAAGTTAAATAAATTATTAAAAGAAAAAAGAAGTCCAGGGCCATCCTTGGCTACAGTTTGAGGCTAGCCTGGGACACACAAGAACCTGTCTCCAAAAAAGATAGAGTCAGGTAAGGTGGCCCACACCTTTACTCCCAGCATTCAGGAAGCAGAAGGAGGCATATCTCTGTGAGTTTGACATCAAGCTGATCTTTATGTAGGGTGCCAGGCCATCCACGGAGCAGTCCCGGATGCACATGAGACCCTGACTCAAAACAAAATATAGATGCAGGTGTTTTATATATATGTATAATATATGTATATAAAATTGTAAGATGCTAATACATGTTGTCCAATGGCCCCGACCTGGTCCTAAGTGCTTGGCTTCATACTAACTCTTTGAATTCTCTCATTACCCTCTGACTAAGGATGGATACTGTCTGCATTAGCACCCCAAAAGTCACTCTGCTCATGAGAAGTCTGAAGGGTTTGCGCGGTAGGAATCTGAGGCACACACATTCCAGAAGAAATGTGAGAATCTAAAATTCCTCTTTTACAGCAGTTGTCTGGTACAAACTCAGATGGGGGGGCGAGAGACACCAGATGACCTCACCCATTCGGATGTATTGAGTGCTTTACTCTGCCAGGCGCTGACCTCATACTGGTAGAAAGGACAAATAGAGATCATTGGATGGCATTTGTCCCTTAGAATTATCAGGAACAGGGACAGGGAGGGAGCACCGACTGCAGAAGAGGTGAAAACCTCAAAGAAAGATCCCTAGTGTCGCCTCTTTCACTTTAATGCAAGAAACATCGCGTCTGCTGGCACACGAGGGCACAGAGGCGCGAGTGAAGCGCTTTCATTCTCCTTCATCCTCTTCCAAAGAGACTGGTGTGACTACTAGCACCGGACGGCCAACGTCAGCGCAGCCAGCGAGCGCGCCGTCATTTCCGGCCAGCTGTTTTGGGCTGGATGCGGAGGTGGCGGACAGCGCCTAAGGGCTGAACGACTGTCAGACTCCAAGCTGTCAGATTGCCTCCCAGAGCCTCACCCCAGTCGGGAGTTTAGCTGGCAGCCAGGGAGTTCCATTCTAGCGGGCTCCGAGGTCAGTCGCGGATTGGTGTTAGTAGCCCCTTCCGCAGAGTCCGGCGTTCCCAGGTCCTGGGCTTGCAATTCCAAGATCAGAACTTGCATCACAGATTCCTACAGAAGTACATCTTGCTGTTAGGAGTCAACACAGATCTCTAGGAAATTTTATTGCTCAAGATCTGGGAAGGCAGCGAGTCTACTAAAGGCTCCAGTCGTCGGTGCTGCTCTTTGATGCCCCAGGCATGGGTTTTCTGACCCAAATGTGAGATACACTGTTCAATGGGTTATCCGGGTCAAGAGAGTTATTTGTCTCTCCCTGGGCACTGGTATCCACCTGGTTTTGACTATATGACAGGACCGTATCTAAAGTTGATCTCTGAGCCTAATGGCTGGTACCTAAGAGAGATAGAGAAACTTTCTTCCTGGGAGGCTGATCTGTCCTCCTCTTGGACTAGCTTAGAGTAGGAAATGGCACTACCCTACACTGCCAGGAGCCTTAGGTCTCTGAGTCAGAGCAGGGAATGGATATAGGACAGGCTTGGCACACATTCTACATTCCCATTCCCCCAACCAATGCCAGTATACTCTGTGTTCTACAGAAGGGCCCAACACGCTCCATTACTCTGGCCAGGTCAGTGGCCCAGTTTCAACCTTATGCTAATGCCAGTCACTTGGGATGTACACTGAGATTCTAACTTTCTTCTACAAGCATATTTGAAAAAAAAACACCAAAACAAAACATATGCCAGCATGATATCCCCCCCCCATCTCCATAGGCTGACACATGACATAACTGTCCCTGCCTCTGGGAAGCAAAGCATCTGGGTGAGCCATGCTGAGGGCTTGGTCAATGTGGGCAAGGCTAAAGACTAGGAAGTGAGTAGAGGCTGGATGACTCTCAAGCACAGAGGGATTTAAGTCACCACCAGAAGCACCTTTAGAGCCAAGGGATGGAGTGAGTCTTCATGTCTGGGGTCTGCCTTTAATTGCCCAAGCAAGGGGCTGCAGAAATGGCTCAATGTTTATGAAGTGCCTGCTCCTCTCTCAGAGGACTGGAATTTGGTCCCCAGCACCAATGTCAGGCAGCTCACAATTGCCTGTAACTCCAGCTCTAGAGGATCTGACACCCACTTTGGGTGTCTGTGGATAAACCCCCGCTAATAAACACAAATAAAATAAATCTGACAGAAGGGGAAAATAAATAAAAATCTTTTTTAAAAATTTCTTTTCTCTAGCAAGGAGGATACTCTATAACATCCTTACTGTCCAGACTGGGGAAACTGAGGCAGCCATCCTCAAACGTGGTCCTCAGCCTTACTTGCCTCTGGGACTTCTGGTGCTCTCTGGGGCAGCTCTGGCTCGTGGGTACCTTCCCCCAGAGCTGCAGGATACAGACATGATGGATAGGGGCAGACTGAATTACAAACACTCTGTGAAACTCACCTGAGCTGACCCTTTAGAGCTCCACCTCTCAATCCGGGTGTCCCTCACACTCAGCTCTGGATGGCATCACCACTGCTCAGTTACTGGAGCCAAGGCTGTGTGAGCATCACTCTGAGGTACCAGCTGCTTCCTATGCCTGTCTCTCAGTTACGTACCGCCTCCATCAGCATCATCTCCTTCCACCCCCCCTCCCCACAGCCTTGCCCATCCCATAGTTACCACCGTCCTAGGCTATTACAAAAGTCCCTATGCCCGGCTTGCTTCTTTGCAATCCCATGCTTCCAAATTATCAGGCTGATATTTCACAGATGAACATTAAAGACTTGCTGTTGTTTCATTTCGGGAATAGATTCTGACTGGTTTCTACAATTCTGGCTCTCTAAGCTCATTCCCTACTCACTCCACCCCAGCCCTGCTGCATTTCCCACAGATCCTATTATAGGTCAAGCTCTTTTGTGCCTAAAAGCCTTTGATCTTGCTGTCTCCTGGACCATTCTCCTGAATAGCATAGCACGTCTGTCACTTTCTCCTTAAGGTGACACCTCTGCGGGCTGGATCTAAGTATCCCCCAGACTCCCAACATCCCACCAACTCCTCCCTAACACACACTGTAGTTTGGACCTACACAAGAGCAGAAGTCTTTCAGTCCCAGGGCATTTTCCTCCTCCTCCTCCTCCTCCTCTTCTTTGTCCTCTGTTGCTTGGAACAACCTCAGACTTTGCTCTCAGGGTCTTACCATGTCGCCCTGGCTGCCTTGAACTCACTATGTAGACCATGCTGGCCTCAAACTTCCAGGAATCCATCTACCTGGCCTTGTGAGTACGGAGATTTCAGATATGGATCACCATACCCTATTCTTTCTTTTCCTTTACTTTTATTTTATGTGTGTGGTGTTACGTCTGCACAAAAGTCTGTGCCTGCAGAGGCCAGAAAATGTGTTGGATTCCCTAAAACTGCAGGTGTAGAAAGTTGTGAGCCATTCTGTGGGTGCTGGGGATCAAACTGGGTCCTCTTGAAGAGCAGCCAGTGCTCTTAACCACTGAGCCATAACTCCAGCCCCTGCTTTGTTTCTTAAGTAACCTATTTTGTGCATATAAGAAGTCTTCAGAAAAATGCATACGTCCCAGGTGCTCATGTAGACCTCTGTTTCTCAATGATCCATGCAACCAGCACACAGAATGGAAAACAGAGCATTCCCCAATGCACAGTGAGCGAGGAATACAGAGCTTTGGTTTGACAGTAAGCAAAGCGTCCGTCCAGTAGACAGATGGTGCTGATGCTGCACAGCATCATGAATGTGTTTGACACTGCAGAGCTCTATGCTTAGAACACTTAAGCTCATTCCAGCCAGATGGCTCAGCAGGTAAAGGCATTTGCTGCACAGGCCTGACAGCCTGCGATTGATCCCAGGAAACCACAGTTGAAGGAGAGAGCAGACTTCTGTAAGTTGTCCTCTGATCACCAGAGCCATGCATGTATTGCGTACGTGCATACACACACACACACACTAAAAATAAAAATTAAATTGAAAAAGTGGTTAAGTTTGCCAGGCATGGTGGTGCGTGCTCTTAATGCTAGCACCCAGGAGGCCAAGGCAGGCAGATCTCTGCTTGTTCGAGGCCAATTTAGTCTACTTAGTGAGTTGTAGGACAGCCAGGGCTACAAAGGGAGACTCTATTTAAAAAAAAATTGGGGGGGGAGGTAGTAGTGGCGCACACCTTTAATCCAAGCACTTGGGAAGCAGAGGCAGAAGGATCTCTGAGTTCGAGGCCAGCCTGGTTTACATAGCAAGTTCCAAAACATCCAGGGCTACACAGAGAAACCTTGTCTCAAAAAACAAAACACAAGTCTGGTTGATTTTTCTAGGTGTGAACATCAATTTTTTCATTTTAATTTTATATGCATGGGTGTATACCTACATACCACATGTGTACTTAATATCTGTGAAGGCTAGAACAATGAATCTGATTCCCTAGGATTGGAATTATAGTTGTGATCTGCCCTGTAGGTGCTGGAAGACACACACACACACACACACACACACATATTCACAGTAGGCTCCATCTCTCAAACATTTTTCTTTTTTACCTTCTACCACCACCACTCTGGGAGTCAAACCTTTAACACACGGGCCTTGGGGGACAGTTAAGGTCCCAAGAACATGGTAATGGTGGCATCTCATTGTTGATTTACTTTGCATTTCCTGCTGACTAAAGAAACTGAGTACCAAGCTAGGCAGTGGTGCTGCACACCTTTAATTCCAGCACTTGGGAGGCAGAGGCAGGCAGATCTCCATAAGTTTGAGGCCAGCCTGGTCTACAGAGTGAGTTCCAGGACAGCTGGGACTGTCATACAGAGAAACCCTGTTTCAAAAACCAAGAGAGAGAGAGAGAGAGAGAGAGAGAGAGAGAGAGAGAGAAGGAGAGGAGGGAAGGGAAGGGAAGGAAAGGGAAAGGAAGAGAAGAGAAAGAAACTGAATACCTTCACATGTTGGCTGGGCCATTTGGATATTTCTTCCTGGGAATTGTCTAGTCTTGTCTTTCACACACTTTTCTCCTGGCTATATGCTTTTTTCCTTGGATTTTCAGGTTTTGCTGTATTCTGGATATAGTTGTTTCCTGGGCATATCACATCTATTCAGAGTGCTTCAACAATGCCCACATGTGATGGGTCTCAACAAAAACAAGTTGTATGAATGTTTGAATAGGAAAGCCCTTTAAAGGAAAGATGCTCGGATGGATTAAACTATCGCTTTTAAGGGTGTAACTGGATGTAAGGTTTGTGTCTCAAGCAATAAGAAACAGAACCTTAAAGAGAAAGCCCAGAATACAAGAAAACATCCTCAAAATTCGTTCCTTTCAGCTTGTTTCTAGATACACAGGTTTTTAGACATTCCGGCTCCTTTTTTAAAGGAGTTATATTTCTACCAGGCGGCAGTGGTGTACACCTTTGATCCCAGCACTGAGGAACTAGACGAAGGTGGATCTCTGTGAGTTCAAAGCCAGGATCATCTACAGAGCAAGTTCTAGGACAGCCAAGAACAAGTACAGGGCTACACAGAGAAGCCCTGTCTCGAACCTCCCACCAAAAAAAGATGTTATATGTCTGCATTTGTTTATTCTATGTTTATGTGTGTGAATGTCTGCCTGCACGTATGTATCTACATCACACGCATGTCTGGTGCCCAAGGAGATCAGAAGAGGAGAATGAATCCCCTGGAACCAGAGTTGCAGATGTTTCTGGAGCATCATATGGGTCCTGGGAATGGATTCCCAGATCCTCTATAAGAGCAACAAGTGCTCTAAACTGTTGAGCCATCTCCAGCTCAAAATTAAGGTCTTAAAGGTTGTGTGGGGGAGGTGTGCATGTGTGTGTGCGTTCATGTGTGTTCACGTGTGTGCTGAGGGCATAGGACAACCCCCAGGTGTTGTTCCTCAGGAGCTGTCCACCTTGTCTTTTGAACCAGGGCCTTCCACTAGCTTGAAGCTCATCAGGTAGGCTAGGTTGACTGTCCAGTGAGCCACCATGGATCCATCTATCTTGGCTCCCCATCCCCAGAGCTGGGAATACAAGAACGAGACAAACACTCTACTTTTTTTTTTAAGCTGATAAGCACTTTTAGTGTACCGAGCCACCTCCTCAGCCCCCTTAAGGTAATGTTTAGCTTTGCTTAGTTTATAGAAAGACTCCTACACTGTAGCTTAGTCTGGCCTGGAACAGGCTGTATGAAACATCCTGGTCTGGAACTCAAGACAATCCCCCTCTTCAGCCTCCCAAGTACTGTTACCAGAGGAGCCTCTTTCTAACCTTGGGTATGTGTGTTGTGTACGTGTGAAGGTTCGCATGATTTCAGGTACCCAGACGACAGAGGGGTCGGATTGCCAGGGCAGCTGGGGTTACCGGCTCTTGTGAGCTGCTTTACATGGGTACGGGAAACCCGAACTCAGATGCTCAGCAAGAGTTCTTAAGCCCCATTCTTCTCTCCAGCAGCCAAATCCCTATTTCTGGCTCTTAAAGTGTTTGTAAATTAATACCATTTTAAAGAGCGGTGAGGACCGCTGTGGACAACAGGCAGACCTATGCTGTCAGGATGACGGACGTAAAAAAAAGTCGGACGTGGAGAAAGGAGGACAGAGGGTTGATCCAACAATTCCCAGACCAGGACACCAGGAAGGGCCTCACGCGAGGGCCCGCCCACTATTTGCATACTCCTTATGA
>LOEQ01000191.1:295848-306957 GCA_001685075.1 Bramus lutescens | reverse complement strand
TGGGCCAGGCAGTGCTTAAATGAATACAGTTTCCATGTAATTATTTCGGGTGTATACTAGCCTGGTGGGATGGAACAAGGAGTCCACACCTCTTTACTACAGACACTGTGTGTTCTATTACAGGAGCGTGCGAAACAAGCCAGCAGTGACATCCCTCTAGGTGAGTAATGATTTTGAAAATGAATCCTTTCAGGCGGAGGAGCTAACTCCCCTAGAGCATTTGCCTAGCATGAGATAGGCTTGGGTCTGCCCCATGCACCACACCACAAAGCTGTTTACCACGTTTCTCACGTTCCTTGTAGATCTCACCAGACACATGGAAGACGGTAGAGAGACTAGCGAGCAACTGATGGCTCAGCCATGCATGTAGACTGTGTGATCTGCCCACATATGAAGAGCTCTGGATGTGCTTGTGATTTGGAGCTGTCTTTGTGGGGTGGGAGTTGAGTGCTGTGGGAAGAAGGAAGGTAGAAAGTGGGAGCCAGGGAAGTGCCTCATCACAGTCCCTGGCAAGACAGGCGTTCTGCTCAGTGGACAGTTGTTAGGTCTCCTGGCCTCCCAAGCTCCCTGGAGGTTCACATGGCATTGTTTGAACAGGCTTAGCTGCAGCCAGCATAATCCACCTGTCTTCTATGCGGGGTTTCTGGGCTCCACAGTGCAGCCATTCCCCTGCAGTCCCAGGCGCCTTTGTTACTGAGTCAGAACAAGATTTAACTGACTTTTCCAACGGAGGGAGACCTGGGAGATGGTCTCAAGATGGGACTCTGTTCTCCGTCACTATGTGTCACCATCTCAACGCCCACACTGCTGGGGTTTACCAGCTGGTCTTCTCACAGTTGGCGTCTTCTCCATCTCACTTACCCAGACACTATGAAAGCCTTTGCACGAGTTATAGAAATGGGAGGAAGGAACCTCACCTTCCAGCTTAAAAATAGGCAAGATGGGCGGTGGTGGCACACACTTTTAGTCCCTGCACTTGGGGAGCAAAGGCAGGCAAATCCTGTGAATTTGGGGCCAGCCTGGTCTACAGAGTGAGTTCAGGATAGCCAGGGCTACACAGAGAAACCCTGTCTCAAAAAAAAAATAAAAACAAAAATAAACAAGACAGACAGAGAAGCTGTAGGACTTCACCAAGACCGTATGTAGTTAGTGGTCACACTGCCTTTTGGGGTGGAAGCTCCTGAGCTGAATGAAGATCAAGATCTCATCCATCCAGCACACAGTTTCTACCCAGCCCATGAGCTCTGAGAACACAGTCAAAAACAGTACTTTCTTGTCCCTGTCTGATTGTGTAGTCTCAACTGTAGGCCTCAAACTCCACATTCTCTTCCCTCAGCCTCCCAAGCAGGCATTACAAGGAATGTGCCACCCTGCCCATCCCGTCGTGTCCTTTCGAGCTTCTAGCCTGTCATGATTCCATATCCGCCACTCCTCGAACTGTGTGAAGCTAAGTCTGTCCTTAGCTTGAGCCACTGAAAGAGTAGTCTCTAAAACAGACAAGCAAACAAAACAAGGATTTGGTAGAATGTGCTAGACTTGGGTCATCATTTACTTCCTCCACTATCTGGGAGCCTCGGGGAAAGTCAGTTGTCTTGATTTTAGTTTTGACATCTTTGGATGCTATCCAGCTTTACGTGTGTGTGTGTGTGTGTGTGTGTGTGCAAGGGCGGGGGTGTAATAGTCACATTGACTAAATTAGCACTCTACATGTCCAGCCATGGGGGAACCCTCATGTATGTATTCTTCTGTTTGCAGATCGATTGAGCATATCTTACTGTCGGAGTAGCGGTCCTGGAGGGCAGAATGTTAACAAAGGTACAGGCCTGGCAGTGTTCTGGGATTGTAGTGTGAGAGGGAACTCTGCATTCACATTCCTCTGGAATAAAGGGTTTTCTGCAGCAGCACACACACCTCCTGCTTATAATAATCCTTTTGAGCCTTCTGAATGTGGCCGATTGTCTGGCGCTCACTGTAGTTTGCTAAGGCTAGGATTGGCTTTTGAGGGTAAACAAAGAGAACTCCAGCATGAGCTGGCAGCCTCATTGAATCCACAAAGAACACGTTTCCTTTGCTCTGTGAAACCCATCCCCCCCCCACACTCTTTTCAGAGTCCTGTAAAATTTGTGAGAAACCCTGGACATTTGGACACCGTAAGTCTAGTTTTGTCCCAGAAAGATTAGCCTTGTAGGCTTATTCTGTGGCTAGCTTTGACACAGACTAGAATGTCCTGGCTAGATAGTTGTCTGCCCTTGGCTTCAGGACTCCCTGAAGGCCTGGGCACTATGCCTTCTAAAGAGTCTCATGGTCCCTGCTCCTTCCTCCCCATCCACAGTGAATTCCAAGGCTGAAGTCAGGTTTCACTTGGCCAGTGCAGACTGGATTGCCGAGCCTGTGCGCCAGAAGATTGCTCTCAAGGTACCTTTCTGCCCCTGCAGATCCCAGGGTGGGGGTAGGCTTATGGGCCTTTGTGGTGTTCCTCATTTTCCTCCTTGGCAGCATAAAAATAAGATCAACAAGGCAGGAGAGCTGGTACTTACCTCCGAGATCAGTCGCTACCAGTTCCGGAATCTGGCGGAGTGCCTACAGAAAATTCGAGACATGATTGCTGAGGCCAGCCAAATGCCCAAGGAGCCATCCAAAGAAGACGCTCAGCTCCAGAGATTCAGGTACAGATGAGAGGAGGCAGGGGAGGTAGAGTCCAGGAGCTCCCAGCATGGCAGTGGGGAAGCTGCAGAGAGGAGCAAGGTGCCAACCGAGGCCCAGCTGCACATCTGGCTCCTGCTGCCTGGGCTGCTCTGCTCATCCTCAGCTTCCAGCCTTGAAAAGCACTGATTGCACATCTGGGCCTCATTGTGTCTTTTGTTTTCAGGATAGAAAAGATGAATCGGGAAAGACTGCGACAGAAAAGAATCAGCTCTTCCATAAAGACGAGCAGGAGGGTGACTATGGACTGAAGTCACCCCACACTGCCAGCAGAGACGAGTGTCATGCCGCTCTGCAGGGCTGCCACACCAGGGGAGACTTCCCGCTTAACTGGAACCTGGCCGGAGCGTTGCTTAGGAGGGACGGCTACCTCATGTATTACTGGCTGCAATAAACTTCTAAGCACAGGAGCCTCGCCTCTCAGAGCTTTGCAACAGGGCTCCAGCCTCTCAGCCTGGACCCTCACTGTTGCTGCCTAGTGCTGGGCCAGCACCTGGGGCAGCAGAGGAGTGTGGGCTGGCCCTTGAGCAAACAGCCAAAAGGGCCGCCATACCTGAGCTGGCGTTTGAGCTGGACCCTCAGAACCCCAAACTGAACACAGTGGGCAGCAAGAAAGCTGATGGCAGGAGGTGACAAGAAAGCCAGAGATGCCAAATGGCAGGTTGTGCAGGAGACTTGGGAGGTGCGCCTGGCAGAAAGGCATGTAAGAGCCTCAAAATCCATTGCGCTACTTCCCCAGGCCAGAAGTTTGGGTTTACTGTTTACTTCCTGAGTGGGCGGGCGTTTGTGTGTCACATGTACATCGGGTTGGAGAGCAGCTTGCAGTCACCTCTCTCCTGGCACGGGGATGGAACCTCACCTGCCAAGCCATCTGGCTGGCCCTGACTTTAGTTACTATTATGAGGGAAGCATGTCTGGTGATCAGAGGGCATCTTGTGGAAGTCAGTTCTCTTCCTCCACCAATGTGGGTCCCAGGGGCCAATGGGGCTTGGCCACAGCGCCTTTTCTTGAGGAACCATCTCACCAGCCCCTGCTGGTGTTTTTTATACCTCCCCCCACCAATGTATTTATTTTTCAAAAGCAAGAATAAAGGCCAGAGTGGCTCAGCAAACCAAGGCGCTTGCTTCCAAGACTGCCATGAGTTTGATCCCTGGTGCCAACATGGTGGAGAAGAGAACTGACTCATGAGAGTTGGCTTCTGGCCAAGCTCAGTGAAGCAGCTGTGCACACACAAATATAACTTAATTTTTAAAATCAAATAAGTGCTGCCCTGCTCAAATTTCCCAGAGACAAACCAGAATTTGGATTCAATATTAGCTTGAAAATTGAGCATCTTCAGTGTCAGACAGACATCACTCATCTACAGGAGGTAAAAAAACATCGTGCTGGGCTGCAAGGAAATTCTCTAAACTTGGTTTATACCTCTGCCATCATTTTATTCTGCTCCAGGGCTCTGGCATGCAAGAGAATCCATGCCTAAAATTTAATACCTCCAAGTGGATATGAGCTGTCACTGGGCTTGGGTGTGGTTTTAACAATTCTGTTACTAATCTTGTTGCTAGCTCCCTGGTCATGGCTGACCAGTGTCTCCATCATTGCTGCTTCCTTCAGTGGCCATGATTTCTGTTTCTTCCCATCTCCACATCACTCCAAATGCTTTCGAACTTCAGTGTCGTCAAGCTTTAGCTCTAAGGATGTTAGGGTCGTTCGCCCCACTCCCCCAACCCCAATCCCCGGTTGCAGCCTTTAGTAAAGTCAGCGTTAAGAAACAGACCAGAGAATTGTTAGGATTAACTACGGGGAGCAATTGTTCCATACGGATAAGTCATAAAACAAATGCTTCCTGTGCTTAGTTACACAGTTAAACATCATACATATCTCTTTTCAAGTCTCAGCCCTTTCCCAGAACCTCGACACCCACTATTAAGCCATTGCTGTGCGGCTCCTGAATTAAACTATACTTCCCAGACTGCTCTGCGCCTCCTTTCCCTGGAGGCTTTTTGGTTTTTAAAGTGTATTTTAATATTACAATACTAAGATCTCCCTCTCTTCCTCCCGCCCCTCCTTTGACTAATGCCCGCCCTCTCCGTGCATCATATATTCGCAAAGAACATACGTTGTGTATAAATGTTTCCATCGTTATGGAAGGATCGGGAAGTTTTTCAGTACTTATGTTTCGATATTGTCAATATTGTGACTGATACTTATTTCTCATCCTTTCTGAACTCACTGTCAGTTATTTAGAGATTTACTAAAGGACAAAATAGCCGGGGTGGTGAGGAGGTGGGTGGAATTAGCGCCCTGGAAACTTTCATTCCTTCCTGGTCCGAGTGTGCGGGCGACATCGAGGCGCCCCCTAGGCCTTTCCCTGCGCGCTTGGCTCTGGCCCAGCTCGGGCGTTGGGTTCCCGTTCCAGCCACTCCCAAGGGCAACAGCCAAAGATCGCGTTTAAAGAGGAGCACAGACAGGGGCCTGTGCCCGCCCATTAGTATGGAAAAAGCAACAGCCATGTGCTGTAGGCCCCAGTGGCCTAATGGATAAGGCACTGGCCTCCTAAGCCAGGGATTGTGGGTTCGAGTCCCACCTGGGGTAGAGAGAGTTGCACGTAAAATTTTTTGAACCCTCAGTTCAGAGAAATGAATTCCACAAAAACATTCGAAAATTAAGCAAGCAGACAGAGTCCACGAAACCTTACAGAGCTTACAGACAGATCTCAGACCCGTGGCTTCTCACTCGGAATCGAGCAAATAAATGACAACAGGTTGCGCGAAAGACCCACAGATGCATGCATGACATTCTCCAAAACTAGCGAAGCACCACCCCAGGTGGGACTCGAACCCACAATCCCTGGCTTAGGAGGCCAGTGCCTTATCCATTAGGCCACTGGGGCGCGATAAAAAGCTATGTTCACGTGGTCCGTGATAGCACGGCGCGATGACGTCACCCTTACCCCGGTACAATGACTGAACACCTTGGCTCGGAGATCTCACCAGGCTGGGAGAAAAGCCGGGCGACGACGCCTTGCGTCGCTAAGCGCTGCGAGACGGGAGAGCTGCAGCTCAGCCCGTACCGGAAAGGATTTGAATGGCCGGAAGTCAGATAAGCTATCCGCCAGGCCATACATCCGCGCTGCCCAGCGGCCCGCATGATGACCCGCAGAAATGACAGATGCTAGAGCCATCCGCTGTCAGACTGACGCAGCGGATCTTCGTCTTCATCAAATAATATGTTCTAGTGAAGATGCGAGAGCGGTGAGACCGCGTGGCCTAATGGATAAGGCGTCTGACTTCGGATCAGAAGATTGAGGGTTCGAGTCCCTTCGTGGTCGGATTGTTTTCGTACCTACATTGTTCCTTTAATTTCAAATGAGGCTTAAGGGTGATATATCCTGATGTGACTGATTTTTAAGAGGCGAATTATAGAGCACTGAGTACACGAAGTTCCAGCGTCCTAATGTGTAACTCCTTGTATGCAAGGGATTTGGGGTTCAGATCCTCAGCTGATGTGATTTGTTTCCTGTTCTTTTAATTTTGTGATCGGACAGTGGTGGCGCATTCCCAGCACTTGGGAGCCAGAGGCAGGCGGATTTCGACGGAGATCGAAGACAGCCTGGTCTACAGAGTGAGTTCCAGGATAGCCAGGACTACACAGAGAAACCTTGTCACAAAAAACAAAACTGTGTTCCTAGATTCAAACTTGCAGTCCACCCACCTTAGCCTCCCAAGGGCTGGAACTGTGGGCATGCTAATGTCCTGTGTGAAGGCTTAAATTACTCATGTGTGTTAGTATGTTTGCATGTAACTAATTAATGTTCACCGTGGGAAATGTCCTCTTGCTGCAGAGGTGCTCAAGCGAGAGAATACAGCCTTTGATGCCTTCCAGACAGGTTGGGGACCCAGAGCAGAGCAGAGTAGCTCTCACACCTGGCATGCACCCATCCCTCCACACAGCCCTCCCAACCCTCACCTTCAGGGTTGGAGTGGACCACAGTAAGCCCTGCTGTGACCAGGAGGCAGGAAGGCATCACCGGGGGCCGGGCGAAAGCATGGCTTTGGAAGGCTAAGAAAGGTCTGTTTTGTAACTGAAGAGTTGTTTCCTTTGCAGAGATACACACATCAATGCAGTGGCCTCACTTTCCTGCTTGTTCCCTTGGCAAAACTGGCCTCAAACTCACAGAAATCCACCCTTGGGACTCGCTCCACAGACCAGGGTGGCCTCAAACGCAAACCGGCCTGCCTCTGCCTCGAGTGCTGGCATTAAAGGCGTGCGCCACTATGGCCCAGCTGTTTCGTTATTTCTTTTACAGAAATGGAACAGCAGTAATTTCTAAACTTCTGAGGCAAGGCCGTTTAAGAATCTGATGAAACAATACAAAGTCTCCTAAGGTGGATTATCCTCAAATGTGGATGGAAGGTAGTAGAAAGGTCTGTTGACCTGGAACTCACAGGTATCTATGCCTTTAATGTCCGGAACAGAATACCACATCAAGTCACCCCTACATTACGGGACTGGCAGCCCATTTGATCCTCAGCCAGTCACTGCTGCCCCACTGAAGCATCCGTATCCTGCCGTGTGCATTTGAACCCTCTGTGGCCATGCTGTCCCTACAGGACTTAAGCTATAGCAGGTGAGATGAGGTGCTTGGGTATCTAGAAACTTCCCAGGCTCCTCATTAATTCTCATTACAGCCCTAATGCCTGTGATTACAGCAGAACCCCAAGGCAGCTCAGCAACTGGGCACAGGCCCTACTTCAGGGCTGTCTCCTCCAACCACCTTAACTTTTTTTTCTATTTTGTGTGTGTACGATTTAGGAGCCAGGATGCACATGCAGAGGTCAGAGGCTGTCCTCACCATAGTGTGGACACGGGCTCTGCTGCTCAATTGCAGCAGCCCCGAAGCCACAGTGACTGGTTCACAGAACAAAATGCTTCCGGTGGGGCCACATCAGAAGAGTTCACCTACTGAAAGATGACACCCTGCACTATGTAAATGCTTTATTTTAATGTCCGGAGTCTGGAATGAAGGGCTGGCTCCCTCCTGGCCTGTTTTATAGGTTCTCGATGGGCTGATGCGGCCAGTACGGGTACTTCTTCTTGTCCAGCTTGGTTTCCGGGAAGACCTCATTCAAGTCATCAATGGTCATCTGATCAAAGGGGATGATGTTCTTCATCTTCTCCAGCTACAAAGAGCAGAAGCCAGTCAGCTAGAGCAAACAGGCAAGTCCACCAAGAGCAAAACAAGAATCCAAGGAAGGGCACCGCCACAGGGTGACACAGGGTACCAGAGACGACCTGCGACAGAGGCCGTGGCTCATCCTCACCTGTTTCTCATACTCCTGGATCCTGACCTGGGACTCAGACACGAACGCAGCACAGTTCTTCACCTGTAAGAGAAAGGAGCAACTGTCCCGAAGCCAAACGATATCCTGACCTGAGGTGCAAGCAGCTCCGGCCTGCTCCTTTCCCACTGCCGTCTAAGGAAGAGCGCACTGGCCTAGAGTGCTTCTGAAGGGGGCGAACCACAGCTTCCCAACACCCACAAAGCGGCCAGGAAGGAAAACAGCTTAGGACTGGACACTGGATAGTCGGGACAAGTCACATGACCCTAGGGCCAGGTCCGAAGTTGACCTTAGGTATTTTCAGGCACACAGGTATTGGAATGCTGAATGGATTGTTTGTAAAACTGACGTCCTGTTCGTGACAGATGCGTTGGCCATAAACTGGTGCTGAGATGCAAGTATTTATGGTTCTTCCAGCAGGCTGTGTATTCACGGACTCAAAACCAGTGACACATCTGTTAGCTCACCCCATATCTCCCCAAGTACCTCTCCCTCTCAGGCCTTCTGTCACTAAAGATTAACTGCATTTTCTAGAGATTTGTAAAGACAGGGCTTCACTGTGTGGCTCTGGCTGGCCTCCAACTCTGAGATCTACCTGTCTCTGCCATCCGAGGGCTGGATATGAAGGTGTGCACCTCCAGGCCCAGGCTCATTGTCTTAGATTCATTCATGTTGCTGCAATTTTTTGTTTTGTTTTTCTGTTTTCTTTGAGACATGGTTTCTCTTTGTAGCTTTGGAGCCTGTCCAGGAACTCCGCTGTAGACCAGGCTGGCCTCAAACTCACAGAGATTTGGCTGGCTCTGCCTCCCGAGTGCCAAGATTAAAGGCGTGCACCACCACCGCCCGGCTGCAACCATTCCTCTTGATTCCTACAACAGTGTAACTTTCAACTTAATTCACCATCTATCCTCCCTACTAATGAAAATGGTCATTAAGAAGCTTCAGGAGCTGATCACAGCAGTGCACGTCTATAATCTCCGCACTTGGGAGGATGACGCAGGAGGATCACCAATACTTTGAGGCCAACCAAGGCCACCCAGTGAAACCTTACAAAAAACAAGAAAATTTTGGAGTGAAAAAAACAAAGACACAAAAAGGAAAACAACGTGCCCACTACTTACATCCTCCTTTTCCTCGATGTCCACCAAGGCTGTGTACTTATCCTCGGGCACCGGGATCTTCAAGGCATTATACTAGAAACAAGAACAAAGTAGTCACCCTCGCACCAAGAGCCCACAGGACTGGAAGCCTCTCCTCCTTATAGACCAAATGAAAACACCCATCCCTTCCAATCTCTGGCATTGTGGTGGGAAGGGGGTTGGACAGTCTCCCCAGCACTGTCACTGGTCACCCAAAAACCTTCCATGCTTCCTATCACAAGTGCTGGTTCCTCCTCTGAAAACATCACTGGGCTGGTAACAGCCACTTAGCACCTTGCAGCCTAAGAAATTTTTTTCACACAAAACCCAAGGGCTGACTGGCAGGAATGTTTGCATTATGAAAGTAGACATGGTCGTTAGCAGACTGTCTAGTGTTACAGCCTTGGCACTGTATGCTACACTACATAAAGCAGGCCTTCTAGAAGCATCTTCAAATGAATAAGCAAATGAACTTTAGATTTTGACATTTAATGTGTAAGCATCAAAAGAAGACAGATCACTGATGGGGCTAAGAAGATGGCCCGGAGGTTAAGTGCACTGTCTGCTCTTCCAGGGGACCCAGGTTCAATTCTCAGCACCCATACAAGAACTCACAACTGTCTGTGATTCCAGCTCTAGAGGGCCTGATGTCCTCACCAAGCTTCTGGCATCAGGCATGTGCACAGAAATATATGCGGGCAAAACCCCCATACACACGAAACTAATTCTTTTAAAAGAGGAGAGAGCAACAAAAGGGCCAGGAAGTGAAAGAAGCTTATGAAGAGGAGGCAGGTAAGAGACTAAAAGGGAACTTGGGAGAAGGGTTAGCCCTGGCAGCCCTCTAGTTCCAGGGAGCAAGGCTACCCTGCTGAGTGACTGGACCCTGATACTAAACCCACTGCTGCGAGGCCTTTGGCCACACCCACTTTTCCCCACCCAAATGGGCCTCTGACAAGATCAGAGCTTTAGTTATTTGAAGGCTCACCTTTTTTTCGAAATCATCCACCAAGCCAGCCTTGGCCACATTGGCCTTGTAATAAGCCCAGTCAATCGCTGGTGGTTTCTCAGACAGACTCACCAACCTGCTCATACAGAAAAGTAAAAGTCAGGACACACCCACGAGCAACAGACACTACTCACGCAACAATCTCCCTCATCCTTATCTGGAGTTTCAGCACACTTTTCTCTGAAGGGCTACCCCAAAAATGCCACCACAGATCATGTCAATTTCTTTATTTGGTAAGACGATTAGAGATGCCTAGGTTGTGCTGGCAGGACAGCTGGGTGGGTATCGGCACTCAATTGCTAAACCTGAGGATACGTGGTCAATACCTGGGACTCACATGGTGGAGAAGGCAGGGAGCCAACATCCACAAGTTTTCCTGTCATCCACGTGTGCCCCATGGCACACCAAGAGGCAAATGTGCACTCACATACATGACAAATGCAATAAATGTCAGAACACTGCTCCTCGGTGCAGTGAGAGTATGGAGAGGCGTTTCTCACAACACACTGACCTAGTGTGGAGGGTCTCGTTCCAGGACTTCAGGGAGTTTGCAATTGCCTTTTGGTTTCGGGGTATGATCTCCATAAAAGACACCCAGTCAATGGTTTTTAGAGCAAGTTTACGCCCGGCCATCTTGGGATCCTAGAGAACAAAACAGGTCCAATTGAATGGTGCCTTTGGAGAACCCGGGGCAGAGCATTTCAGGGAAACACAAGCCTCTAAGAGACAGATCAGCATCATTTAAGCATTTGGTGACCTACACAAGAGCTAAAGAAATTAGGACTTGGGCTGGAGAAATAGCTCAGCAGTTAAGAACAGTGACTGCTCTTCCAGAGGACCCGGGTTCAATTCCCAGCACCCAGATGGTAGCTCACAACTGTCTGAAAATCCAGATCCAGGGGATCTGACACCTTCACACCAA
>LOEQ01000191.1:283914-294083 GCA_001685075.1 Bramus lutescens | reverse complement strand
GGCGGCCCGCTGGGTTCGGCTCAACGTGGGCGGCACCTACTTCGTGACCACCAGACAGACCCTAGGCCGGGAGCCCAAGTCCTTCCTCTGTCGCCTGTGCTGCCAGGAGGACCCGGAGCTGGACTCGGACAAGGTGCGCCCCGCCCTCGGGCGCGCCCCCGGGCTGTGGGACCCCCCTCCAGGCTGGTGTTCGGGTCTCTGGGACGCGCTTCCCTCCAGCAGGCATTGCAAACCCGCGCTCGAGTCCACTTTTGCCCCCCGGGTTGGCACCTGCGGCCTCAGGAGGAGCCCCCCTCCCCATTCTCCCCATCTTCGGGCACACTCCAGCATCCCTCCGCACCCCGCCCTTGGCTCACAGCTCCTTTCAGGCGCCGTCCGCCTGCACCCACGGGAGCCCCCTGAGTATTCCTCTCACATTCTCTGCCCCTCCCGAGGACCCCACCTTCTCATATCTGCACGAGTTTTTCCCCTGGCTCCCCTGCAGCCCCCGCTGCTGGTGCCAGATGCCTTCAGAACTGGGTCAGGGTGAACGACCAGAGCTTTGTCACTTTCCCAGGACAAAGTGATAGTAAACTTGGGGCTTAACGACAGGTAGCGTTCACCGCTGAAAGCTGCAGGAGGTGCTCTTGGCGGTGTTACACGGCTTTCCTAAAATCCTGGTCCCAGAACTTGTATGCGGTAACAGTCGCTGTTTAGGTACATTTTTAGAAGTAAATGAATTCCTTGGAAAGATGGTTGCTTTTGCCATGCAAATCTAGGCCGACCAGTTAGGACTCAGCAGATGAGTAGACTGAAGAATTCTGTTTGACAAGGTGGAAGGTTTGAGGGGTGGCAAGACATGTCATTCATTTCCAGTTTGAACTGTAACTTTTGCAGGTTCCTCTTTGAGTCTCAGATGCATTGGCTGTAGCTTACATCGCCTCCCTTCCATGCCATAGAGCCACTCCCGTGGTTAACAGAGTTAGACTTGGCATAAACACGGAACAGTTTCGTCTGTTCTCCGATACCGAATTGATGGGAACCTAAGCCATCCTGACTAAAGGCTCCTGTTTATAGGGAATTATTTTTACATACCCTAAATCTTCTTTATGGCCACACAAGCCAGTTTCTTGTTTCTTTTACTGTAAAGATGAGTAGGATTAAAGCTGCCCGGAGCCAAGTCCTGGCAGTACCACGCTTCCTCTGGGCACAGAATAGGGTGTGTGAGATTACAGCTGGCAATGTGGACTCCCACTGGTGTTGGCCTTGGGCTCAGGAGAGTTGCCAACAGAACGGAGGTTTTCTTAGAGTTAGGAATGTAGTCCAAGGGCAGTGAAGAAGCAAAATACTCAGCACACTCAGCTGTGGTCTTTCCTTCCGTCCTTCATTAGTAACTGGTATCCTGCACGAGCTCAAAGGCTGTTCTGTCTGCCCAGCAGATAAAGGCCTAGCAGCGGGGATGACTGTGCGCCTGTGACAGCTAACCTGAAATTATCTAAAGCTAGCCTTCTGGCCAGTAGCCTAACATAAGCAAATCGTGGAGCAAAACAGCCTCACTTTAAGAAAACAAAACAAAGCTGGGGTTAAAGGATGGACCACCATGCCTGATGCCCATTTCTTAGCTCACAGAATGAATGTTTGCCCGAGTGTGCTGACAGAGTAGGAGGAAATGCGGTTTAGGAAGTATTCCTGACATGTTCATAGTGCCTGATTGTGCTTGGTTGACAGGACGAGACTGGAGCGTATCTGATTGACAGAGACCCCACCTACTTTGGTCCTATCCTAAACTACCTCCGACATGGAAAGCTCATCATTACCAAGGAGTTGGCAGAAGAAGGTAAGGAGACCTCACTGGGTGGCTCCAGACTTCCAGCCCCTTCGAGCTGCTTTGCAGACTTGAGTTTGTCTGGAGTCCTCACTGGACTGTGCAGGTGTAACACACCATCGGAAGAGTAAGCAGGACGCCTCCAGCTCCTGGGGCTTGTCCTCCGAGCCTGGAGGAGGCTGCGCTGGGCTCTGTTCAGCTGCCATAGTGGGAACCTGGGTTTCTCTGGTTTGTGGGTTGCTTTAGGCTTTTGAACCTGCAGATCTGATTTTATTCACTGGCAATGATCGCCCGTAGCCTGAAGCACCACATCGCTGGGAATCAGTTATTTTTATTTTCTCATTTTCCTTTGGATTTGCAAAAAATAATTAATAAAGGTCTGACCTCATTTCTTTAAGGCTCTGGTCTCATGCTTCCCTGTGAAGCTGTGCAGCTGACCTAATTCATTGTCAGCTGGGTCTCCAGCTGCCTTGTCTGCTTTGTAGGGCATTTGGATTGTAAGTGGGTCTAGTCCTCCATGTAGAGGTCTATCTGTTCTCTCTGGAGGCATCCAGGGGAAGTTTGGGGTCCTTTCCTAAATCCAGGACCCCAGATCTAAAACCTCTGGATAGGAAAGCTTGTAATGGCAAACTGCTTCATTAACGAGGATGGTGGTCAGTAACGAGAGGAATTGTGAGTTCTTGCTCGTTCTCTTTCTTTCTCCCTGAAGGGAGTCTATAAATGACCTCAAAAAAAAAAAAAAACTAGCACTCAGGAGGTTGAGGAAGGTGGATCTCTGTGAGTTCGAGGCCAGCAAGTTCCAGGACAGCCACAGCTACACAGAGAAAACCTGTCTCGAAATAAACTAAAAAAACTAAAAGAAGAAAAAGGTTATTTCAGATCCATACTTAAGAAATAGGAAATGTGTAATGATTCCATGTGCTGGTTATCCTATCAACTTCTGCCTCACAGTTTGTTTGTTTGGTTTTGCTTTGTTTTGTTTTTCGAGACAGAGTTTCTCTGTAGCTTTGGTACACCACTACCGCCTGGCTTACAGTCTTTTATGTCTTTAATAAAAACTCCTTTATGTTGAGCAAGCAAGGTGGCTCAGGAGCTGACAGCTCTTGTTGCCAAACCTGATAACCTGAGCTCAATCCCTGGTACCCACATGGTGGAAGGAAAAATCGATTTACAGCAGATGGTCCTCTGACCTCCGTATTCATGCCCCTCCCACCCATACTTACAAATAGATGAGTATGGTTTTGTTTGCTTTTTGAGATAGTTTCAGTATGTAGTCCTGGCTGGCCTGGAACTCAGACATTCATCTGCCTCCCTTGGGACTAAAGGATGCACCACCACGCTTGACAAAAGTAAATAACGGTTAAAAAGTAATTTTAAAAACAATTATAGGCAAGCAGTAGTGGCGCATCCCTTTAATCCCAGCACTCGGGAAGCAGAAACAGGTGGGTCTCTGTGAGTTCAGGCTAGCCTGGTCTACAAAGTGAGTTCCAGGATAACCAGGGCTATACAGAGAAACCTTGTTTTGAGGGTGGGAAAAAAAACAACAACAGAAAACCACTATATTTCAAAATAGTTTTGGACTTAAAGAAAAAGGCATGAATAATAGGAAGTTCGCTTTACCAAGATTCACCAGTTTGGGACTTTTTTTTAAATTATGTTTTCTTTTATCACTGAATTTTGTTTCTTCCTTTCAGTCATCCCTACTTCCTTTCTCTTCTCTCTTATTCTCCTGAGAGTTCTCTAAAATGTTTGGGAATAGACTGCAGTAATCCCTGTATTACTCTGAAGACAGGAACCTGGCCTAACCCTGCTTAACATCTCGGGAAATTTAATATTGATCTACATCTTCTTTCCAGTTGATCAGTTGTTGTGATAATGGTCATTAGAATATTTTTTCCTAGTGCAGGATTATATGTCCCATAATTGTTCTTAGATCATTGACTTTGATTACCGTGAGAGGAGACATTGATTGCTCACACGCACGCACGCACGCACACACTGGGGATCAAATCTTGCTGAGCAAGCATTCTGCCACTGCCTAGCCCTGATGCCCTTTTAATTTTGCTCAGATAATAATAATTATCCTGTTAAACCAGGCGTGGTGGCTCACGCCTTTAATCCCAGCACTCAGGAGGCAGAGGCCAATCTCTGAGTTCAAGGCCAGCCTGGTCCACAGAGTGAGTTCCAGGACAGCCAAAGCTACAGAGAGAAACCCTGTCTCAGGGGGAAAAAAAAAAAAAAAAAAAGTCTCTTAAATTCTTAAGTTTCTATAAATGCACCTATCCACCAGCCCTTTTTAGGGAAAACAGGTAAACACTGCAAGGTCAGGTGTTACCTAGTGTGACAAGTTACAGGAACTGGGTGAGATGTGGATAGTAATGAGCAGGTGCCAAGAGGAAGCAGGAGGGATAAGACGGGAGGCAAAGAAAATTCCTATATTTTGTTTACTTTAGTTTATGGTCATGCCCTATATGGCAGAGCCAAATACCTTAAATTTCCTAAAATAAAATGGAGATGAGATTTGTGTTTGAAAAATGCAATTCTTTTTTTGTTGGTCAGGGAAAGTGTGTCTCAAGACAGGGTTTCTCTGTGTAGCCCTGGCTGTCCTGGGACTCCCTTTGTAGACCAGGCTGGCCTTGAACTCAACAGAGATCTGCCTGCCTCTGCCTCCTGGTGCACCAGCAGCAGCAGCAAATGTAGTTCTCTGCAAGTCTTTTCTTGCTGTTTTCCCAGTGAGCACACGTCTCTGACTTGGGTCTGGTCCTTGTTCCAGGTGTGCTGGAAGAAGCAGAGTTCTACAATATCGCATCTCTCGTGCGGCTGGTTAAGGAAAGGATACGAGACAACGAGAACAGAACTTCACAAGTAAGGTGTCTGGAACTGCTAGGGGCACAGCCTCTCCAGTGGTCGGGGTGTGTGTGTGTNGTGTGTGTGTGTGTGTGTGTGTGGGTGTGTGTGTGTGTGTGTGTGTGTGTGTGTTATAAAAACAGTGCCCTTCTCCTCAGCTGGCTGGAGGGCCAGAATGGCTCAAAGTGAGGAAGTTGAGGAGAGATAGCAGAGATAACAAAACAGCCCCACCCCTTAGGATAGAGAGTTACTGTTCACCAGATGGTAGTGGGATGGCCCCAGGCCAGTCTAGACCCACTGCTTGTTCTCAGCCTGGTCTCCTTCCCTAGTGCTGGGATTCCCAGGTCCAGCAGAGCATCTGCCTCCCTCAGTATGAAAGCCCAGTGTCACTTGCTCCTCTTCTGTCCTGGGACCGTCTTTAAGCTGTGATCACCTCACATCAGGTTTTACAGGCTGCTTGCAAAAAATGTGTGAATTGTGCAGCTGAGAAGATGATGTCCAGCCTATTTTTTAAATCACGCTATCTGGATTTTTATATTACCTCAGTAGATGTGATAACAGAAACGCCTCCTGTTGAGGGGGGCAGGTGATAGAGCAGACTTAGCCTGCTTCCCATGTCATTCATCACGTGAGTGTGCAGCAACTGTCGTGTATGAAGCCCTTGCGATTCTGTAACAGGAGAAGGTCATTGTGGAGCCCAGCAGAAGAGAATAGATTCTGCCTTTCCTGTGTGTAAGAAATGGCAACTCCAGATTTGAGCACCAGGCCAGTTGTGCTCCCCCGTGGCCACCTGTCTGAACGGCACAGTTGCTTCTTACCCCACCTGATCCCAGTGGTGACTCTTTTCCTTAATCTGTCATAGCCTTGGCTGTTAACACTAAAGAAAAGGCAGTCAGAACTGCTGAGCCGCTTTCCTCCCGGTGTCTGCAGAGCTAGACTTATTCTGGCCCATGCTTAGAAGGCTTCTTATTGATGTTCACAGGTAGATTTATGCTTGAAACAGGAGACTGTGTTCTCTAGTCTCTGCTGTCTTACATTTCCAGGCATGTTTTGCTTTGTAGATATTTAATAAATGGCTTAGATGTTTCTGAAGTCTAGCTTTATTCCAGTTTCCCACATTCTAAATAAACTTGATTGCTTAGTAGAAATGTTGATGGTACCCTGAATTGCATAACCTGAAACCATCCAGATCACAGAACTTGAATGTTCTGCACTCGTTGCCATTAGTCAGTTCCTTGAGAACATCCGAAGATTTCCATTTGATGGTAGCAATTAACTTAATTAGTCCTCTAGATTCTGAAGGCTTAGGACTCATACCCAGTTGGAAGCTGTTTTGTTCCAGGAATGTCAAGACCTTTTGATGTTGATTGATCTTTTGTCTGTCCTTTTTATGGAGTGAACTCTGAGAGAGGAGTTCGTATTCAGAGGCTCCATCTTCCTGTGTCCTCATGCTTCTAAGGTATTCTTGGCTGTGTAGATGTCCAGATATACCTTCTTCAATGTGCATACTGTCAGTTGTACATGGCAGGCATTCAGGCAGAGCCTAAGATGTGGGGGCCCTAAGCTGACACCTTCCGTGGTACTCTTCTGTCCCATGTGTATATGGTAATCAGTCGTGGTTTCGTGGCTGACACCTTCCGTGGTACTCTTCTGTCCCATGTGTATAATAGGTAATCAGTCGTGGTTCTTTTTGTGGCTGACACCTTCCGTGGTACTCTTCTGTCCCATGTGTATATGTAATCAGTCGTGGTTCTTTTCGTGGCTGACACCTTCCGTGGTACTCTTCTGTCCCATGTGTATATGGGTAATTAGTCATTCTTTCTGAAGCCCTGGAAAGCTGACTCTGAAAGAGGAAAAAGAGATTAATGGCAACCTAGATACTAGGGACTTTGGCCAATATCACAGATCTTTTGGGATGCTCTGAATTTTGTAATATAAACCTGATTTTTTCTAAAATGTGTAGGTAGATTTATGGAGAGAACCAAAGGGAATTGTCAGGGGACTGTTTCTGTGTCTTCAGAGAAGGGCATGTTCCCTTTAGGACTGTGCAGTGGTTGTTCTCGTGTCTATCATTTGTCTTTGTTTGTTTGTTTGTTATTGGTTTTGAGACAGGGTTTCTCTTTTTAGCCCCAGCTGTCCTAGAACTCGCTCTATAGACCAGACTGGCCTCAAACTCAGAGGTCCCCGCCTCTGCTCCCGAGTGCTGGGGTTACAGGCAGGCACCAGCATCATCAGGCTTATCGTTTTGTCTTTTAAGGTGCCTGGCGTGGAGCCCAGGACCTCACAAATACTAGACCATGACTCTGCTGCTGTGCCGCACTCTCACTCCCAAAAGACACTCTTTGTTTCTCGGTGTTCCGACATCCAGCCTCTTTGTGCAGTCCCAGCTGGCCTGGACTCTCAGTCCTCCAGCTTTAGCCTTCTGAGTGCTCGGGTTACAAATGTGCTCCAGCTACCACAGCTACTCGGGAAGTCCTAAGGGGTTGGGAAGCTCTCCCAGGAATGCAGACAAATAAGTAAAGGGGAACCTAATGAATATGTGTACAGTATGTGCCTTTCTTGAGAAGAGAAAAGCTGAGGCTGAGCAGATGGCTTAGCGGTTAGAGTGCTGCTGGCAAAAGAGTGAAGTCAGTTCCAGCACCTGTGTGGGTGGCTCACAGCCACCTGTAACTTCAGCTCCAAGGGAGCCCACATCTTCCTTTGGCTTCCATGGGCACCCAGAAACGCATGGTATACACATACATACACATAAATTTATCTTTTAATTTCAAAAAGGTCATTCCCATAATCATTTATATCCAGTACGAAGCACCAAAATATGGTGTGCATTTTAGCTTCCAAAACACTTAAAGGGGCTGGAGAGATGGCTCAGCAGTTAAGAGCACTGGCTGCTCTTCCAAAGGACCTGGGTTCAATTCCCAGCACCTACATGGCAGCTCACAACTGTCTGGATCCCATTCCAGGGGTTGCGACATCCTCATACAGAATATATAGGCAAAACACAAGTGCACATTAAATAAATAAATAAATCTTTGAATTAAAAAAAAAAGAAAACACTTAGAAACAACGTGACTTTCCTGCTCAGAGTTAACTGGGGAGTGCTTGCTCTTAAGTGTGTCAACACAGCTACACACACAAACTGTCCCTCCAGAGTTCAGGGTTATTGGACTCATCGATTCGTGTCTTTGGGGCTTGCTTTCTGTTCTTATAGCTGATGAGTTCTCATTGAACCCACAGTTGTTTGGAGAGAGAGGTAGTGGGTGGTCCAAGGCAGCTGCGGTGGTGGGGTCCTGGTGGGTTCCCTGTGTTGCTGTCCTAGCCTGCCTGTTGTTGTAGGGCCCCGTGAAGCACGTGTACAGGGTCCTGCAATGTCAAGAGGAAGAGCTCACCCAGATGGTCTCCACCATGTCTGACGGCTGGAAATTCGAACAGGTATATTTCTCAAAGAGCAGCGGCCCCAGCCCTCCTCCCAGGGAGCCATAAGCAGCCAGTCAGTAGCCCTGGGAGTAGGAGTGAGTGAGGTGGGCAACCCCATTTCAGAATTAGGAAAGAGCTCCTTGGGGGTGTACGTCAGCAGCATGTGGTGGTTATGAGGGGCTGGGAGGAGAGTCATGTCTCTGGTTTCACATCCAGAGTCTGAACAGACAGTGCCCGGGGTCATGGGGTACAGACCCCAAGCACCTCCATTTGCCTTCCTTTCCTCAGGGATTCCCTTCTACAGTGCTCTGCTGACTTCATTCCGTGAGCCTTAAAGAGGGCTGACTTCAACAGGAGCTTACAGTTCTGGGTGTGTGGCCCTCAGGTGTGCTAGGAGGGGACCAGACACAGGCATGAGCCAGGGTCATTTACCAGCGCATCTTTGGCTTTGTGCTTTGAATAGAGGTTATGAAAACAAAGTCCCTGGGACCTGAATTTTACCATTTTCTTCCATTAGATGGCAGCCTAGCTCATTTTCTGTTGCCTCAGCTCATCCACAGGGAATGTGTGAAGTGACTGTTTCTGTGGAGTTGAGAGGCAGCTGAACTGTTCCAGAAGCTCCCTTACGGAGCACAGGCTGCAGCTTGTCTAAGCACTGTGGGCTCATAGCTAGAGGCAAAACCAGCCCTCTCACATGGGTCCCAGGGCCTATTGTCACAGCTCTTTTCTCTGACACATAATCTATTCTCTGTGAAGGTAGTGGATGATTTTTAAATGTTATCTGTTAGTGTTATCATAGTCCTGAACCATGGCCTCGCACGGTCTAGGCAAGTGCCCTCTAGTCCTCATATGGAATCTTGCTAATGTCCTGGAGGAGGGGGACATCTGTTCTTACTGCCTCCAAGGTGTGGATGAGGAAGTGGACGTTGGCACCCAGCCTTGCCCCCAGCTTAAGGCCTTGCACTTATGAGGCCACATTTGTTCTCTGCCAAGTTTCTCTGTGTGCAGATTTCCAATTTAGAGTTAAATGCTGAATTTGTTTCCCCAAAAGGGTTAAAGTACCATGGCATGTAGCCTTTGGTGGCTGTAGAGTCTGGTCTGGAGAAAGCCAGTGGGAGCAAGCAGGGCTGATGGGAATACTGGCAGAAATACTCCTCATGCTGACATGGAGTGACCGTGTTGATGCTCCTGATGCCTCTGGGATGCTGAGGACAGGATGGAACTCAGACTTTTCTTCTCCATTGGGATACCTGGATTAGGATCCACTTATTCCCCTGGGCCATGGTTGCCCCCTTTGAAGCATAAAACTGCACAGTCCAGTTGAGGAGGGTGGGACTCGTGTGACACTGGGGTGCATTTTTCCTTGGTTTGATTGTGGGTTTTTTTTTTTTTTGAGATAAGGTCTTACTAAACAACCCTGGCTTCCCTGAAACTATGTAGATTAGGCTATCCTCGAACTCAAGAGAAATGTGCTTAACTCTGCTTCCCAAGTGCTGAGATTAAAGATGTATGCCACCACACCTATCCCGGAACTTGAGTGTTTTAGTTAAGCCCCTGCTTATATGGGTGTACAGTCACCGCCCTCCTGTTTTGCCAGCTGATCAGCATTGGCTCCTCCTATAACTATGGAAATGAAGATCAGGCAGAATTCCTCTGTGTTGTCTCCAGAGAACTAAATAATTCTACCAACGGCATCGTCATAGAGCCAAGCGAAAAGGCCAAGGTAAGACATGGCTTCCCCAGGCTGCCCTGTGCCTCCTTTGTGCCCAGCCTCTCTCCAACTTTGCCTAAGCTGCCATTGGGTCATTCCTCTCCTCCAACTGCAAGTTTTCTCCCATGCTCTCTTGGATGCTGGATTTAAATCGGGATTTGTAGGGCCTTGGGAGGTAGTGAGCATAGCCAAATCGGTGAGCTCCAGCATCAGTAAGAGACCTTGTCTCCAAAAAGAAAACCAGATGGACTGGAAAGTGATAGAGCAAGATGCCCAGATGGGCCTCTAGCTGCCACACCAACATGCACACCCACAGGCACACATTTGTGCCACACCAACACGCACACCCACAGGCACACATTTGTGCCACACCAACACGCACACCCACAG
>LOEQ01000191.1:235451-254300 GCA_001685075.1 Bramus lutescens | reverse complement strand
TGGCCTGCAGGCATACACGCAGACAAAATATTGTATACATAATAAATAAATTAATAAATATTAAAAAACAAAAACAAAAAATAAACCACAAATAAATCTTTAAAAAAAATGAGCCATTTTGTGGTGGCACATCTCTTTAATTTCAGCATTTAAGAGGCAGAGGCAGATGAATTCAAGGCCTGGCCTGGTTTACAGAGCAAATTTCAGGACTGAAAAAGTCCTGTCTCAAAAAAAAAGAAAGAAAGAAAGAAAAAGGAAGACTCAAGACTCACGTTACACGTCACATTACACCTCACAGAACCTACACAGGTCACAGACGGTCTTGAAGAGGAAGTACGGGGCCATGAGTAAAGAAGACGTCACAGCACAGTGGGGCAGAGTCAGCAAGGGACCTGCGGACAGACGGACAGGCGATGGAAAGGCAGAGCACCCTACCCCCACCACCTGGCAATCTGTTGGGCCGAGGCTGTGAGATGCCCCATGGAGAGGTCAGACACAGACTGAGAGCTGGTGTTCCGTGTCACACTCCACCTTGTCTCTCTTTTTATGTCTTTGACAAGGAGGTTGCCTCGTTCCTCGGTCTGGTGTGCCCAGAGCTCACAGAAGGCCATTTGTCGTGGGCTTGAGTAAGTCTTATGGTGGTCCCCGACAAATGATGGTGCTCGCGGGCATAAATGAGAGGCCGAAGCTGGGAGCTTAGTGTGGGAGGGCTGAGTGAGGCAGAACTGCCACTCACTCGTTCAAGGCCACCGTTGACTACGTAGAGTTGTGGGCTACTCTAAGCTATGGAAGTAAGGCTTTCTTTTACAGTATTAATTAACTAAGTCAGGTATAGTGATGCACACCTTTAATCCTACCACTCAGGAGGTAGGGGCAAATGGATCTCTGAGAGTTAGAGGGAGGAAGGAAGGCAGGAAGGAAAGAAAAAGGATCGGTAGAGGAAAGGCAATAAAGGGACAGGGGAGATGGTGTCATATTTCTATGTATGTGGGGTGTGCTCAGAAAAAAACGCCCTTAGCAACAGGATTCAGCCTAGCTGTGGAGCTCAGACTCTTGGTCTTCAATACCTCGTAAAAGGAGTATTATAAGGCGGTTCCAAAAGGAAGGAATGTTATATACATAATAAATAAATACATCTAAAAAAAAAAAGGCTCTCTTTGAAGCCTTCAGGCCCGGTGTCCTTGCTGAGTGCCCTCTGCACCAGCTTGCTTACTGATGGTGAACTGGGTTGATCCTGAGGTGTGGTGAAAGTTGGTGCTGGAATGAAGGCAGCTTGGTATGAAGGAAGTTTGGATCCATATCCCAGCTTGGGAGACACCAGGACCTTGCTGACCCATGGTCCACTCATCTGGAAACGGTTATCAAGTGATTTAGAAGGTGCTGCCTGCCAGCTCCCAGGTGATGTAATAGCTAGAGAGAATTCCACTGAGCCACCTGTGCCATTGGTCACTGCCCGCCCCGCCCCAGCAGCTTTCCTGCCACCTCCAGTCAGGCTGTCCCTGGGAAGAGGGTGAAAGGAAATGCCAAGGCCAATGCAAAGGCCTCTTGCCACCTCCCAGGGGGCGGTGCCCCTCCTTGATCCTCGGGTGGAGTATAAGGAAGAAGCAGTTTGAGTCACCCAGGCAGGGTGGCAGGTGAGCTGAGGGAGGGCTGGCAGCCTGCCAACCACAGCCTCCGTTCTCTTCTCTACCCGGCTGTGGTCACAAAGTAACAATAAGGCTGTGGAAATCCTAGGAGCTGAGAATGCCCCAGGTTCTGGAACAAGCAGATGGCAGATGGGCCTGGGTGGTCCTGCTGGCCTGCATGGTCACCCAGGCCCTCACCTTGGGCTTCCCTTCCTGCATCGGCGTCTTCTTCACTGATCTACAGCGTGACTTCCAGGCCACCAACAGTGAGACCTCATGGTTTCCCTCTATCATGGGGGCCACGCTCCATGGTGGGGGTGAGCATCTTGAAGAGGGGGTGAGGGAAAAGGGATGAAAGGGTCTGTTGGGGGCTCTGTGGGTGGGGGACACATGATCATCCTGAATTACGAGGTCCCTCTCTCTGAGGCTACAGGCTTCACCTCCTGGATGTATCCCTGAGATTTGCTTGATTTGATCAGGGCCTAGCCCACCTGGCTAGGATCCAGTCCTGCTCCTAGAAGTCTGTGCTACATTAGGGATTGGAAAGTGGGGGTGGCACCTGAGGCACAAAGCCAGGTAATAATTCCAGAGCCCTCTTGGTGACTGATCTAGAGCAGAGGCATTCAATGACAGACTGAGTAGCCGCTGGTATTAGGACCAGCAGTCCCAGGCCAGGCCATCTCTCAGGACCTTTCCTTCCCTACAATAAGGAGATCATAGCCAGCATCCTGCCCAGTGTCCATGTGATGTGACGGGGAGACCTCGTGCGTCCTGGAGCTAGTAAGAGCTAGGACTCATATTGGGCTGTGAATTGTTAGTATATTAGAGATCCTCTCTGTGGCTTCAGGATAGGAAAGGACAAGCCATAAAGAGGGGGACACAGGAAAAGCCCCACACACACACAAAATCTGGAGCTTAGAGAGAGGACAGACTGCATCTTCCCCTTCTCCATGTTCTCCAACGGCACCAGGGGCATCTTCCCAGCACCTAGGAGGGGTTATGCTATAGAAAGAGACCTCAAAGGAGGCTCGGTCAATGAGAGCAAAGCCAGTTATTCACAGGACTCTCTCTCTCTCTCTCTGTGCGTGTATGTGTGTGTGCGTGTGCGTGTGTGACACGCACACGCACACACACGTTTGTTTGGCTTTGCTGATCCCAGCTCCCCAGCAACCTTTCTGCCACTCCCTCCATCAGAGTGATGGTTCGTTATTCCAGATACTTCTATCACACTGAGAAAAAATGAAATTAGCAGAGAGGGGGTGATGGTGCAGCAGGGGGATTGTCAACCTCCATGATGACCCTAGAATGTGTGGCCTCTTGGCCTTCAGGGCTGGGGAGTCCAGTGGGAATCTCAGGTGGATCTTTATCATGTAGGTCGAGGAGGGGTCTCGATGAGAGACTGGAAACTAGGCATCCCATGGAAACCCCAATTCACCAGCCAGCTTTGGCCCCACTATCCTGTCGCAAACGCATGGGCAACTTCTGTTGGTGTGAGATTCCTTCCTGGCCATCTTCTCGCCTACATAAGTGTGCTAAGCCTGCTGCTCACCCAAAATATTGGCGAGTAAAGGAAGGAACGCAAACACCAAGAGCAAGGCCAGCAGAGATTGAGGAGGGATTTGAAGTCCGCGGAGATTGAGGAGGGAACAATACCCGGCCAGGCAGAGGGCATCCGTAGCTCAAGACCTCCACCCCAGCCCCACACCTTCCTCACCTGTGATTTGGAGCTCTTCCCAATGTCACCTTCCCAAGTCAGGTAAAGTCCCAGAGGTGAGGAAGACGCGAGGGCCAGCAGTCACACCCACTCCAAGGCTCGTTTCAATTCTGCTCTGGCGAGAGCAGCCTTGGCGGAACTGTTTCTGAACATCACATCATTACCCTCCCTCTTGTTCTCATGTCTACACTGCCTCACACTGCACTTCCTCCCATCAAAAATCCACATACATGTGCTGTATGTGAACACACTTTTTCTGCCCCCCTAAGTTATCACGAGAAACTCTGTTGTATGTGTTTCCTGGGGGCAGGATGCTCAAAGATTCGGGTCTGTGAAAGAGCTAGGAACAGCTGGCCAGTCTGGCTGGTTTCTACTTGCCAGATGTAGGTAGGGCTAGTAAGAAAGCAATTGTGGGTGAGACAGGCCCTTCTCCACAGGGAGCCAATTGTTTAAGTATGGATTCAAGGAGCAACAGTTTGGATTCCTTCCTTCCTTCCTCCCTCCTTCCCTTCTTTTTCTCTCAGTCTCCTCTCTATATCCCTCAGACTCTCCCTGCTTCCAGCCTCTCTCTCTGTTTCTCTCTCCCTCTCTCAGTATCTCTCCATTTGCAATCGTTCTCTCTCCCAGTCAATCTCTATGTCTTTCTGTGTGTTCAAAGACAGAGCCCAAGGCCTACAGCTGAACATCCTCTCTCCCCCTGAGCTACCAGTCCCTAGGTGCACAGACTGGGTAATGGCTGGAACCAGCAAGAGAGGGCAGAGGGAATCTGGCCTGATCTGTCTACCCGACCCTCCAAAGCTCAGAGCAAGGAGGTGCAGAATAGTCCAGGACCCCAGTCAAAGGCACGAGGTTGGAAGGTGAGGGGTCCAATCTTCCAGAAGACTGTGGGGTTGGTGAGAGCAAGACCTGGAGGTGCAGACTGAGACCAAGTGTTCTAGGGGGTTCTTTCTGGGGCGAACCCCAAGCCACGGTGTGATGCCCATGTAGTTCATGATCCCAGATTGGTAGACCCATACGGAATTGTTCTCAGCTTAGGTGAGTGAAGGGTTCTGTATGTCCTTTAGATGTCCCTATCGTGGTCACCTCGCCTAACCATTCATTCTCTAGGGGAAACTGAGGCAGAAAAGGGCATCAAGCCTTGCTAGAATCATATGGCCAGCCTGTGGCAGGGTAGAGACCAGAAGCTAAGCTTTTAGTTCCCTCTTAAGGCCCTGGCTAGTTCCTCCCAGAACCCCTCTCCTAGCCCTACTGTGCCCTGACTCCAGACCTCCTCACTCACCACCACTGGTCTCGCCTACAGGACCCCTGTGCAGCATCCTGATAAAACGTTTTGGCTGCCGAGTGACCATGATGCTGGGGGGCATGCTGTCCAGCCTGGGCATGGTGGCCAGCTCCTTCTCTGGCTCACTCAGCCAGTTTTTCCTCACGGCGGGATTGATCACAGGTAACTGTCACACTACGCAAAGGTGCAGGGCAGGTGGGATTGCTGTCAGCCCAGGGGAGAAGAGAGTCAGGGGATAGGTCCATAAGAATGCTTAAATGTTTGAGAGTATGGGAGAGGACAGGACTGAGGGTGTGAGAGCCTCCTGGCCTGAGGGAGTGGAAGTAAGCACGAAGTGAGTCAGGAGGAAAGATACCCGGGCCTACATAATAAGATCCTGTCTTAAGGATCGTTGTGAGTTTGAGGCCAGACTGGGCTACATAGTGAGTGTCAAGCCTGCTTAAATTACAGAGTGAAACCCTGTCTCAATGAAACAAGCAAATGAAAAGGGCCTACTCACTGCATGGCCAGGCTGACCTCGAACTCAGAGATCCACCTGCCTCTGCCTCCCAAGCGCTGAGATTAAAGACATGCGCCACCACACCCAGCTGTTGTATGGGCTTTTAAGGGACCCTTATTAGAACCGCAACAAACAAAAATGATGTAGGTGAGTGAATGGGTAATGTGGTTCTGAGAAACAGCATGCTAGGTAGAGGGAACAGCAAACAGAAAGTTCCTTGAGGAACTTGTCTTGTGGGCATGAGGACCTGAGTTCAGTTCTCCAGAACTCACGTGAAAAAGCCAAGAGCGGCCAGGCGGTGGTGGCACACACCTTTAATCCCAGCACTCGGGAGGCAGAGGCAGGCGGATCTCTGTGAGTTTGGGGCCAGCCTGGTCTACAGAGAGAGTTCCAGGACGGGCTCCAAAGCTATAGAGAAACCCTGTCTCAAAATAAAAAACAAATACTCCTAGTTTTGAGGAGGTGGCAACCAGCAGATCCCTAGGACTCACTGGCTGGCCAACCTAGGCTACTTGGTTTCTTCCGGGTCAGGGAGAGACTCTGTCTCAAAATAAGGTACATGGCACTAAGGGATGGATGACTCTTGAGTTACACACACACACACACACACACACGGCAGAAAGTGATCATAGACTAGGGATGTGGGAGCAAGGGGCCAAGGGGTAGCTCAGTGGGGACTTAATTCATAAATGGAGTTGTACTTAGACAGGAAGCCACCTGAGTTCAGGCCAGAAGGATGAGCGCCATTATCTAAGAGGCAGAACACATTCAGCTCCCAGGGATTCGTGGTTTGAACAGGCTGAAATGACAGAAATGTAGTGGAGGCAGGGCCAGAATGATGGGGTAAGACAAGCCAAGGCTCGAAGAGTCACGAAGACGACCACAAAGCCACTTGGAGGATGAAGTCACCGTCAGCTGTAATGGGGAAACAGGAGATTTGGAGAAGATGTGAACCTCAGGCTTAGACAGGCTGAGGTCCCAGGGAGAGGAACAGGTGGCTCAAGACTTGGGAGACAAATGGGACCAAAATCTTGAGATGAGGGTGCCAGGCAGTGGTGGCACACACCTTAATCCCTGCACTCGGGAGGCAAAAGCAAGCAGATCTCTGTGAGGTCTACAGAGCAAGTTCCAGGACAGCTAAGGGCTATTACACAGAGAAACCCTGTCTCAAAAAACACAAAAACAAAACCAAAAAAAAAAATAGCAAAAAACAAAACCAACCAAACAAATACACATTTTGAGATGTGGAATCTCCATGCCCACTCTGAGGGATTGAGGGTAACAGCTGAGGAGGGATCAGCCTGGGCAAAGGTCAGTCAGGAGGGATGGTCAGGAAAGCTTTCACTAGACTGCATGATGAAATGTGCTACCCTGGGGTGGGGGTGGGGCAGGGTGAACCATGGGTGTCCTCGGGTGTCTCCAGCACCAAGACACAGGTGAGAACAGGCCCAGTAAGGGTCAAGGTGTGGGAGGAGCAAGTTCAGATCAAGAGGGGAGGTGGGGACCCAGCATCCCCCTCTGTCCCTGTCTGCCCCTCGCCCTCCGCACCCCTCCCTCTCAGTCTCTTCCCATCCTTCCCTCCATCTCCCCCTCCCTGCTTTCTTCCCCCTCCCTTTCTTCTCCTTTTTCAGCTTCTTTCATCATTCTGTCGGAGGGGTTAAAGCAGGGTCTCACTTATGTCCTTCAGTCTGGCCTTGAACTCATAGCAAGCACCCTGCCTCTGCCTCCTGGATGCTGGGATGACAGGTGTGCACCTGCAGGTCCAGTTCCTTCCCACTCTTTTTTTTTCTTTTCTTCTTTTCCTAGTTCTAGGGATTAAATCCAGAGCCTTATATAAACTACCCATGCCTTCTACCCCTGACATATCTCCAGCCCCTGTGCAAAGGAAGCAGAGAAATGGAGAATTTATTTATCTATTTGTTTGCTTTCTTGGAAATTTATATCTGTTTTGCTTATTATTGTGGTTTTGAGACAAGGTCTTTTTTTTTCTCTTTGCAATGGGGTAGCCCTTGGCTACTTTGTAACTCTAGACGTAGACCAGGTTGGCCTCAAACTCACAGAGATGTGCCTGCATAGCCACCAGAGTGCTAGGATTAAAGGCGTGCGCCACCACAAAGACCAGTCCAGTAAAGAAAGGGGAAAAATGATGCAAACCAGAGAATTTACTGGTGGAAGGGGCTGGATTACTGGTGGGAGGGACTTGGTTGCTGCTGGGAGGGGCTTGATTGTTAGTGGGAGGGGCTCGATTGCTAGTGAGAGAGGAGACAGGACAAAGGGCAGAAATAGAGATCTAACCCTGAGGCCAAGTGTGAGCCCCTGCCCCACGGACAGCGAACAGTGGAGTGAGGGGGTCAGGAACCAGGCTTTGGACTGCAGAGAGGAAGAGACCTAGATTGCCACCTATGGGCAGGCAGGTGGGAGACTGAGTACGTAGTGGGACAGGGATGGGGGTGGGGCTTCCTTTTGGGAGCTTTTTCTCCAGCACTGACCAGTATGGGGCACAGGAGGCACAGAAAGAAGCAAGAGACCCCTCTAGGGAGACGGTGTCTCAGCTAAGTGGAACATATTCCAGGCAGAAGACACAGCCCTGGGAAAGGTCACAAAGTATGGGGGCAATTTGCTGTCCAGAGGAGGAGGAGCCTGTAGGGTTTGATCCTTGTGACTGACAGGAGTGGCTTCAGATGGATCCCAGGACTTAAGCCAAAGTCAAACCGCGGTCTTCCAGGATGGAGGAAACACTTAGGTTGTTTAAGTGTGAAGGAAGTCTTCGGGAGGCATTCATAGCTGATGTTAAAATGTCACTGTGAAGAGCTCGAGAAATGGCTTCAGTGGCTTAGTGTATACTGCTTTTGCAGAGGACCTGAGTTTAGTTCTCAGAACCCATGTTAAGAACGCCATCAATCCAGCCCCAGAGGATCTGACGCCTCTGACCTCTGCAGGCATGGAACTCAGGCACACACACACATACACATACGTGCAATTAAAAATAAAAATAAATCTAGGGTCAGAAGAGATGGCTCAACAGTTAAGAGCACTTGTTGCTCTTGCAAAAGGACTTGGGTTCAGTTCCCGGGACCCACAAGGTGGCTCACAACCATCTGTAACTCCAGTTCCAGAAGATCCTATGTCCTCTTTGGAGCTCCACAAGTACCAGGCATGAACATGGTGCACTGACACACATGCAGGCACAACACTCATACACATAAAATTAATAACTCTAGAAGAAAAATTGTTTGAGATGAAGTCTCACTATGGAGCCCTGGCTGGCTTGGAACTCACTCTGAAGACCAGCATGGCCTTGAACTCAATAGAGACCCGCCTTCCTCTGCCTCCTGAGTTCTGGGATTAAAGGCCTGCACCATAATAATATCTGGATTAAAAAAAAAGATAAGGTTATTGTAGAGCTGCATAGAGGAGAACTGGGAGGAAGAGCTGGGTGAAGTGTGTCTGGCCTAGCGCCAAAGGAGACAGTCATGGAACATGAGCCAAGACCCCTACTCCGTGTGGAAGTAGAAAGTCCTAGAATGTCCCTGAGTTGATGTCCCCTTTTGCACTACAGGCCTGGGCATGTGTTTCAGCTTCCAGTCGAGCATCACAGTGATGGGCTTGTATTTTGTCCGCCGCCGACCACTGGCCAATGCACTGGCCTCCATAGGCAACTCTCTGGGTGTCACTCTCTGGCCGCTGCTGGCCCAATACCTTCTGGAAACTCTGGGCTGGAGAGGCGCCTTCCTCATCTTTGGTGGCATCTTTCTTCACTGCTGTGTATGTGGAGCCATCCTGAGGCCCGTTGCCACCCATGCAGCCTCTGAGCTCAAAGAAGATCCCCCTCCACCTCCCAAGACACCTACGCGAAGCTGCCTGGCAACGTGCGTCTCAACCATCCAGTACCACCTGGCCTTGGACCTCCTTTGGCACAACATGGGCTTCTGCATATATGTAGTGGGTGTGACATGGATGATGCTGGGCTTCCCACTGCCGCATATCTTCCTGGTGCCATACGCCATGCGCCACGGGGTGGACCAGTATTGGGCGGCCATGCTCATGTCAGTCGTCGGCTTCTGCAACATCTTTTTACGNAGGCAGGAAGAGTTTGGCTGCCTACCGGAAGTATCTGTTCACCGCGGCTATCCTTGTCAACGGGCTCACCAATCTAATATGCACAGTGTCGGCGGACTTCACGGTGCTCCTGAGCTATTGCCTGGTGTACAGCCTGTCCATGTGCGGCATCGGGATCCTCATCTTCGAGGTCCTCATGGACACTGTCCCAATGGATCGGTTCCCTAGCGCGCTGGGCCTCTTCACAGTCTTGTGTGGCGTGGCTTCTCTCATCTCTCCACCACTGGCTGGTGAGAGCCGGGGAGGGAGGGCAGCCAGGCAGGCCCAGGTAGGGCCTGTATAGGTAGGACATAGGGAGCAAAGCAAAGGAGAACATCTGATCAGATTTGAGCCCAGTCTACCATTGCCACAAGGGACTTGAATCTGTGATCCTCACCTTTCCCCAGAAGATCAGGGACCACGTTATAGTGTGTTATCTACCTGATAATCAAGGTATGAAAATATAGGCTTGGCCAGACTTGGTGATACATGCCTGTAATCCCACCAATTGGGAAATGGAGGCAGGAAGACCAAGAGTTCAAGGTCATCCTTGGCTACAGAACAAGTTTGAGGCCAGCCTGGGCTACATGAGACCCTGTCTCAGCCTCCCCATGAGAGAAAAGAGAGACAGAGAGAACTAAGAGCACTTGCTGCTCTTACAGAGGACCCGGGTTCATTGCTAGGACCCATGTAGTGGCTCACAACTGTTCATAACTCCAGCTCCAGGGAGTACAGTGCCCTCTTCAGGCCTCCACAGTACACTTATAGTCATTCACGTAAAACACCCATAATACATAAATGAATCTCTTTTAAGGGAGGGAGAGGCTGGAGAGATGGCTCAACAATTAAGAACAGTTGCTTTTGCTGAGGACCTGGGTTCAGGTCCCAGTACCCCGTGATGGCTCACAGCCATCTGCAAGTCCAGTTTCAGGGGATTCAATGCCCCCTTCAGGCCTCTGTGAGTACTTTACACATGTGACATGTATTTACACATGAACACAAAATACTCATACGCTTAAGGGTTTTTTTGTTATTGTTTTGTTTTTCAAGACAGGGTTTCTCTGTAGCTTTGGAACCTGTCCTGGAACTAGTTCTTGTAGACCAGAGCTGGTCTCAAACTCACAAAGATCTGCCTACCTCTGCCTCCCGAGTGCTGGGAGTGTGTGCCACCACCGCCAGGCAAGTAAAAGACTTTTAATGGGGGGAGGGGAGAAGAAAGGAAAAACAGAGGGAAGAAGTTTGCACTCCAGGCCTATGTGAATCTGTCGTCACCTTTTCTGCCCCTCTTCTCCTATCAGTGAAGCGTGACAATAAAAGGCACCGCCTTGCAGTAAGGATCCCAAGGTCCGAAGCAAAGGGCACGCTCACGATAAGAGCCGAACCTGCATTTAATGTAATTAACTCTCCCGCCTGTGAGTCCCAGGCAATTGCTCTTTCTCTTTGAGCTAGAATGCCAGCTACAGAATGCAGAGGGGAACACGTGCCATAGCCATCTACCCAGACCAGTCACAGAGCGCACCCGGTCAACGTCTCACTCTTGGGCCTTACCTTCAAGGATGGCATCAAAGGGACATGTGGGGGCTGACTCTAGGAGGAAAACAAGCAGAATTTGTAAGATGAGGCCCATAGGGGAAAGCTACTGCACACTGCACACCTGAGGGGGACCATCAGGGCGGGTGGGAGAAAGCTGGTCCTGGGGGTAGCCGGCACTCACACGGTGTAGCAGTGACTATGGCCAGTCTCTATCTACACTCAGCTCAATGAGTTGCTTTTTTTTTTTATGTTGTTGTTGCTGTTGTTTTTTTGTTTTGTTTTGTTTTGTTTTGTTTTGAGACAGGATTTCTCTGTGTAGCCCTGGCCATCCTGGAACTCATGCTGTAGACCAAGCTGGCCTCAAACTCATATATTCACCCGCCTCTGCCTCCCAAGTGCTGGGATTAAAAGTGTGCGCCCTCATCACCCAGTATCAGTGAGCTCCAGTTTCCCGGGAAGTTCTGCAGGCAAATCAATGCCTAAAAAGGTAGGGTTAGGGCCAAAAGTCATGGCTGGGCAAACAGCTCAGATTCCACTGACCCTTCTCTCTGTTTGCCCTGCCACCAAGGGTAAAGGGCCCTTTGGTTCTCTCCTGGGGAGGACATCTGCCTAGGCCAGAAGCCATGTTTCCTCCCCTCCTTTTATTCCACACGTATCTACTGTGCACCTCCAAGGTACCAGTCCCCAGTTTCTTGTGAATCTAAAATCTCTACCCTCCTCAAATACACAAGTTAGTTGGAGGACCCCTTCTCGCTTCTGTGGTGGAGTAACTCATTTTCTGTCCCTCAGGACTCCTGCTGGACATGACCAACAACTTCAAGTCCATTTTCTACGCCTCAAGCTTCTTGCTCATCTCAGCCTCCTTCTTCATCGGCGGGGGCTTCTATGCTGAGGAGAAGAAGAAGCTGAAGCAAAATGGGCAAGCCAAGGTGGAAGATGCCATCTCAGAGTCTGCCCCAATGCAGGGTCTTAGCTCAGAAGACAAGGATGGTGCCAGGAAGCAAGTGTGCCCTGAAAACATATGCTACGTGACCAGTGTCTGAACTCCAGAGGTCACATGCGACTTGCCTCTGAGCTGAGCTCTGAGGTCCGTGAGAGACCTTCCTTCCAGGAAGTAGAGTATAGAAATGGGCCTTCCTGGCCTTCTTCCTTGGGTCCCAAGAAGATGGATCTGAGTCCTACTTGAAGCAGCCATGCTTAGCTCGTCATGGTTGCTCCTACCTGACACTCTAGGTCCTTCCCACCCAGCCTTCCTGTGTCAACTCTTTGTCCTCCCTGGCCTCCAGAGAATTCTGAAGAATTCACCTTTCTTCCAAGAACTTTCACCTCCTCTCTTCCCAAATAATCAGCCCGGACCCCTTAGGTCAGGAAGATTAAGAGAGTTGCTTTGAGAGGTCGAGCCTCACGTTGACTGGAGCCATAGGAGAGGCAGAGATGGAGGGCCAGGATGAGAAGTGGGTCTCAATACAGGATGGGGACAAACTGGCTGTTTGGCGGCGCTCTGGTCCTGACACCTCTGGAGAGGATAGGAGAGGAAACTGCTGTCCTGCAGGGCTCCTCCTGCTTGGGTCTCAAAATTTATGAAGTCTGAGGAGTCTTCTGCCATCAAGCAGGGCCTGAACCAGCATCTTCTCTTTCACCCCACTCTGTATCCACATAGGGAAAGGCAGACATTTGACCAATTGAGAGATAGGAAGGCCCGGCCGGCTAGGCAGCCTGTGGAACACTGTAAAAACTGGGCTTGAGCAAACGGTAGCCTGTGCTCTGCTCTTGGCCTTCTGAGGTTACCCTTTTGTGGGGATGTGTTGGAGGTACCAACCCTGAGGCAGTCGCGGGCTAAATCAGCCATGGTTGTTGCTAGCCTGACCCCAAGGCCTGGAGTTATGCCCATGTACACACTTCTGTGCTGCCCTCTGAGGGCAGCACGCAGGGCTGACTGTCATCAGCCCAGGCTTGTTCCAGCAGGGCACTCCAGGGAATGGGAAAACGGACTGTTTGAATTATACACAAAAACATTCCCTGCAGGCAGCGGGTCATAAACTCTGAACTAATAAAGAAGAAAACAGGCCTGAGTAAATTTCCTCTGCTCTCCCAGCTTGGCAGAAACTTCTTGGTCTTGTTTGTTGGTTCAAGCTCAACCAGGCTCCAGCGAGAAAACCTTATCAGGAAAAATGATTTTATTTTCATGACTGACGCCAGCTTTCCTCCTCCACATATCCATCTGGCATGAATAGGCATCTTCAGCTAGCCTAGCTCCTCTAAGATGCTGTCGAGAGTGCCCCCTCGTGGCCAAAGGCAGTACTGCAGCGGTGCATTCGTTACTTCGTAGTCACTCTCTCTAGATGGAGATGGTAAAGGTGCTTACTGCCAAGCCTGGCAATTTGGGGTTGATCCCAAGGACCCGCGTGGTGGTAGGAGAGGTCCCACTACCACAAGTCGTTCTCTGGTCTCCGCAGGTACACTGTGGCACGCACACAAAAATAAATACACATAAAAATAATTTTTAAAAAAGTTTGGCCCGTATGAGATTATGTCACCTTCAGATTGAAAAGTCCGCCTCTGTGTCTAACCACCCCTGCTTTCCTGATCCCAACTTGGTCCTGAGCTTGGCCACCAGGCATAGCTTGTGCTCAGAACGGAAAATGCCAGGACCTGGTTTTCCACCCTAATGGAAAACAGAGTTGGGGCTGGCTAACGGGTCCACTTCCAGGAGACAGTGAAAGAAAGGTATCCATGAGCCTCCAGCTAGGAAATTTTCATCTCACTTGCCCGCTGGTAATAACGACAACAATCTACGGGCAACAAGCAAGGAAGAAATGAGGATAAGAATGTGGCGTAGAATGGAAGTGTGCATCAGTCTCTAGGGTCAATCTCCAGCCTCAGCTAAGCCTAGAAGTGTGTGTTGTAACCCCAGCACTCAGGAGGTGGAGGCAGGAGGATGAGATGTTCTTAGCTACATAGTAAGTTCAAAAGAAGAAATCTCTAGCTGGGTGGTGGTGGTGCACGCCTTTAATCCCAGCACTCCAGAGGCAGGGAAGGCGGATCTCTATGAGTTCGAGGCCAGCATGGTCAACAGAGCGAGTACCGGGACTGGCTGCAAAGCTACAGAGAAACCCTGACTTGAAAAACAAACAAACAAGAAAGAAATCTCTGGTCAAAATTCCTCTAACAAGTATTTATTGAGCATCTACTGTGTTCCAGGGACTGGACAGAGAACGAATCCAAGTCACTCTGCCTTCAGCACAAATCCAAAGGCTGAGGTTCTTTCCCAAAGGACCCTGCAAACGAGGGAGACTTGAATGGCCTTTGAGATTCCAGAACCCACACATTGCTGATCCCCTCAAAATCTTCTAGGGATGGTCTGAGGCCCTTCCTGACCACAAAAGGGTGGAACTTGTTTCCCTGTTGTCCCTAAGTTTCTGGCTCCTGGTCCCCAGGTCTTTCTAATCAGACACCGAAGAGACTCCTGGCCATCTTGAGCTGAGATGTAGTTTCCCAGGCTAGACAGGCTCCACAAAAACCAATGGGCCCAGAGTTCTCATGGAGCAGCCTCAGTACTTAAGCACCCAGACCAGGGCAAAACTCTTGTCCCAGGCTGGTATTGGGCAGGGATTAACCACAGATTTGAACCAGGGAAAGGTAAAGTACATAACCCATTCTGCTATAACCCAGGCCCCTGGTACCAAACAGAACTAAGTACCTGACCCCTGACCCTTGCCCTAAAAAAAAAAACCTCACTGCCTGTATCCTCCATCTCCATGGCGACAGCATTGCAAAGCTGCCTCCCTCCCTGAAGCTCTCCTTGGGACCTTGAGATCTTGTTTTGGTTGGGGGTGGGGGTTGTTTTATAGGCAGGGTCTTGCCACGCAGCCCTGGCTTGCTTTGAACTCTGGCTGTTCTCAAATTCATAAAGATCCTCCTGCCTCTTCCTCCGATTGCTGGGATTAAAGTACCACCGTGCCTAGATAACCATAAAGTCCTTCAGTCAGCAGTTCCATCCATCTTTCCCTCCCTTCCCTCCGCCCCGCCTTCCCTCCTCCCTCCCTCTCCGCCTGCCCGCTGCTGCGTTGCTGACGCCTAAAGCCAAGAGCTCGCGAAATCGCCGGGGAAGCCCAGGAGTCGCTCAGTAACTACGCTCAATCCTTTCTGGTCCTGCCCTTTCCGCTCCCTGGGGCGGGACTAGAGCGATTTCCGCCCTGAGCCCGGAAGCAGTGTAGAGAGCGAGGTGAGGGGTGTGCCCCTGGTATCCAATCCTTACCCGGCTCTGCCAGGATCCTGAGATCCCTACCCATCCCCAGATCCCATCTCCAGCTGCCAGTCACTGCAGATTCGGAACCCAGGACCGGACTAGGTTTGCCTGCCGCTCTGTCTCCCCCGGGACTGATCAGGGTCCAGGCGAGGGTTTTGCGCGACCTTGTGGCCTCTTCCTTCCCACCCATCCTCCCGGCTCCTTCGCCGCTCCAACCATGGCACAGAAACCCAAGATAGACCCCCACGTCGGGCGGCTAGGGTACCTGCAGGCGCTGGTCAATGAGTTCCAGGAGACCGAGAGCCAAGGTAAGAGGTGTGGGGTGGGGCGCGAGGGACCGGGCAGGGCTTCGATGGCAGCAGCCTCACGGGCCCGACCCCAGGAGCGCTTTCCCATTGCAGATGCCAAGGAACAAGTCCTCGCCAACCTCGCCAACTTCGCCTATGACCCGGGCAACTACGAGTATCTGCGGCAGCTGCAAGTCCTAGACCTATTCCTCGATTCGCTGTCAGAAGAGAACGAAACGCTAGTGAAATTTGCTATTGGTAAGGGTTAGGCCGGCCCCTCCATACGGGCTAGAGCAACATCAGAGACTTAGAAGTGAGACCTTCAGCCAGGCGTGGTGGCACTCGCCTGTAAACCCAGCATTATGAGAGGCTGAGGCAGGAGCATTGCTGTGACTCGGAGGCCAGCCTGGGATATAGAATAAGTCACTGTCACGAAACAAGTTCGTCTTTTGGCTAGGAATTTCATTTGCCAGGGCAGACCTCCCAGATAAGTGTGCCACTGCCTCCTCTATACATTGTCCAGGTCACAGCTAGTCCGATACAGGTCTGGGAGTCACTGCCAGCTCTTTGTGTCTTTGCTTCCTCTTAAAAAAGAGATAATAAGCAAGGAAGCAAGTTGAAACTGCTTTGGAAGGCGTTTGGAGCTTGCTCTTGCTTATCAAGAGGCGCAAAGGTGACATAGCCTAGGACCCCTGGGTTTAGATGATTGTAAGACCGTTTGAATTATTCATGATAGATTTTCTTTTAACTTTGTGATTCTGTATTTGCATGTGTGCATGGATAAGTCTGGGTATGTACACCACAGCGAATGCATGAAAGTCAGGACAGTTTTTCAAAAGTCAGTTTCCACTGAGTATTATCCCAGAAGACAGAGGTAGGTGGATATCTATGAGTTCAAGGCCACCCTAGTCTATGTATTAAATTCTAGGTCATCTGGGGTCACATAGTAAGATTCTGTGTCTGAATGAATGAACAAATGATAGTTACTAGTTCTCTGCTTCCGGTTTGCTGAGGTGGGCTCTCTTGTTTCTTCTGTGAGGAGCAGCATAATCCGTAGCTGGCCCACGAGCTTCTAGCTGATCCCCTGTCTCAGCCTCTCTTCTCTCCTAAGAGTGCTGGAATTACAGATGCTCAACGATGCATCTATATATATATATTTTTTTTTTAATGTAGGCTCCTGGTATGAACCTCAGGTTGTCAGATTTGCAGGACAGCTCTTTTACCCACTGAGTCATCTCCTCTGCCCAATGATAGATAAAGAAGGTGCTGGTCCAAGTTCTGGAGAGACGGTGAACAGTTTGGGGGAAAGCCTTTGCCCTGAAGGAATTTGTGTTCTAGAAGGGGGAGATAGGTGTGAACAAACAAGCCAGATGGAGCGGTAGGAAGCGGCGTTACTTCAGCTTTGGCCTTCGTGGATGTGCAATGTGGACAAAGGCCCTAAGCAGGAAGGTGGTAGACGGGGGCAGCAGGTATATTGAGGCTGCTTTAAGTGAGGAGTCAGATGGGGTGGAGTGAAGTTAGAGCGGTTATAACACAGGAACTTTAGGTCCAGGTCATGGGAAGAAGTCTAGAATTTAAGAACAAACAAAAATTCTTTTAGCACATACTTTTGTTTGTTTATTTTTGAGGCAAGGTTCCTTTGTGTAACAGCTTTGGCTGTCCTGGAATTACTCTGTAGACCAGGCTGGCCTCGAACTCACAGAGATCCACCTGCCTCCACCTCCTGAGTGCTGGGACTAAGGGCATGTGCCACCATTGCCTGGCCAGCACATATATTTAAAAATAACATTTCCCCAGATAGTATGAAAGGAACCCCACCTACACTGGGAAAGAAGCCCTTTAGTAAGAATGACTTCAGGACTGGACTGTGGCTCAGTGACAGAGCACCTGTATTATGGTGCATGTACCCACATGGCTGAGGCTCTGTGGGCCAATCCTCAGCACTGGAAGAAGAGTTAATATCTAATTATGCATCTCTCTAACAATGCTCTAAAGAACTTTCTTTATGGAAGAAGGGCAGGGTCTGTGCCAGATGAAAGGAAAGTTTTGTTGTTGTTTTGAGACGGGGTCTCACTATGTAGCCCTGTCTGGCCTCATAGATTCTAGGACTAAAGGTGTGAACCACCATCCCTAGCTTTCAGAGAACAACCCGTAGAGTCAGTTCCTCTACCACGTGAGTCCTCGGGTGGAACTCTGGTCGTGAAGCTTGGTAGCAAGTGCCTGTAGCCACTGAGCCATCTGGCAGGCCTAAAGGACATTTTTTGTTGTTGGTTTGTGTGAACAAAGGTCCAGTTTGGGCCCTGTACATTTCGTCTGGCTATGTACCTTAGAGAGACCTCTTTCGGTCCCAGATAAACTTTTCGTTTTGGAACAAGTTGAGGAAACTTGAAGCGGCCGAGGTATAGCTCAGCCAGTAGCGCGTGTGGTGGCCTTCCCTGTGGTCCAAGTGCTCAGGAGATAGAGACAGGTGGTGAGGAGCTGGAGCGCATCTCCGGCCACAGAGCCAGCCCCAGCCGCGCCACTCAAGGCTCTTTCTCAGCAAAGAAGAAAGGATTTCACACATAAATGTTCCCACATAGCCACACCCACTTTTTCCTGTTCTTAACTTCCTCCACTGTATGGTACGTTTGCTTGAATTAGTGAGCCGGTATTGATACATCATCATTAGCCAGTCTTTAGATTAGCCAATTGTCCTTCAGTTTTTCCTAATACCCTTATTCTGGCCCAGCATCTGTCTGTTGGCAAACAGCAGAGTGAGTTTTAGTTATGGAGCTGGGCTGGGGAATCAGACTGGCTTGGATTCAGTTACCATCTCCTGTGTGGTTTCCCTCGATCACCTGTCAGAGGGAAATTGTAAGTAGCTACTCGTTAGGGTCTTTGCCTGCCACTACAGGGTCCCCTAGGCCTCTGCCCGTGGACCTGAATCCAGATCGCTTTCAAGCTACAATCTTTCTTCTCCCAGGTAGGATGGGACAATATCCCATCAGGGGAAGCACCCTTCTGCTCAGGGATTCTCGCCCTCTGGAAGTGTAGGAGCATGGATCCTCAGCCCACAGCAGATACCTAGGCAGGGTTAAGTGGAGAAAGCCTGGTGACAAGCATGCTGGGTGTTCCTGCCCTTACTCCCGGGCCATAGCTGTCTGCTCCTGCAGCACTAGCGTGCAGTGAGGGAGTGTGGTCAGTGTGGGCCTGCTCTCCTTCCCGGTGTTGCCACTCGCCCTGGAGATAATGCTTGTTGTTAGCAGCTAGGAGCTGCAGTGGGACCCTGTTGCAGTGGGACTCGGGCTGGTGGCCTGACCGACCTCCTCCCAGATAGATCTGTGTCCTTGTGGGCGTCAGAGAGGTGGGGGCTTAAGAACAATAGCACCTGTCTGAGATGTGGTGCAGGTGAGATGATTTTATGGCTTTTGAAGTTACATTGCATAAAGAATCTCCCTTACAAACCAGGTTCAAAGATTCAGTAAAGTTTAAGGGCCACGTTTAAAACTTAAGTGGAGGGGCTGGAGAGCTGACTCAGTAGTTAAGAGCACTGGCTGCTCTTCCAGAGGTCCTGAGTTCAATT
>LOEQ01000191.1:151909-165910 GCA_001685075.1 Bramus lutescens | reverse complement strand
CTACCTACCTACCTACCTACCTACCTATTTATCTAATTTATTGAAAAAGTTTCTCAAAATTATCTCTTCCTTTTACTCAAATAACACTCCTTCTTTAACCACAATTTGTCAAGAGCATAAGTATGTTATGCTAGTTTACTTTTCTAATTCATATCAAAATAAATTCATGTTACAATTATGCAGATTTTCCTTTCTTTTTCTTGTTTTTGTTTTTCAAGACAGGATTTCTCTGTGTAGTCTTGACTGTCTTAGAACTAGCTCGGTAGACCAGGCTGGCCAAAACTCACAGAGATCTTCCTGCTTCTGCCTCCCAAGTGCTGGGATTAAAGTGTGTCCCACTATCACCCAGTTGAATTATGCAGGTTTTTCTCTCCCCATCTAAATTCCAATCCTGGTCTATCTGGTGGGAAATCTTCCATAAGAGTATCAGTGACTATTGGATTTGTGACTCAGGCTCTATTGTATTTCTTTGCTTTGCATTCAGATTTCAATAATATTTTTTGTTAAAATTGTCTCGTTTCTTCTTTAGGTCTCCATTTTGTCAGCCATGGAGCTCATTTGGAACTTGTGTGAGATTCTTTTTATTGAAGTAGCCCCAGGTAAGCCCAGTTTGTTTGTTCCACTCAGACTAACTCTTGTCATGGCGTCACTGCGACCTGTCAGCCTCTGTTCTTTCTCTGCTGTGCTGGGGGCTGCTGCTCAGAGGCTGGAGCTGTGCTGCCCTTCAGTGTCACCATCAGAGACAAGGACAGAGCAGCCACAGAAATGGCCATTTCATCAGCTACCACAAGAAGTTACGTAGAGAGCCTCTAGGAACTTACAGTGTTAGGTAGATGGCACTTCAGAAGTACTGTGTGGGGCTAATTAAGCAATTAAGGGCACTGCCGCTCTTTTATAGGACCTTGGTTCCCAGCATGGTGGCCCACAAGCCTCTGTACCTCTAGTTCCAGGGGATCCAGAGCTCATGCAGGCCTCTGCTAGCATCAGGCATGAATGGTGCACAGATACGTGCATACACATTAAGAAAAAAAATACCAAGAAACAAATAGTCAACTAGCATAAAAGAGAATGCTTGATATATGTACTGTGTGCAATTCAAGTGGAAGGGTTTTAGAAAGGACTAGGTGATGTACGGCCCAGAAGGGCTAGGAAGGCTGTGGCTGGTCATCAGGACTGGCGACACATTCCCTAACTATTTGGGGTTATTCCTTTGATCTTGAATTAAGTTGTGACCCATCCAGTGTCTGTCCTCTCTGTTCAGGTGCTGTGGTTTGCTGGTTTGTTTGTTAGCTAGCTTGCTGTTTCCCGTGACTACACATAACCTTCACCTCTGAGCAGCTCAGCATCTCACCCACACTTCTTGTAAGCTGACTTAATTGAGAGGTAGAGGCCATTAGGTTACATAGCAAGGTCTTGCCTGAAAAGGAGGACAGAAACCAGCCGAGTGTGGTGATGTGGGCAGTTAATCCCATCAGAGGCTAGCTTGTTCTGTGCAGAGAGCAGTCAGTGATCCATAGTAAGCTTCTACCTTAAAACAACAACAACAACAACAACAAAAAAAACCAACAAGGGACTGGAGAGATGGCTCAGTGGTTAAGAGCATTGGTTGCCTTTCCAGAAGACCCTGGTTCAATTCCCAGCACCCACATGGCAGCTCCCAACTGTCTGTAACTCCAAGATCTGATACTCACAGACATACTTACAGGGAGAACACTAATACACATAAAAATAAAATAAATACAAAACAATGTTTTTTAAAAAAATCAAGAGGCGGTAGTATCCCCTTAGATCTCAATAGCAGGAGGGTCTCTAAATTTCAGGCCAGGCAGATGTACTTTAGTGAGACTCTGTTTCCAAAAGGAAGGGAAAAAAAGAAAGAAAACAAAATGGGGCTGGAGAGATGGCCCATAATTTTAAGAGCACTGGCTGCTCCTGCAAAGGACCCAGATTTGTCTCCCGGAACTAATATGACCCACAACGCTCTGTAATTCCAGTTCCAGGGGTGGTCTGTTGCCGTCTCCTGGCTTTCGGGTACTGCATACATGCAGGCAAAACACTCATAAAAAAAGGTAAATAAATATAAATTTTTAAAAAAAAAGGTAAGCCAGACAATGGTGGTGCACATCTTTAATCCCAGCACTCAGAAGTTAGAGGCAGGGGGATCTCTGTGAGTTCAAGGCCAGCCTGGTCTACAGAGTTAGTGCCCGGACAGCCAAAGCTATACAGAAAAACCCTATCTTGAAAAAACAAAACAAACAAACAACAAAAGGACAAACCAAAAAATAATCACTAACAAAATCCTTAAAACAGAACAAGAAATAACTCCCCAATACCAAAAATTGAAAGCGACAACACAAACTTAGTTATTCAGGTACCTTTCCTCTCTAGTAGATTTTTGAAAAGTGCATTTATCACCATTGATAGACACCATCTCATTAATGCCAGTAATCAAGTAGCCCTTTCCAAGACGCTGCACACAGGCTTCCATATTTGTGAAGAATCCAGCTGTGGCAGGGCATGGTAGCACACCCTTACATTGCTGACACTCCTATACACTCCCAGCACAAGTTAGAGTTCAAGGCAAGCTTGGGCTTTAGAATACAACCTTGTTTCCACAACAGCAAAAACCTGATGCTGGAGAGCCATAAAGTCTGAGGCAGGTTCTGTCCCTTCCAGGATCCAGTGAAAGATGGTCCTGCCTTGCAGAGAGGGAGGACTGATTTGTAAGTGTCTTGGCTTTTCCTCCCTAGCTGCAGGAGATAAACCCTGCTGCAGCCAGGTTTTCCGCAATAATGTCAGTGTCTGTACTTTGGGCAAAGCGGAACTTGCTGTACACGAAGCTGGGGTCTGTGTGTGATATGAGTCTGTCTGTTCAGCTGGCCCTCTCCTCCTTCATCTTCTTGACTGGGTCCGACTGCATGTGTGTGAGGTGGACAGTTTGTCGGCAGATGTTCTGGGCAGTGAGAACCCAAGCAAGCATGATAGCTTCTGGAATTTGGTGAGTATGATGTGGGCTGGTCCCTTCTTCCTTTTGCATGCATTCTGTGTCCTGGTGCTGGCAGGGCCAATAGGATGACAGACTGCTCCTGGCCTTGGCTCAGCACTTTGAGTTTATGATCAGAGAGGCAGTTTAACATCTTCCTTCTCTGCTCCAGAGCTAATGTAGCATGGAGTAACGCTTGGTGAACTTGTTGGAAAGGAACTTTGATTTGTCTGTAGACCTGAGGAAGAGAAAGTGCTTTGGGGACTAATGTGGGGATGGAGGCAGATGAGCACAGAGGCCATTTTGAGGTAGTAGACTGCTCCAGGGCCGTGGTTCTCATCCTGTGGGGTATCAGATACTTACATTACCATTCACAACAGCAGAATCACAGCCATGAAGTAAGTAGCAGTGGAGTAATTGTATGGTGGGGATCACCACAGCATGAGGAACTGTATCAAGGGTTGCTGCATTAGGAAGGTTGAGGACCACTGATCAGGGGCTTGTGTGGTGTCCTAGAATGCCTGCCAGCATCTGCCAGAGCACAGTCTCCAGCACCACAGAAAGAAAAAGAATATCCTTGGTTATTTTGTTGGTTGGTGTTTTATTTGTTTTTGATTCTTTGAGACAGGGTTTCTTTGCTCTGGTTGCTCTGGCTGTCCTGAAACCTACTCTATAGACTAGGCTGACCTAGGGCCTAGATACCTTGACTCACAGAGATCCACCTGTCTCTACCTCCTGAGTGCTGGCATTAAAAGTGTGTGCCACCACTGCCACCTGGCTACCTGGCTGGTTTGGGTTTTGAGACAAGGTCTCACTATATAGCTCTACTGGCCTGGAGGGTTTTTTTTTTTAAAGACAGGCTTGGGTATCATGGTTTTCTGTAATCCGAGTGGAAAGCAGAGGATGGTCACCAGCCTAACTCTTAAGTTCAGTGAGAGATCCTGTCTCAAGGGATTAAGTCATAGAGTCATAGAGCTGATAACCTGATCCAAGTCCTCTGACCTCATGATACACAGCTATGTAGGTGCACACACACACAACACACACACAGGAATTAAAACATTTAAAATTAGTTGCCAGCTATCCTATAACTGACAGTTTGCCAAAGGGTAATATCTTAGTCAGAGTTACTATTCTTATGATGAAACACAACTACCAAAAGCAACTTGGGGCCAGGCAGTCGTGGCGCACGCCTTTAATCCCAGCACTCAGGAGGCAGAGGCAGGATGAGTTCGAGGCCAGCCTGGTCTACAAAGCAAGTTCCAGGACAGCCAGAGCTACACAGCTGAACAGTGAAACCCTGTCTTGAAAAACAAACAAACAAAGAGCAACCTGGGGGAAGTAAAGGGCTTGATTTCCATCTCCCAGAGCCATGGTGCATTGACAGGGGCCAAGGCAAGAACTTAAACTGAGGAGGAACTTGGAGGCCATGGAGAGGCCCTGCTTACTGGCTTGCTCACCATGGCTTGCTCAGGCTGCTTTCTTAGAACCCAGGACCACCAGTCCAGGATGACACCATCTACCATGAACTGGGCACTTCACCATCAATCACTAATTAAGGAAATGCTCTGTACCTACTCACAGCCTTATCCTATGGAAGCATTTTCTTAGTTGAGCTTCCTGTGTCAAGCTAGTATAAAACTGGCCAGCACAGGGTGTGACTGGGAGTTACTGCTAGAAGGGAGGAGTTGCTGACTTGGGCTAAGGGCGGCCTGAAGGAGTCAGCCCTCCCCTGGGCTGACATCCCACATTTCTTTGCAGGTGACTGTCTTGGTGCTTCAGGGCCGGCTGGATGAGGCCCGGCAAATGCTGTCCAAAGAAGCTGATGCCAACCCCCCTTCTGCAGGCATGTGCCGCATCCTTGGGGACCTGATGAGGACAATGCCCATTCTCAGTGTACGTGGGAGCCGTCCTTCCTGCCCGGTGTTCGAGATCGGGGTCAGGGAACATGTAGGTCTGGGCGCTTAGTGTCTCACAGCCATTCTCTCCCCCAGCCTGGCAACACTCAGACGCTGACGGAGCTGGAGCTGAAGTGGCAGCACTGGCATGAGGAATGTGAGCGGCACCTGCAAGACAGCACATTCACAGCCAGCCCGGCGGACCTCAGGGATAGCAAGGTGTGGGGTGGGGTGGGGCTAGCACTTCCCTTGGGGCCCTGGCAACCCAGGTGGCAAGGAGCTGGCTTCTCTGGAGAAGGCTGTCAAGTCACTTGACTGCAAAGAGGGAGCTTGTAGTGTCTAACTGGCCCAGCTGCGATCAGCAGAGAGCTCAGAGAATGTCTCTCCTCAGATCATGCTGGGGGACGAGGCCACCTTGTTGGAGCACAAGGAGCTTCTGAGCAACTGGTACCATTTCCTAGTGACCAGGCTGCTGTATTCCAACCCCACAGTGAAACCCATTGACCTGCACTTCTATGCCCAAGTGAGTGACAGTTGGTTCCCTCATTCTTGGGATAGGAAAGCTTTTTTCAGTCCTTTGAGAAGAATTCCTCTCTGGCTTGCCCACATGCCAGTCCTGCCCCAGCCCCCACCCCCAGTCTCTGCTTCCATCTTGGAGTTTGAGTGGGCTGTCACCTTCCACAGTCCAGCCTGAACATGTTTCTGGGAGGCGAGAGCAGCCCGGAGCCACTGGACAACATCTTGATGGCAGCCTTTGAATTTGATATTCACCAAGTGATCAAGGAGTGCAGGTAAAGCCGCCTCACTTTAACTGGGTCTTTTGTTTTTTGGTTTTTTGTTTGTTTGTTTGTTTTGAGACATGATCGCTATCCTGGAACTAAGTCTCTGTAGACCGTGCTGACTTCTAACTCCCAGATTTCCCATTGCCTCCATCTCTTTCCTTGCTGGCATTAAAGGCATCTTCACCACACCCTGTGATTATAACTGTTTTAAGGGGTACAATTCAGCAGCATTAAGTCTACAGCAGCCATCGCCTCCATTCACCTTGACAATGTCTTTTTCCTCACACTTTTTTTTTTTCTGAGACAGGGTTTCTCTGTGTAACAGCTCTTGCTGTCCTAGAACTAGCTCTTGTAGACCAGGCTGGCCTCGAACTCACAGAGATCTGCCTGCCTCTGCCTCCCGAGTGCTGGGATTAAAGGTGTACGCCACCACCGCCCGGCCTCCTCTTACTTTTTCACTCTTTTCTAGTTTCAGTTCTTCTGTTTCTTTTTTTGTTTGTTTGTTTAGTTTTTTTTTCTGTTGTTGTTCGTTTTTTTTTTTTTTGAGACAGGATTTCTCTGTGTAGCCCTGGCTGACCTGGAACTCACTCTGTAGACCAGGCTGGAAGTCTGGGGTGAAGGCACTGGCAGGTGCATTTTCTTCTGAGGGTTGTGGTCTGTTGTAGTGATGGCACCTGTCTTGTGAGACAGAGTCTCTCGCAGTAGCTTAGGCTGTTTTGGAGTTCACCGTGTAGCCAGGCAGGCCAACAGTGCTGCTTCAGCCTTCCAGCTGCTGGGGAACAGGCTTGAGCCACCCTGCTCAACCCCGAAGGTTCTTCTGAGTGCTGTGTCCTCCAGGGGGAGGAGTGCCCCACGTGATGAAGATGGAGGCAGGGGTCATAGCCTGTTAAGTTCCTTTGTAAGCTGATTGACTACATTTCATTTGTGAACAAGAGTCCTTATCACCGACTGAAACCTTATCTCTGTCCTCTTAAGACTGCTCAGGTCTCAACCAGCAGTGGTGGCACAGACCTGTAATCCCAGCACTTGGGAGGCAGAGGCAGGAGATCTCTGAGTTTGAAGCCAACCTGGTCTACACAGCAAGTTCCAGGACAGACTCCAAATGCTACCCGGAGATATCCTGTCTTGAACTCCACCCCCCNAAAAAAAACAATCCAACATGGTAGCAGGAGGGAAATCCTTCCCATTGTCCAGATCTACTGTAGCAAATCCAGGGCCGTAATCAAGGCTACCTGCTGCCACTCCAGACTTCCTCCTTCCCAGCAGTCTGCCGATCAATTCTCTGCACAACACAAACAGCCCGGTGCTTAACTACTACATACAGAGAAGTTTTTCCATTTATTTCTTTTGTTTGAGACTATGTAGCCTGTCCACCCACAGGAGATTTGTTTTCTGAGGCATGGTTCCATGTAACTCAGGGATCAAACTCATTGTGTAGCCAAGGTTGGACTTGAACTCCTAAGCCTTTTGTCTCCATTTCCCAAGTAGAGGATCACAACATCAGGCAGGAAGGGTTACCTTTGATTACCTTGGACACTCCCTACTTCAGTTAAAGCTCATTGCAATGAGGGCTACACTCAGGATGAGTGCTATGACAGTTCAGTGACCCAGCTCATTGAAATTAAACTGTTGGGAAGCACTCTCCTCGAAAGTGGGTGCATGTTCAGTAGGCGCCTAATAATACGTTCACTGTTCCTAGATTTTTCTTCTTACATTTATGTGGTTTTACGTGTGCAAGTATATGCAAGTACATACCAAAAGCCACAACATACATATGGGGGTCAGAGGACAATTTTCTCTTTCCATAATGTGGGTTCCAAGAATCAAAGTTTTCAGCCTTGGTGGCCAAGGCTTTTTACCTGCTAAACCACCTCTCAGCCCCTTTCTAGATTCTTTTCTTCCCTTTCTTTTTTTGAGATAGGGTCTCATGCAGCCCAGGCTATCCTTAAACTTGTGATGTAGTGAAGGCTGGCCTTTGAACTCCTGATCCTCTATTATTATAAACTTGAGCTACAAACCTGGCTATTTCCTAAGTATATCATTTCTTGCAATGCTCTTTTTATTGTCCTGAAATGGAAACAAGTATAAACAAGGTCGCTCTGAAGCTCCAGTGAAATCCCCAACTCATCAAAAGAAGCCATTATCTATTTGCATGTGGACAGGCTGGAGACCTGAGCATCTTTTTGTTTGTTTGATTGATTGGTTTTTTGAGATGGGCATTTCTCTGGGTGTAGCCCTGGCTGTCCAGGGAACTCACACTGTAGAACAAGCTGACTTTGAACTCAGATCTCTTTTCTTATGCTTCCCGAGCATTGGGATCAAAGGTGTGAGTCAACACCGCCAGGAGTTTTTTTTTTATGTTCATGATGCACATATGCATACATATACATACATACATATATACATATATACTGTTGTTTCCAGTAGAGGTCCAAGGACAAATTTTGAGTGTTCTCTTCATTATGTGGGTCTTGGGGATTAAAATCAGGTTATGCTTGGCATCAGGTTCCTTTCCCTCAACCATCTGCCCAATCTTTGTCTTTTTAGAGCATAGCTTATGTGGGTTTCCTACTCATCTCAGTCATGTGATTTGGTCCCTTCTCTGACTTCCTTTTTCCCTTGATGTCTGGATTTGCAGCATTGCCTTGAGCAACTGGTGGTTTGTAGCTCACCTCACCGACCTTTTGGATCACTGCAGACTCCTCCAGTCACACAACCTCTAGTAAGTTGGCCAAATGCACTGATCCTCTTTCTTCTGTCATCAGGCCTCTGAGGGAGGGCCAGTAGAATGCACTGGAGCAGGTTAGTTGCAGGAGCCCTGCAGAGGCTAGGCTTGCAGTCCTGTGTTGTTTTTTCCAGTTTCGGTTCTAACATGAGAGAATTCCTTCTGCTGGAATATGCCTCAGGACTGTTTGCTCATCACAGGTAGGAAAGCCCCACAAATGGTAAAGACCTTTTCACTGTTCTCTTCGCTGGTTTTGAGGGGTTGGGAGGATGAGCCTCAGGTGGCAGTGCCCACAGCCATAGGGCAGCTCGTCTAGCCTCTCAACATCCGCCTTCCTTGTCCTCAGTTTGTGGCAGCTGGGGGTGGATTACTTTGACTACTGCCCGGAGCTGGGCCGAGTTTCCTTGGAGCTGCACATTGAGCGGATTCCTCTCAACACAGAGCAGAAAGCCTTGAAGGTGCTGAGGATTTGTGAGCAGCGGCAGATGACTGAACAAGGTGATTCTACGCTTTTCCCAGACTGCCCTCTGGTTTATCAGGGCATGCCTAGGCTGAGCACAGCTCCCAAACACTGTGACACCTTACCTTACCACTACAGCGGAGAGATAGTGTGTGTACATGCTCAGACACAGGGCCACCATCAGAGAGGTGGTAGATTTTTCTAGGTCTTTCTTCTGGAATTGCCCTGTAAGAACTAGAAAAATCAGCCCTTTGGCTTTTAGAAAAGATCTACCTGTTCTCATATGCCATGCGATCTGTGGTCAGAGCTGAGCGTCATATGTCGGTGTAAGTGGGTGGTAGCTACCAGCAAAACCTGGAGCAGTAGGGAAGCTGGGCAGGACCACAGTGACAGGCACAGGTGGCCATAGCTTTGTCCTCGTCCTCCCATTACTGCTGAGTAAGAAGCACTTGCACACTTAAACCATGACCTGAAGGAAGGTAGGTTGATTCTGTGGTCTTTGGACAGATAATGGTGGGACTGTTATGTCAGGGAAAACCAAAACCTTTTTTGCCTCTCAAGCACAAAGACTCAGGAAGCCAGTCTAGTGGATGGGTCGCTTGTGACACTGAGCAGAGTGAAGACAGAAAGAATAAACTATGGTCCAGGCGGTGGTGGCTCACACCTTTAGTCTGGGCACTCAGGAGGCAGAGGCAGGTGGATCTCTGAGTTCAAGGCCAGCCTGGTTGGTCTACAGACTAAACTATGAAGTTTCTGGTTCTTCTCACTTAGCTGTACCTTGAGCCCATAGTACTTTAGATTGTAGTGAGGCTGTAGCAAGGCCATGTCTGTCCCCACACGTCTCTTCACGGGAAGGATTGTAAGACTTTGCATTTTGTCTTCTCTCCTCCAAAGTTCGAAGTATCTGCAAAATCTTGGCCATGAAGGCTGTCCGTAATAATCGCCTGGGCTCTGCCCTCTCTTGGAGCATCCGTGCCAAAGATGCTGCTTTTGCCACACTTGTATCTGACAGGTGGGTGCAGCTTTCTGGTTGGCTGGGAGGTTGGAGTTTGAGGAGGGCCCAGTACTGCTGCTCTAGCCTCTGGGTTGGGTCCTGCAGATTCCTCAGAGATTATTGTGAAAGAGGCTGCTTTTCTGATTTGGATCTCATTGACAACCTGGGCCCAGCCATGATGCTCAGTGATCGACTGACTTTTCTTGGTGAGTCTCTGCATTCTTTTCCATGAGTATGAGGGGACCATCTTTCTAGATTTCTCCAATCGACATAGAAAACCTATGTGCTTTCCTTTGCAGAATTTTGGTCACATTTTATTTCCAAGTCATTACAAACTTAGGGAAATGTAGGAATGGCACAAGGAATGACACCTTTTATATGCATTTCTCATACACATCTTTGTTTCTAAGACAGGGTCTCACCGTGTAGTCTTGGCTGTCCTGGAAATCCCTATGTGGACCAGGCTACCCTCAAACATGGAAATGTCGGGGCTGGAGAGATGGCTCAGTGGCTAAGAGCACTGATTGCTCTTCCAGAGGACCCAGGTTCAATTCCCAGCAACCACATGATAGCTCACCACTCCAGTTCCAGAGGATCTGACAAAATACCAATGCACATAAAAAGAAATAAATCTTTACGAGGCAGTGGTGGCACACGCTTTTAGTCCTAGCACTAGGGAGGCAGAGGTAGGCTCTGTGAGTTTGAGGCCAGCCTGGTCTACAGAATGAGTTCCAAGACAACCAGGGCTATACAGAGAAACCCTGTCTTGAAAAAACATCACATAGAAATTTGTCTCACCTCCTTTAGGCTGGGATTATGGGCCTAGAGAATGGAATGTCTTTCATGTCCAGTATACCATCACACTTCCACCAAAGATTTTTCTCATCACTTATATGAGCTGGCAGTTCACTGCAGTTAGAGAATAACTTTATATCACCAGAACTCAGAGTATTTTAATCTTTTTTTCCTTTTAAATTTATTTTTGACATGCATTGATATTTTACCTGCATGTGTATCTGTATGAGGGTGTCAGATCCTCTGAAACTGGAGTTACAGTTGTAAGCTGCCATGTAAGTGATGGGAATTGAATCCAGGTCTTCTGGGACAGCAGCCAATGCTCTTAATACTGAGCCACCTCTCTAGCCCTTTAATCTTTTCTAAAACTTCTGTTTTGTGTATGGGTGTTTTGCCTGCACTTGTATCTGCACCCTGTATATGTGTGGTGCTTACAGAAGCCAGAAGAGGGTGTGGGTCCCATAGGACTGGAGTTACATGGTTGCACTTGCCTTGAGGGTGCTGGGCACTGAATCCAAGTTTTCTGTAAGGAGTTTGTACAATTAACCATGGGACCATCTTTTCAGCCCTTTTCTGATCTCCTGTAGTCTATTAGAGTGCCGATATTTCCACAGATTTGGTGTTTCTTTGAAATTTTTTTTAATTTTTTTATATATTTATATACATATTTTATTATATTTTTCTATGAACTTGAGACTGTTCTACAAACATCCCAGTGTATGGAGTTCTAGTTTAAGGCCAGGGTGCTTTTTCTAAGGATCAGGTAAGTGGAGACTTCCCGCCCTTTCTAACAGGAAAGTATCGGGAGTTCCACAGACTGTATGGGGAGAAGCGCTTTGGTGATGCTGCTTCTCTTCTGCTGTCCCTCATGACCTCTCAGATCGCACCCCGTTCTTTCTGGATGACTCTGCTTACAGATGCCCTACCTCTTTTGGAACAGAAACAGGTAAGGCTTCATCACACCTAAGCAGTTTATTCTGTCCTTTGGTGGTCTTCCTTTGTTTGGTTCTTTAGCCATACAGATGTTTGTTTTTGCCTCCTCCCATGCAAACGAGTGTATTATAAGGCTCATGAAAGAAAAGCCAAAGTGATGCTATCTGCCAGCGGTGCTGAGCCTGACTAGAGGGGTGGATGTGAGACTAGGAGTTGTAGCAGCAGCCCAGGTCCTTAGATGGAAGGTCTTCCCTGAACTTGGACCCATGCCTAGCCCAACACAGGCTCTGCCATGGGAGCAGCTAAGTGAAGCATCCTTTTTTCCCTAGGTGATTTTTTCAGCAGAGCAGACATATGAGTTGATGCGCTGCCTGGAAGACTTGGCCTCAGGGAGGCCAGGGTGTGGTGAGCCCGACGCCCAGCGACTCCAGGTCATTTTCACTTTGGGGAGGTGGTTCCATACGGAAATGGGAAAAGGTTTCTGTCCCAGGATTTCCCTCCATTTTCCCAAGGTGCCGATGAACCATATGCCTTTTAGTTAACCTGTCCTGTGACATACCATTTCTAGGACCAAGTGGGATGGTTCTAGTCTTCCTGTCCCTTTTGTCTGCACTGCAGAGCTATCTAGCGCTGTGCTGGTCTTGGGCTGAATCCAGGAAGCGCTAGAGAATGCTGCCTCTTGTGCCTCACATTGCCTTTCTGCTCTTTAGGATGACGACATAGAGACCACCAAGGTGGAAATGCTGAGACTGGCTCTTGCCCGGAATCTTGCTCAGGCAATTATAAGAGAAGGCTCACTGGAAGGTTCCTGAGATAAGCTGTGGACAGTTGCAATAAAGTAACTTTGTATGGCAGTGTAAATAGATTTTAAAGGAATAAATTTTTTGCAAATATAAGGCCAGTTATTAGTCTGACCAAGGAGTTTTTAATCATTGTCTTGAACCTAAAGTGACAAAAATGAACAAAATGTGTTTTGTCCTGTTTCTGAGGTCTTAGAGCACCACAGGACTGGCGCAGTGTCTTCCTGCCCAAATGGAAAGCTTGGCAATTTTTGTTTCTGAGGTCTTACCCCACTCAGCCAGTGACCTGAACACTCTCCATCAAACTTTGGCTATCTTCTTTCAACAAAAGGCTTCAGAAAACCATCTGGAGTTTACACATACTGCCTTCCCATCAGGATGAACTGTATTCTGTATTGAAGGCTTCCAAGCTGGGTGAAAATGGTTTTATTTCACATGCAGGAAAACAAGGACAGTACAGCTGTTGACCACAAAGCAATGACTTCAGTAGTAGTGAGCAACACGCATAATTTAAATAGTTAAAGGTTGATAAAGGTGTGTATCCACATAGTAATCCCATAGATAATCAGTCTCTGGAAAGCTCTTGCATTTATTCCACTATCAGAAAAATGATTCTTTTGACCTGTCCCTAAGGAAACTATAAAACCTGCTATCTAAGGACAGTAGCGGGGATGTAGGTCAGATGACCTCTAGACACAGAGACTATGGGAGATGGTTTGCCACCTTCCTTTTCCCAGGCAGGAAACAGGCGAGCCCATTAGACTCTACTGTTGTCCTTCCCCAGCCTCTATGGCAGCTTAAAGTCTCTGGCCTGGAGCATCTGGGTCATGCTAGCTAACGGGAGGCAGAGCACTGTGCAGCAATAGGGCCTGGTAATTCAGTTCAAACACAGCCCTCACCACATCACTTCAGACCCAACATGTCGCTGACAGTGCCCTCTAGCTGGGGAAAAGTGGGTGTTTTGGTGCAGCACAAAAGGACAAAGTCTAGTGCAATGTGTGTGACCCTGAGACTTACTGGGTCCAACCACAGGTGCCACATTACATTCCATGTGGCAGGGAAAGGGACTGACCAAAGCAGGAGGATGCAGAGTGGCAGGAGGTGTCTGTCTTCCCTTAAAGGGGGAGCACAGCAGTTTATTTCATGCCAAGCAAGAGGTAGTGAGTAGGATGGCCTATTCCCACTGCAGGAGGTATGCTTTTCCCAGAAAGCCACAGTACCTGCTTCTGAAGGGAAACACTGGCATGCTTCCATTTTCCTTTCTATCCCTAGTAGAGGCTATCAGACCATGTTCCTATCTTGCTGAGATGTCCATAGGACACAACCTGCCACTGTCAGGACAAGCACACCACCCACTCAGTAGCCACTTTAGGATGCTGCTGCCTGCAGGAAACCAAGTGAAGACTCTATAGTAGTCTAGATTCTCACTCTGGGCCACTTTGGTTCAGGCAGCAGCAGTACCTGCTACCCAAGCAGCATGGAACACCAATGGGAGGTAGCCTCCCATGCCATGCCTATTCAGGGTGTAAAGATGCAGTTCTTGAGGGGGTTGGAAAGGCGCTCTTCAGAGCCCTCTCCCTGGTATCAAGGGATGCCAGTAAAAAAAGGGAAAACCTACTCCAGGCCCAGCC
>LOEQ01000191.1:84836-97808 GCA_001685075.1 Bramus lutescens | reverse complement strand
TTTTTTTTGAGACAGGGATTCTCAGTTCTGTAGCCCAGAGTGACCTGGAATGCAACCCGATCTTCTCCCTGCTAGGCCTCTGGAGTGTTGTTACAGGTGTGAGCCGCTATCCCCCTTTTCCTTAGGATTTTGTTAGCAACCATCACAGAGAATCTGCTGGTTGCTGTGGGGACCTGGGCCTCCAGACTGTTGAGGACCCCACACTGGGCCTGATGGTACATGCCTGGAGTCCTGGCACTTGGGAGGTGGAGGCAGGAGGATTAGGAGTTGAAGGCCAGCATTAGCTACTTAGTCAGTTTGAAGCCAGCCTGGGCTGGGATACATGAATCAATGTCTCATACATCTCCTTCCCTATAAGAATAAAAGTGCGTGGGACGGGGGCTCTTAAGTGAACTGGGCGTAGTGGTCCATGCACATAACCCCAGCATTTAGGATAGGGAGGCAACAGGAACAGGAATCCAAGGCAAGCCTTGGCTAGGCTACATAGCAACCACATAGCCGTCCTATGCTACATGTCACCTTCCCTCAAAAACAAAAGTCAGGGGCTGGAGAGGTGGCTCAGTGGTTAATAATAATAATAATAATAATAATAATAATAATAATAGAACCAGAGGTCCCAGGTTCTATTCCTAGGATCCACATAGCACAACTGTCTGTAACACCATCAGTAGTCGGGGAGGACCACAAAGTCACTATAAGCCTAGCAGCTTACAGCCCTGCTCCAGGGAGAGGTCCCCCTCCCCCGTCTGCTAGGGGAAGGCTCCCCCAGTGTCACAGCTCTACCAGAGAAGGCTCCCCCAGGGTCAGGGTCACAGCTCTACCAGGGAAGGCTCCCCCAGTGTCACAGCTCTACCAGGGAAGGCTCCCCCAGGGTCAGGGTCACAGCTCTACCAGGGAAGGCTCCCCCAGGGTCAGGGTCACAGCTCTACCAGGGAAGGCTCCCCCAGCAAGTGTTCTCCTCCACTCTGCTCTGCTCTGCATCTGAACTTCATTCTTCTGGAGGGAAGAATCCAGGAGGGCGGCTGCCTCTGCCATGGTAGAAAAAGGCAGCAGCAAACTCAACAGGTCCAGGCCTTATCATTTATTTAGGGATGCTTAGGGGTGGAGTTTTTCCAGGGTGGGAATTGGTCGGATTTCAATCACTGAATTTGAACAAGTTCAGAGACTGGCTGGATTTCGTGCTCAGGGATTGGTTGGTTTTGCCCAACTGAGTTGGGCAATGGCAGAGTATGTTTCTTTGGCTCTGGTTTCAGGGTCTGGGTGTGTTTCTTTGGCTGTCCCTTTTACCCTACAGTACACACATGGTAGATACACTCAAATACTTAAACACATAAAAATAAAATCTCCCAAAATATTGAGGAAAAAGCAAACAGAACCAGCATGCAGGCGAGTAAAATCTAAGTTTAGCCAGGGCTGCACAAGCACACCCTATTCCAAAACTTAAAATATATACAAAACAATAAAGGACAGAAAAACCAAGGACCACTCCCACCATGAACATATACGGAAGCCCTCCAAAATTCTTTCTCGAGGGCAAACTGGGGCTCAGATCTGGGGAACCTCCATGATAGGTAAATACCACACTAGCTTCAGTATTCTCAAGACACATTCATAGAAACCTACCTTCACTTCCCTCTAGCTATCTAGGAATTTTCCTAAATAAATATTTGGGCCTGAAGGTCACCTGGCTTCTAAGCAGGCCCAGGGGACAAGTCTCTAGAGGAAGATGGCTGGCTGGTGCCGCAAGACGGGCTAGAAGCATTTAGCTGTTCATCACATCCTCGTGATCTCATTTCATACAGAGCTCCTGAGTATACGATAGAGTCTTGTGACCAGAAGGGCCTCTGTGATAGGTCAGGTTGGCTAGTGATACCCTCAAGGCCTTGCCGAGTCTATAGCTTTTACAAGGCATAGCCAAGCTGGTCCTGGTAGATGTCTGTCCAGGGGAGTCCTGAGCACACACTGCCTGGAATCTGGTCCATAGGAGAAGCGAAGAAGCAAACTCATCAGGAAGTCTGTGACTCAACATGAGCACCTGAAGGCCAATTCTACTCCTCCTCCTGATGCTGAATTCTGAAGCCACTGAACAGAGAGGGACTTCCTAGGATTGGAGACCCAGGTCAGTGCTTGCTTAGCAAATGCAAGGCTCTGGGTTCCCAGCACCAGGCAAGAATGAAGCTCCCAAAAAAGGAAGGGGTCAAACTGAGCCAAGAGCACAAACGTGGGTTTCTGCCTTTCACTCTGCTGGCCCCATCGTGGGAACTTCGGCCCAGCTTCAAAGTAGCTAGTCTGCACAGCACTGGAGCCAGCAGGGTGGGACAGGCACAGCTCCCTCTTACTTATACTGCAAGGGGCCGGGGTGGCACCCGGAAACTCCCTAGCTGTGACACCACAAGGAGGTTGTTTGCTCAAAGTAATTTCTCTTTTATTCAACCATTAACCCTTGCTGCATGTGTCATGGCCCATACATGTGGTTACCAGCCTCGTCTCAACCCTAGCAGCGGCAGCCAGGGTCCCTTCCTTAGCTACTTCCTCAGCGATCAGCCTTTCTCCAGCTTCAGCAGAGGGGGAGGGGCCTTATTAGCTCAGCCCTTGATCCCCAAAGCTCTTGGTCTGTACCAATTTCCAAATGATGAACTACATCAATTGTCCTAGGATCACAGGGGCTACATATGCCAAGGTGTAATAACAAACTCCAAGCCTTCAATCCCAGCAACCAGGAGGCAGAGGTAGGTGGACCTTTGTGAATTCCAGGCCAGCCTGGGCTACACAGCGAGAGACCCTGTCTATAAAAAAGACGTCATCAGGGAGAAATAAAGATACACAGTGAAGAATTCATTGTCTGTTTATTCACAGTTAATCACTACCTACCAAATTGCTATCCGCAGAAGTTAAAGGAGTAAGTACATAGGTCTTTTTATTTAAACACTGATCTTTAAATATATACACACAAAACAGTTCAGCAAGGCTTCATGATATACACCAATTCTAAAATAAAACAATCAAATGGCCCAGGTGTAACTCCAGAGATTATTTTTATCATCAGCAGGGAAAGAAGCAGAACTGGGAGGGGCAGGAACACGCTGGATCCAGAAGGTCACCACCCCAGGGCTGAGTCCATCTCACAGAAGAGTCCAGGGGAGACCCCACCCTGAAGCCAACAGCCCAAGGACACCACCAACTCCAAGAGAGAGCCAGGAGCCTTGTTACCGCTGTGGGAGGAGGCTGGGTGGAGAGGACAGGACAGGCATGTGACTAGAGGACCAAAGCTCACAGGAGACCGATAAGCTCTGCACGGGTCTTGGTCTTTCCCGCCTCACAGGGCTTCCAGGGATGGGGGCAGCATAACAGGTGCAAAGACAACCAACCCAGTCCTGCCATTCACGCTCTTGGGCAGGTTAAACACAATTGAGAGCGAGGACCTTGTTCTAAGAGCAAGAAAAATGAAAAGCCGTTCTCATCTCCCACCTGAGTGTAGCCTATGAGAGTGGAAGCAGCGCAGCGTGGATGCCACCAGCTCCTCCGTCTTCTGTGGGACACTTCCTGGCTCCAGGCATAGAAAGGCCAGACCACAACTCAGACTGGAGGCCAGGGAGCTGGTCTGCCAAGACCTCTGACCCACCCAGAAGGGGAAACTCTGCTTCTCCCGATCCCTTTTCCTCTATCCTGTTTCCCTGCCCTGAGAGGGAAACATTTACACAGGACAGAAGACTAATCGGTTGAAAAGCTCTGGACTGTCTTTAACTTATTTAAAAAAAAAGTGAAAACACCACTCATAAACACCCTTGAAATAAGGAAAAAGGCACTATGAAAAACAACATCTTAGCGGCACCTGAAGGGGAGACAGTGGAGGAGACGCAGGTCTGCAGTGACTCAGGGGCCGCAGGTGGGCAGCCTGCCTCCTTCCCTACGAAGCCCAGCTTTGACGGAGTGCTCCGGGCTTGGGGCTGGAGGCAGATGCCCAGCCAAGGGCCCAGGTGCCCTGGCCGCCCCTTGTGTGTGAAGAATACAGCTTTTAGTCCATCCATCTCCACAGACAGTTTGCATAGAGAAAATACCAGCCCACTTGGTTTCTTTTCTTTTATTATTGGCATCAGCTGGGACTATATGTGGCCTTAAATGTCATGCACTGAAGGACAGGAAAGAGAGGACGAGAAGGAGGACACAGGAGAGGAACAGGAGCAGCGGTGAGATTCTGTAATAAAAACTGTAATTCAATTCAATAGGTTAAGTTTTGGCATTATGAAATCAAACACCCCGTCCCACCCCCCGAAGTTTCAACCTAAGTGCGAGGGTCACCAGCAGGACCCAGCCAGGTGTTCTGCACTCCCTCACAGGCTGTGACAGGCAGCATGTGAGTGGAATTCTTGTGAATGGTCTCAATTTTTCACTTTCTTTAAATAATCTCTTTTGCTTATTAGACGTTCCGGTTCACTGGGGTGACGTAATTGCGAGGAAACATGCCGGTCTGCCCGTGGCAGGCCCCCTTCCACCAATTGGGATCTGAATTATCCATGACATGGATGAAGTCTCCTCTGCGAAAGCCCAGCTCGCCATCCTCCTGGGGGTCAAAGTCAAACAGTGCCTGGACATACGTTGGCTGCTGCAAAAGAGAAGCAGAGAACCGGTATTCCTGATGCTGCCAGCTGCCTTGTGAGCCAACTGCTCACAGTGAGTGAGCACGTGCAAATCCACCCACTTCCCAAAGCAGCCTCCCACCGCCCTCCATCCACTCCTACCCACTGCTAAGTCCTAGGTGGGTTTAGGGGAGTCCTTTACTAATACTCAAAACCACAGGGGAACATACACCGTTGTCACTGAGGATGGTCAATTAAGCTAATGGGGAAGAGCAGTAACATAGGCTGTGTGTAGCACAGCTGCTAACAGGTATGACAACATCTGTGTTCCGGTCACTTAGGTTGTACAGGACAAAGAGCTTTCACAAATCAAAACAGTCTTGACCAAAACTCCTGCTTGTAAGTAAGGGACAAGGGTGTGCAGACACTCCTCCCTCACAGGCTGCCAGGGCTGGAAGCACTTCTCTCTGGTGGCAAAACCACCTGATGCCAGTTGCAGACCCTCGGCGTGGATGAAGGCAGCCTGGTGCACAGGGAGGTGCTGTGGTGGCCCCGCTAGGGCCTCCATGCTCGAGCAGATCCTCTCACTGGCTGAAGGGACCCGAAGCTCTGGCTTACCTGTGGCACCTGCTCTATATCCCGCAGGAATATCTGCTGGTTCCTGGACACAGATGTTGATCTGTGGTAATCTACCAGCTCATTCAAAGAATTGAACTTCACCACCCACAGGAAATACTTCCCAGCTCCATCGCGGAGCACCTTGAAGTGCTGGACATCATTTCCAAACCTGAAGATGGGAGAAGAGGCATGAAGCAGCCACAGGGCTCCGTGGGGCTCCCCTGAACCTGAAGGCGCCCAGGGAGCTGCTGTGGCTTTTCAGAGCTTGCAGGTACAATAGCCACACAGCAACCTTGGTCTTCAGCTGGAGAGTGGGGACTGTTCCAGGGCCTCCCCTAGACCTCTACTGACTGATGGTCACAGGAACAATCCCCACAGAGTGCAAATCCACACACTCGGCTCACTCTGAAGATGCCCGTGGATCTCCTAACACAGCCCATTAATGAAGTTACAATTTTATCTGCTTTAAATGTTAAAAAGCAATGTGACATTCAAACACTAGCCTAGGTCAGCTTTGGGCTGACTGGCTAAGCTGGTCTAGAACTCATGGTGATCCTCCTGACTCAGCTTCCCCAGGGCTGGGACTACAGGTAACGCCACCAAAGCCATGCTTTCCGCTGAGGAACCGTCATACGATTTTTCTTTTTCAGGGTAATGAGACCCAAACAGGAAACAAACATTCCTATCACCGGACAACATGCTCTTTTGCACTGTGGAGCAAGGGTAACAAGTGTGACTGGCTGACGCTGGCCAGCCCACAGAGTCCGCACCGGTGACACCAGAATAGGACAGTCACTCAGCTAGGGCCCTACTTCCTGTTCACTGCCAAGTCTCTCCTTCAGTTTAAGGTCAGGGAGTTGAGTTCTAAAGACAACCCAGAAGATGGCAGCACCGAGCTCCAAGCTAGGGAGCGCAGGATACTTCCAAACACCCAGGGCAAATCTGAAACCAGATACTGAATCTCAGACATACCCCCCCCATAGACACATATAATCTGATAAAGTTTAATTTTCATTGAGACAACTACAGCAATATGAAATCATAAAAGTTATTTAAAATCCAGTAGTTATTTCCGCAATTTCCTGCTAGTGTCTGGTAACTGAAATGGAGGAAAGCAAGACCAAAGCAGCTGGATGACTTCATTATGTTCTTTCTCACTGAGAAGCGAATGCACTGGCGGAGCCTCAGGAGGGCTGCGGATCTAGGACCCAAGGGTCCCGTCTGGAAGGCATCTGGCTTCCGGAGAGTGTAGGGTCACTGACAGCCAGGGTCACTTCTACCACGGCTTTTCACCCAGACTCTGAAGATCCTGAAACCAGTGCAGTATTGGAGATTGGTGCGTGTGAAGCCCTCAGTGAAGATGTTTGCGTGAAAGGCAGGATTTCATGTTCTGTCTTTCTCTCTTATCCCTCCCTGTGAATGCTCCTGGGGCTGTGAACGCACATGTGTGAGCATGTGTGTGGAAACCAGTCAGTGCTGGCAGTCTCTCTCCACCTCCTCTCACTGATTAGACCAGGCCGGCTGGCCACTGGGCTCCTGACATCTCTCTCTCCTCCATGGACCCTAACTCAGCCCTCATGTTTACATGGTAGGTGCTTTACCAATTGAGCCCCCCCCACTTTATTTTACTCCTCAAGTGATAACATATTAACTCAACAGTCCTGGCTGTCCTGGAACTCACTCTGTAGACCAGGCTGGCCTTGAACTCACAGAGATCTGCCTGCCTCTGCCTCCCAGGTGTTGGGATTAAAGATGCAGGCCACCATAGTCCGGCTAAGTTTTGCTTAATTTTAAGATGACATCTCTACAGATGCATGCGTGTGCATGTGTGGGGTGGCCGTGGAGTCAGAGTCGTAGGAATCAGCTATCTCCTTCCACCACTTAGGTCCTGGGATCAAATGCAGGTCACTGGGCTGGAGGCCAAGCACCTTTACTCACTGAGCCACGTCACTGGCCAGTCTCACGTAGTCCAGGCTGACACTGAACTCATTATGTAGCCAAGGATGACCCAGAACTTATGGATGTTGTGGAGTATTATTTAATGATGTGTTGCATTTGTTTAACTCTGTGAAGCTGTGTTAATTTGCCGGTCTAAAATAACTGATTGGCCTAATAAAGAGCTGAACAGCCAACAGCAGGACAGGAGAAAGGACAGGCGAAGCTGGCAGACAGAGAGAATAATTAGAAAGGAAAAATGATCAAGGAGCAGGAGAAGGAGGAGGACACCAGGGGCCAGTCACCCAGCTACACAGCCAGCCATGGGGTAAAAGCAAGATATACAGAAGAAAGAAAAGGAAAAAGCCCAGGTCAGAAGGTAGACAGCATAATTTAAGAAAAGCTATCTAGCAATAAGCCAAACTAAGGCTGGGCATTCACAAGAAACAGAAAGTCTCCTTGTGTGATTTATTTGGGAGCTGGGTGGTGTGGGCCCCCCAAAAGAGCAAAGAGCAAGGAGGGGGACAAAACCAAACCAAACCAAACCAAAAACCCAACTACATATGATTCTCCTGCCTCCACCTCCTGAGGGCTGGATTATACCCGGTTGTAGGCAGAGCTTGCCCTAGGAAGGGAGCCCAGACCTCACCTGTGCCAGGCAAGCATCCTATCTGCTCTCCTAGGTTCCATCCCTACAATTCCCTTTGATGGGAGGGAACAGCTTGGCCTTGCTGGTGTCTTCAGCTGGAGCATGTATGGAGCTGGTCTGGCTACTGCTACCTGGGGCAGCAGATGACACACAAGCCACTGAGAAGCATAAAAAAAGATAATTCTGCAAACTCAGCCCAAGATGCTCTGTTAGATCCGTCCTCACATGTATGCAATCAAGAACTTCAAAGTCCTGGTTACAAGAGGAAACTAGTCTCACACTCAGTTTGAAAAAAACAAAACAAAACAAAAAACCCAAAATAAAATCAAAAACAAAACCACTGTAAGCCAGGTGTGGTAGTACATACCTTTAATTCTAGCACTCAGGAGGATCCCTGACTCTGAGACTAGCCTAGACTACAGATTAAAAAGTTTCAGGACAGTCAGGACTACACAGAGAAACCCTGTCTTGAAAAACCCAAAAACAAACAAACAAACAAACAAACAAAAAAAAAAAACAAAGAGCGAGAAGAAGAAGAAGAAGAAGAAGAAGAAGAAGAAGAAGAAGAAGAAGAAGTATTGCCACTGCAAACATATTCCGAGGCATCAGATCTCATCGGGCAGTTCTCACGTCTCCATTCAGACAGAGCACAACTTTGTTCTGGAGTCTGGAACCGAAGGCCTCTACAGAAAGCGAAGTCCAAGGCCAGTCTAGTCATTCACTCGTTCATCGTTCATCGCAGAGCTAGACACAGAACTCAGACCCTGCATGGGCTACACCCTAGCTCCCAGTGTGGGCAGCTCAGTGGGACCCTGGTCAGTGTTTAAAGGACAATGGCAGGCCTGGTGGGGGGGTCCAGTGAGTAGAGGGGTTTGTGCACAGACATGACAATTTGGGTTTAAACCTCAGATCCCAAGGTAGCAGAGAAAACCGACTCCTGCAGAAGTCTGTCCTCTCACTTCTGGACCCGGCGCTGGGGCTAGAGGCACTGGGTCCCCTAACTCCTCTTTATGGACAAAGAATGAAACAAGGTGATGTTCATACCCATCATCCCAGGAGCCCGAGACAGGCAGATCGCCAATCTGAGGACAGGCTCTGCTATACAAGTTCCAGGAGGGCCTGAGGTACAGAGTTAGTCTGTGTTGAAAAAGAAATGATTGAAAAGCCTTGAGGGGGGCTTCTGCAGTAATGCATTAGCTAGAAAAGGACACCGACTGGTTGAAAACACCATGGAAAGTCATTCTTTTTAGACAGGATCTCACTATATAACTCTGGCTGGCCTGGAACTCACAGAGTTCTTTGCCTCCCAAGTGCTGGGATAAAGGCACATGACACCGTGCCTAATTCCTCTTTGGATATTTGAGATAGCATCCCACCTGGCTCATGGAAACCTTTCCAAGTAATGTGAAAAGCCTCAGATATCAGATAGTGCCTGGTCCAGGGAAGCAATGGGAGCTGAGATGGCATGCATTTTGTTAGGCTGGCAGCAACTGCACCGAAGGCAGGGAGGGACCAGGAAACTGGCTGTGCCTGCTGTCAGTTCCCGTAGGTTCAGGCCACTGGGAAACAGGCTCCAGAGCAAAACACTAGGATTTCCATGGGAAGACGTTAGCATCCGCCCACAGCCTCATGCTTCGGTCAATGGCGGCAGGCTTCTGTGAGCAACTCCAGCAGGAAATACTTACTTGACAGACAGGGAGAAGTCCCCAGGGGCACTCTCGCTCTCTCGGATTAGGAAGGCACCATCATGCCTCTGTTTGCTAAGCATTTCTTCTGCCTTGGCTCTGGGGATTTTGCCAAAAAACCACCTAGGGAAGGAAAGCAAGCCAGTCAACATCTGCTTCTCCACAACGCAATGGGCTGTCCAGCCTCACATGCAAATAAGAGTGCTCTCCTTGTCGGAGGAGGCTGCTCTATGCCTGGTCTCCTGCCCAGGGCTCGCTGGGCTTGCTCTGGAGCAGTGCCTTCCTGAGAGATGCGCTTTCAAGCAGCTTCATCCACTAGAGACACTGACCACTCTTCAGACTACGAGGAGACCATTCCAAACACGCTACCTGAAAACCAGTTTCTGAAGCCAAAGCCCCGGCCCCTCACTGACTTTTCAGAAAGGCACCCAAGAAAGCCCTGCCACATGGGGTGAAGGACAGGGAGACACAGGCCCTGGGAAGGCTGAGTGCGCAGGGACCTGGAAGGACTAGAAGGTGGAGGTGAGGAGGCTTGCTCTCCTGTCCAGCCTCTCAGGACGAGCTCAGGGTGGCGGAGGGTGGGGTGGAGGACACAGTGCTCAGCGCTAGAACACTTCCCCAAAATTCATAAGGCCTTGAGTTTGATTCTCGGCACCACCTAAGAGTCCAAACAAAAACTAAATCAGTATCAGGAACTTCAGAGCTGGGCAGTGGTGGTGCACCTCTTTAATCCCAGCACTCGGGAGGCAGAGGCAGGCAGTTTCTTTTTTCTTTTTTGTTTGGTTTTGGGTTTTTAAGAGAGGGTTTCTCTGTGTAAAAATCCTAGCTCACTTTGAACTCACTCCATAGATCAGGCTGGTGGATTTCTCTGAGTTCAAGGCCAGCCTGGTCTACCGAGCAAATTCTAGGACAGTTGAGGCTATTACACATAACTCCCCTCCATCCTGAAAAACAAACAAACAAACAAAACCAAAAAACGAAACCACCCAAAAACCAATCAACCAATCAACCAAAAGCAACAACAACAAAAAAACAAAGCAAGTTAGAAAAAGAAAGAAGAGACACCTTTAAAGGGCTCGAGGCCATGACTGCCTGGCTATTTCAAATGAAAACCATCAGCAATTAGGGCAGAGAGGACTGTCAAGATGACCTTCAGTATTTCACTATGTTTCAAAAGGAAGGCTGGGGCCCGGTGGCTGTATCAGCCATCATTACACCAGCTAAGACTGACCTTACCTTCTACGGTAACTGGAACTCTCTAGTCTGCAAATGAAAGCCGCACCACCACCAGATCTAAGTGTCATTGTTTTCTTCTGTGCCGTGGTTGAGTCCACTTGGGATTCGCAGACTGGCCCGAACTTGCTACATAAAGAACTCCTGGCCTTCCTGTATGGAGGGCTTGGCCACAGCTGTGCTACACCTGGTTTTACATGGTGCTAGAGACTCAATTTCGGGCCTCATGCAGGCTTCACAAGACCTTGGCAACTAAACTACATAAACCTAACTTTCTTTCTTCTTCTTTTTTTTGAGACAGGGTCTCTCTATAGCTTTGGAGCCTGTCCTGGAACTCACTCTGTAGATCAGGTTGACCTCGAACTCAGATCTCCCTGCCTCTGCCTCCCAAGTGACAGGATTAAAGGCGTGTGCCATCATTGCCCGGAAAACCGAACTTTCATGACCATCTTTAAAATTTTTTATTTTGTGCTAGAGAAACAGCTCAGTAGTTAAGAGCACTGGCTTTTCTTCCAGAGGACATGGGTTCAGTTTCCAGCACCATTATCACAGCTTACACCTACCTGTAACTCCAGCTTCAGGGACACACGAATAGGGAAACAATCATACATATAAGATAAAGCAAAGTTACAAAAATGACTTGTTCTTACTGTCACAGAAAGCTAACTTTTAAAACCATCTTTTAATTTTAAAATTATTGTATACATGCGGCGGTCAGAAGACAACCTTGTGGGGTCAGTTCAGTTATGTCCTTTTTTTTTTTTGTGGGTTCCAGGGGTCAGATATGGCCATCTGGTTTTTGTGGCAAGTGTTCTACCTGCTAAGCCATCTTGCTGTTCTGAGACAGGGTCTCACACGGTGGCTCAGGCTGTCCTGAAGTCTGAACTCTCTCACTCCCATGCAGTTCTACAAGGGGTGGAGCTGGTGGGATTTTAAGTGGAACCCATGAGGTTGAAGTTTGTTTTGAGACAAGGTTTCTTGTCTGGTCCACATAGCCTCCAAGCACTGAGGATTAGAGGCATTCGCCATAGGCAAGAGTCATGGCTATTTCCCCACCCCCACTGTGCCTCCACAGAGTTTCTCTGTGGAGCCTTGGCTGTTCTAGAACTCACTTTATAAACCAGGGACCGGAACTTGAGTCTCTAGGCGGACGGAGACGGAGGACTCACGACCGATTAACATCGTGTGCCACCACCACGATGGCTATCTTATTACTGCCAGATATTTTCAAAACATTCTTCCAGATTAAAACTGAAATTCAAATAGTAGACACAAGGCTGCTAGGAGGGGCACCCCCAGGCACTGCCTGCATGAATTTAAGTGCACCCAAATCAGTTTCATGTCTTTCTCACTTTGCATGCTCTGATGCCAGGCTGTGGGGACATACCCCCCCCTCTACAAATGCTGAAGAGTGAGCCCTTGATGCCTGGGAAGCAGGCCACACAAGGGGAATTCCCTAGAACAGACCGGAGAGGAGGCGGCTCGGAGGAGGCAGCCCCTTTCTGTGGTCTCTGGTACTGCTAAGGGCTGGCTGCTTCTGAACACGGCCGGGGAGGATGCACAGTGACTACCCTCGCCTTCACACTTACTGGGAAGGAGCGAATGTTCTCCACAGCCAGTCTCCCCCTTCCTGCACCCTAAAATATTTCCACGAAGCACAAACTTTTAAAAAAAATTAATTCTCACTGGGCAGAATTAATCAGCACCCGGGAAGCAGAGGCAGGAGGATCTCTGTGAGTTTGAGGCCAGCCTGATCTACAGAGAAAAACCCTGTCGTGAAAAACAAAAACAAATAAAAAATCCACACAATTTTATTTAATTCAAAAGTATTAGTGCTGGGCATAATGGCACATGCCTGTAATTTTAGCATGGGAGGTGGAGGCATGAGGCCCATATTTCTAAGCCAGCAGTAGCCACTTATGAGAGTTTGAGGCCAGCCTGGGCTACATGAGATCGATTCTGTCTCAGAATAACAAAACAAAAAACTATAGTGAACTCAAAGCTGCAAGTACACGTATTTGCTATTCTTTTTAGGCAGTGTCTTGTCGACTAGCTGGTTTCCAACTCCTGATTCTCCTGCCTCAAGCACATTTGGGTTAAAACCTGTGTAGCAGGCCCAACTCTCTAAGTGGATTTTTTGTTTGCTTTGTTTTTGTACACAGGCGTTCTCTGTGTAGTCCTGGCTGTCCTCGAACTCAGACATCCATCCGGCTGTCTCTGCCTCCCAGGTGCTGGGGTTAAACGGGTGTGCTGCCACCATCACCCAGCTTCTAAC
>LOEQ01000191.1:70993-82345 GCA_001685075.1 Bramus lutescens | reverse complement strand
GTTCGATAGGAAAGTAATGGAATGTGGGCCATCAAGACTAAAATCTAAAACTTTCAGCCCTTTACAAAGTGTGTACTGGTCTTCTGCTTGTCCTCTTTTTTATTTAAGAACTTCCATTTTGCACGCATAGGTGTTTTGCCTGCATATATGTCTGAGCACCACATGTGGGCCAGTACCTGCTGACCTCAGAGGCCAGAAGAGCTTGAGTCCCCTGGAACTTAAGTTACGGATGGCTGTGAACCATGACGTTGGTGCTGGGAATCAAACCCAGATTCGAAGGAAGAGCTGTTGGTGGTCTTAACCACTGAGCCATCTCTCTAGCCCCTCTGTTTTTTTCTCATATACGCTTTTTCTATCTTATTTTCTTCTCTCTTTTTTTTNAAAAAAAAAGACAGGGCCTCACTATGTGGCCCTAACTAACCTGGACCCTAACACTATGGGCCTGCTCTGAGCTCCCAGGGATCTTCCGGCCCTTGTCTAAAGTGCCGGGACTAAAGCTGTGCACTACCATGCCCAGTACTAACACTCCCTGAACGAGGGTTTGCTTTGAGCACAGATGAAGGAAACAGAAGTGTGGAGACTACCTGGCTTACACGGGTGAGATTCATGGGCTTTGTGATCTGATCCACGGGGTCTTCCCCACTGCTTGGTGCTTCTCCAGTTTGTGCCCACCCGTGGGTCTATGAAAAGCCCACACAACTTCCTGATGCAAAAACCAAGACTAAAAGGCTATAAGAAATGGCCTGGAATGGTGGTGGCACACACCTTTAATCCTAGCACTTGGGAGGCAGAGGCAGGTGGAGCTCTGTGAGTTTGAGGGCATCCTGGTATACACAGAGAAATCCTGTCTCAAAAAACCAAACCAAACCAAAAGCAAAAGCAAGGTACAAGTGACAGTGAACTATAAAAGCAGAAGCCCAGCCTAATTTTCCAAGGAACCTAAAATATTTTGGGTAGAAAGCAAACTTATATACTTGCCTAAGAAACAAAAGCAAAAAAAAAAAAAAANGTTCGATAGGAAAGTAATGGAATGTGGGCCATCAAGACTAAAATCTAAAACTTTCAGCCCTTTACAAAGTGTGTACTGGTCTTCTGCTTGTCCTCTTTTTTATTTAAGAACTTCCATTTTGCACGCATAGGTGTTTTGCCTGCATATATGTCTGAGCACCACATGTGGGCCAGTACCTGCTGACCTCAGAGGCCAGAAGAGCTTGAGTCCCCTGGAACTTAAGTTACGGATGGCTGTGAACCATGACGTTGGTGCTGGGAATCAAACCCAGATTCGAAGGAAGAGCTGTTGGTGGTCTTAACCACTGAGCCATCTCTCTAGCCCCTCTGTTTTTTTCTCATATACGCTTTTTCTATCTTATTTTCTTCTCTCTTTTTTTTNAAAAAAAAAGACAGGGCCTCACTATGTGGCCCTAACTAACCTGGACCCTAACACTATGGGCCTGCTCTGAGCTCCCAGGGATCTTCCGGCCCTTGTCTAAAGTGCCGGGACTAAAGCTGTGCACTACCATGCCCAGTACTAACACTCCCTGAACGAGGGTTTGCTTTGAGCACAGATGAAGGAAACAGAAGTGTGGAGACTACCTGGCTTACACGGGTGAGATTCATGGGCTTTGTGATCTGATCCACGGGGTCTTCCCCACTGCTTGGTGCTTCTCCAGTTTGTGCCCACCCGTGGGTCTATGAAAAGCCCACACAACTTCCTGATGCAAAAACCAAGACTAAAAGGCTATAAGAAATGGCCTGGAATGGTGGTGGCACACACCTTTAATCCTAGCACTTGGGAGGCAGAGGCAGGTGGAGCTCTGTGAGTTTGAGGGCATCCTGGTATACACAGAGAAATCCTGTCTCAAAAAACCAAACCAAACCAAAAGCAAAAGCAAGGTACAAGTGACAGTGAACTATAAAAGCAGAAGCCCAGCCTAATTTTCCAAGGAACCTAAAATATTTTGGGTAGAAAGCAAACTTATATACTTGCCTAAGAAACAAAAGCAAAAAAAAAAAAAAAGTAAGGCCTTTTTTCATCTTGTAATCACCCCACGGAATATCTAAGCAACATTAGGAGGCACCGGGCTGTCCTTGCAGTAAAAGCAGTTTCTGTTTCCCTGAGGCATTCCTATTTTCCCTGGTAGCAACAACATCCTCCATGAATCACCTGCAGGCAGTCAAACTCTGCTTCTCCGGGTAATGCTGCCTGGACACTGAGCTTCCCCAGGACAGTGTGGGATTTTATCAGGGGTTGGGTTAACTGCAGCCCACACCTTCTCATTACCTTGTAACCGGGCCACACGACAGCTCTGTAAAACTCATTGGCCAAGGCATGAATTAATCTGACAGATTTGTGGGGGTGGGGGGCAAATCAGAATAATAATAATAATAATAAAATCACCATTTGGGATGAGATTCAGGATTTGGTCCATTGTGGCATTTGGCCCAGTTACTATCAGTCACCAAGTAAGGACCACCTGTGTGAGGACATGGCTCTACGCTTCCCTTCCTTCCCCTTCTCTGCACCATGAAGCCTTTCCAGTGAGTGCTACATTCAGAAGTTGCTAGCACTGGAGCAGAAACACCAGGAGCTTTCATAATTTGTAGAATAAAAAGAATGAGTTGGGCGACCCTTCTGCTCCGTGACGCCTGTAAGAGGGTGTCTCCTGCATCTGCGCACGTCTGAAGCAACACAATGTGATCTCTGCTCCAGGGCTGGGGGAGGAAAGGGACCACTGTTTACGAGAGTGATCCCAGTAAGAGCACCACTGGACTGCTAAAGGTGAAGCAGCCCCCCCAAAGTCTGACACTTAGCATCAGGCCAACAGAAGCCCCAGCAGCACTGCCGTCCGAGAGCCTGGGCTCCTCTGACTTAGGAGGTGTGCAAATGACGGCGGCTCGCACTGACCCACTCACTCTGCTACACATCAACATCAGGAAGACCGACAGGGGAGGGGCTTCAGAGAAAACTCAGAATAGAGGACAGAAGGAGTAGGGGACATCAGGGCTCAATGCTCCTGCAGCCTGGAGGAGAACATAGCTCCTTCCCTCCAAAAGCTGAAACTCTGGATGGAAAAGTAACACTTAGGAACAGCCAAATGAGAGAATGAACACATTATTCTACGGGTCATCAATGCACCGGCACAAAACTGTGGTAAGAACTCAAAGCATACAAAAATCACAAAATGCATTGGGCCCCAAAGGTCTCAATGAGAAAGAATTAGGAACTTATTGAAAGAAAAAAAAAAGAAAGAAAATTTGCCTCTCAGAGATTCCAGACACCAGCTTTACCCTGTCACTACATGCTAGTTAATAAAAAAAAACTCACAGAGTTCGGCCTCGGACCACCCCTGCAGAGCTCAACCATCTTTTCTTTTTGGTTGGTTTCCTAAGATAGGGTCTTGGTAGGTACAGGTTGGCTCTGAAATCCCAATGTAACCCAGTCTGACTTTGAAATAGCTGCGTAGCTCAGGCTAGCCTTGGGCTTACAAGTTTCTTGCTTCAGCCTTCCAAGTGCTGGGATCACAGACATGTACTACCATGTCTGGCAAATGGTCTTTATTTTCTTTGTATTTTTAGTTTTTGAAATATTGTCTCACCATGCATCTCCGGTCGGTCATGAACTGGCTGTGACCCACCTACCTTCCTTTCAAATGCTGGGATCCTAGGTATGCACCATGACACCTGACTGTGGACTCCATTTTAAACTTAACAACAGTACCTGGTAGCCTGACATGGTGGTGCATGCTTGTCACCCCAGAACTTTAGATGGCCGAGGAAGGATATACACATGATATGACCGTACAAATCAAATCAACCCAGGGACAATGGCACACACCTGTTAAATTCAGAACTAGGGAGGCAGGGGCAGGTGGGTCTCTGTGAGGTCAGCCTGCTTATAGAGCAGCCGAGCTACATCGAGACCCTGCTCCACCCCCAATAATCCAAATGAGTACCAGTACTTGGGAAAGTGGGTGAGCCCCCTGCTTAGGAGAACCATGAGAAGCCCAACTTACGGATGCGGTTTCATTTCTATGTAGTTCTTGGGGATGAAGCCGTCCTTCCCATTGAGCTCTGCCTTATACCAGTTCTGATCGCACTCTTCATTCAAAACCTGAAAAATAAAGGGGAAAAGTCAACCATTTCCCCTATTGTAAGGGTACCCACAGACAGTCATGTCTCCTAGGCTTGCAGGAAGGTTACTTGGGTATCAGAATTCTTTCAACTTCCACAGCCAGCATTATATGTTAAACTATAAAGGTCAGAGAAAAAGAAACTCTGGGCAGTGAAAGTTCAGGCTTCTTTTTCTTTCTAAAAGATTTATTTATTTATTATGTATACAGTATTCTCAGTATTCTGTCTGCATGCATGCCTGAAGGCCAGAAGAGGGCAACAGATCTCATTACAGGTGGTTGTGAACCACCATGTGGCTGCTGGGAATTGAACTCAGGACCTTTGGAAGAACAGGCAGTGCTCTTAACCACTGAGCCATCTCTCCAGTCCCCAGGCTTATTTTTCAACATCTAGAATTAAACCCTCAGTGGGAAGGCAGAAGGAATGGTGGAATAGATCTGTGTTTTCTTAAGGAGGGTTCTCTAGGAGAAAGAGGCACTGGTGCCAGTGAGCACAGGAACCTGGCCTGACAGAGACTGAACAAGGCTGCAGTGTGGAAGAAAAAAGTAAGCTGCGGAGAAATTCTTGTGTTCTCTGCAAGCCAACTGCCAAACTCCCAAGGTAGTTCCCAGCAGCCCCTCTAGAGTCCCTGACCAAGCAGCTCATTGGTGCAACCATGGGTCACTGTATAGGAAACCATTCTAATGACTAGGCAGGAAACCCCACAATGCTGTGTTCAGGTCAGGCAATCTAGGAAGCAGACCAACCAACACAATCTTGAGTCTTCAGGTCCAAGACTCAGAGCAAATTCTAGATTTTCAACCAAAGGCAGAGGGCAGTGAAAAAGGAAATGCTGACCGAAACGGTGGTGGTCAGTCGACACTAGACAATGAACTTCTAAAGGGAAGTTGGTAAGTTTTTTTTTTTTTTAAACAAAGTGACTTTGAGAGACTGAACATCAGTCACGTTAGAAATCTGAAAGCTCTGACATGGCTGATATTTGCACGTTGACATTCAAAATTGACATAACACATCAAAAGGGGGAACAACTTGTCAGCTGCAACTGAGATCATATACATCTCAACAAAGGCATCAAGTCAAAGAGCTCCGTCATGCTGCCGCCTGTCTGTCATGCTGGCCAGCCTCTAGCTACAGGTGACAGTCACCGTCTTTAGGTGTATGTATACAAATATCAATGAGGGTCAGGTGTGGTGGCATATGCATTTAGTTCCAGAACTCAGGAGGCAGAGGCAGGCAGATCGCTATGAGTTTGAGACCAGCCTGGTTTATATAGAGTTCCAGGTCAGTCAGGGCTACATAGTGACACTGTCCCAAAACATCAAAACAAAAGCCAACAGGGGCAATTCTACAAAAGCTAATAAAGAAACAGTAAGCACTCAACTCAATGAGACCACCTCCAATTCCCAAGAGGTTCATATACCAAGAGTGCAGGAAGGATGGATTTCTATTTGTTTTGATCTTATGAGATAGGGGTTTATAGCTGGCCTTGGACTGTGAACCTCAGGCTGGTCTAAGACTAAGGGCAATCTTCTTGTTTCAGTCTCCCATATGCTGGAATTGGAGGCATAAAGTACCACACCAAATTTAAAACTTGCTTTTCTTTTATTATTTTTTCCCTCAAACAAATACCTATGGGCTGGCAAGCTGACCCAATAGGTAACTGATTACTATGCAAGCCTGACGAGTGGGAGCCCAGAACCCAAGGCAGAAAGAGAACCAAACGCCTTTAATCCCAGCACTCGGGAGGCAGAGGTGGGCAGATCTCTGTGAGTTTCAGCACAGCCAGGTCTGTCTCAAAAAACAAAACAAAACAAAGCAAGGAACAGGGGCTGGACAGGTGGCGCAGAGCACTTGCTTCTCTTGCATAGAACCCAGGTTTGATTCCCAGCCACCCACACTGGGCAAATCACATACGGGGGCAACTCCAGCTCCAGGGGATCTCATGTCCTCTTCTGGCCTCCAAGAGCATTTGCATATGAGTGGAACATGCACATACACGCAGGCACACACAGAGTCTTTGAGAAATCACTCGCACTTTATTGAAGATCCGGATGAATCACTATGTAGGACACACATAATTTAAGTCTTCATTAGCAAACATGGACCTGTGCATGGCCAGCAAAGGCATTCATTCTGTTGCTCACACAGGCACACCAAGGGCAGGGGATTGGGAATAAGAGGCAGTGCCCATCTTTGAAGCACAGAGCTCTCACCAGCCCACTAAGACAGGCTCTGCTTTTTTTTTTTTAAGTTGCTTAAGGCCAGTACTCTTATCAACTAAAAATAAGGGTTTCAAGAAAAATGTGGCCTCACAAGCATCTTGTGAAAAATGACCCTCTGGTGATGACAAAGCAGTCGGTAAGCTTGGGCAAGAGCTGCTGGGGTGCACTACACGCTCTGGATTCGTGCAAAGCAGATGAGCTAGGCTGACAAGACACTGGCTGTGACCTATTTATGCAACAGAACAGAGTAAGAGACTCATGTAACAATAGCCAATTAGACTGCACCCAGCAGCCCTGTAGAAAACAAACATCATTACATGCCAAGGAGTGCCAGAAGCTGCAAGTTCTCACTGCCATCTTTCCCAAGACAGCGACCAGTACCCCTAAGTATTGCTCTACTATGCATGAGATAAAGGGAACTCCATGTATGGAGACCGTTTACAGGCATGGTTTTCTACAGCACCAAACATCACCTAAAGGTGTTATTACAGCTTTGTCTCCCAGATGGCAGGGAAATATGATGCTTGGCACATGAATGGCTACAATTTCGGTTATCTGGGAATGCCAGAGAGTCATGGTGCTACTCTGTGTCTGTGCTCTAGATTTAAGAACAGGCCATGCTGGGGGCAAGCACAAGAGTGTCACATGAGTGTCACCTGCGGGACGGAGTGGAGGTCAGGGCTTCCTGCCCTGCACACAGCAGCTTGCACAGGGAAGCTCGGCACCGGAAAAACATAACTCAAAAACCAACTTTTTTGGGCTGGAGAGATGACTTAGTACTGGCTATTCTTCCAGAGGATCTGTGTTCAATTCCCCGCACCCACACGGATGCTCACAACCACCTGTAATTCCAGTTCTAGGGATCCAGTGTCCTCTTCTGAAGTTTGCTGTCACCAGGGATGAATGGGATGCACAGACATACATGCAGGCAAAACACTCATCAACCACGAGAGCAAGAGCTCATTAAAAGTGTGTCTATGTGCATATATGTGCACTTAAGGGTAGGTGGCATTAGAAGCCAGAAGGTGTTGGATCCTCTGGAGCTGAAATTACAGGCAGTTGTGAGCTGCCCAATGTGGGTGCTGTGAATCAAGGTCGGGTCCTCTGAAAGAGCAATACACACATGCTCTCAGCTGCTGAGCTATCTCTCTAGCCCATCAAACTAACTTTTGTTTGTTTTTTGAGACAGGGTCTCTCTACATAGCCCTGGTTGCCTGGAACTCATTACATAGGCTAGGTTGGTCTTGAAAACGGCCTGTACCACCACACCTAGCTCCAAATCAATTTTTTCTTTTTTGAACTAGTTCTGTACAGCAGGCTGGCCTCAAACTCAGTGGAGATCTCCTGTCCTCTGTCTCCTGAGTGCTGGGATTAATGGCATGTGCCACTACTGCCCGTCCCCTAAATTAACTTTTTTGTCTAAAAGTTTGAACAAACTAGCAAAGGCTACAAAATGAACATGAGCTTAAAGGAGAGTGGAGGGTAACCCGGGGCACCTAGAGAGCTTGTTTCTAGCTGATAGTCCTCACAGGAGTTCAGGGCTTGTTCTGAGCCTAGAATGAGAAAGCTGTTTCTCCCGCCCGCTTCCTGCTGAAGGCATTTAGAGATTGCTCATCTGTCACCTCCTCTCAACAGGTGACCTAACCAACCCACATTCAGCTCCACTTTGAATATTCCAAGGAATCTCTCCAGCCATCACCCACAGCTGCATTTTTGTCTGGCCGTTCTACTTTGAGCTATGACTCAGGAGCTATACAACCCCCATCCCTCCACACAAACACAAGCACTTTGGTTCAACGGAAACCGACTGATCAAGAGATGAGACTGTAAAAGGAAGAAGAGCCAGTTTCAGTGAAGGGCTCCCCCCCCCATACAGAGACTCTGAAACTGTCAGAAGGGAAGAGGAGGGCACACGGTGGGGACATCGTGGTGGGACTTGTGTGCGTCCTGTCCTGGTGCTGCTTATTTAGGCGTGTTGCTTGTGGAAATTCACTTATGATATGAATTTTGCTGTGTATCAAACCCCAACCAAAAGTTAGAACTGGCCAGACAGTGGCGGCACACACTTTAATCCCAGCACCTGGGAGGCAGAGGCAGGTGGATCCCTGTGAGTCTGAGGCCAGCCTGGTCTACAGAGCGAGTTTCAGGACAGCTAAGGCTATTACACAGAGAAACTCTTGTCTCGAAAAACCAACCAAACAAACAAAAAAAAGCTAGAGCTGAGCCAGCAAGATGGCTCAGTGCGTAAAGACACTTGTAGCCACCAAGCCTTGACCTGAGTCCTATCCTCAGGACCCAATGGTGGAAAGAAAGAACTCTCATGGGTGGTACCCGGATACCCACCCAATAAAAAGATAAATAGAAAATTTGTTCAAAGAAAAATTTGTCCAAAATCTCACCAACCTATGAAACACTCTGTAAGAGCACTTGTGTATCGAGTGACATTTTTAAAGCTCTTTTTCTTGGCAGAAATTTAACATCAGAAGTTCAGTCCGGGTATCAACAACCCAACCAATTGAGCAACCTCAACAGAACACTACTGAAATACTACCATGACATTTAGAGACACTTAATGCATATGAGCGTGCCTGTGTGTGAGTGTGCGTTCACACACAGACATGCAGAGGCCAGGAGGGAATTAGTGTCTTCCTCTATCATCTGTCTCCTTACTCCTTTAAGACAGGGTCTCTCACTGAATAGGAAGTATATCATCTCGGCCAGGCTGGCTGGCAGGACAGCAAGCCCCAAGTCACCTTATTGCTGCCAGTGACCAGTGCTGGGGTTACAGGCACACATGGCAATGCCTGATCTTTTGTGTGGGTGCTAGGGATTTGAACTCTGGTCCCTGAGCTTGTATAGCAAGTGTTCTGACCCAATGAGCCATTTCCCCAGCCTCATGTCTCACATACTTTCAACAGAACAAAACAAACACCTTAAAAAAAAAAACAAACCAAAAACCTTAAAAGCGAACCCTACTGGCCTCTCACAAGGGTAAAAGTCCTGAGAGCTATTTAAAGTAGTTCCTTCCAGTTGCTGTCACTCATTACACAGAAATGATGGGGCCACTCACCAGCCTGTTGCCTGCACGGGTACTGACTCAGTCCTGAGCCACACTGACTCACCCAGCACTTTGAGCAAGTGCCTTGCAATCACCACATCCATCTGTTGCAGGTTTTGCTCAGCATGAGAAACATCTTTGCTAAGCTGCCTGTCATCCTAGGTGCCAAACCATGAAAAACACCCACACTGCAGATGAGCCATTATGAACCTATTTTTCCTTTCCTCTTTACCGTTCTTTTTTTCTGGAGACAGTCTTGCTACGTACCGTACACAGGCTCTGAACTCCAGGTCCTGCTGCCTCTTCCCCAGGTGCTGGGATTAAAGGCGCAGGCGGAATCCACAACACCTTGGCTCACTGTGAAGCGACAGACAGAAATGAATTTAGGGATACCGGGTAAGAAAGGTTCCTGGTTCCACAGAAGCCTCCATCTGCTCACTAAATGCACAAAGGTCATCAGCTCTAGTCCACCCTGCAGGGTTCTCTCTACTCTGATTGGCTCAGGACAGCTGCCACAAGGCCACAACTCAGTGAGAACGCGCTGAGCCACTTCCCAGTCAGGCCAGGCACCTTATGAAATTAAAAAACAACACCAAAAACCTATTCTGATCTTGATATTGATAAAACTGTATGTAACTACGGAGGGTTTTCTCCCCAAACTATGTTGTTTTATTAAATTTTTTTTTCCTTTTGGTTTTTCGAGACAGGGTTTCTCTTTGTAAACAGCTCGGCTGTCCTGGAACTAGTTGTGTAGACCTTGCTGATCTCTTACTCAGAGATCCACCTGCCTCTGTCCCCAGAGTGCTGGGATTAAAGGCATGTGTCACCACTGCCTGGCTTATTAGACAATTCTTAAAAACCTAGTCACTGAAATAGGCAATTACGCAATGATGTCAAACAACAAAGAAAAGAGGGAGGACAATCTACTCCTCAGGTCCTACTGGTAAAAAGCATTCTTCAAACACTTCTTCTCTGATTGTCACCTCCTAAGCAGCCCATTTAATTGGGCTCAGCCTAGTAAGGCCCACCAATGCCCAGCAATGGCACTACAGTGCAAGCCTGGACTGTTTGAAGTCAATCTATTTACTATTTCAAACCAGTTCAGATAAGGCTGATTTGCTGCTTTAAAAACAAAACAAAACTGAAAAACAAAACAAAACAAAAACAAAATCCTTACACAGAAGACTATCTTCTGAGTCTGAATTATTCTTTGCCTGGCGTGGTGATTTGAGTAAGAATGCTCCCAGAGCTGGAGGGGTGGGGTGGTAGTATTGCCAGCCTGGTCTACAAGGTGAGTTCCAGGACACCCAGAGCTGTTACAGAAAGAAACCATCCCCAAAACCAAAAACCCAAACAAAGAAAGCATGGCCCACATAGGCTTATGTGTAGTTTTCAGGGAGCGGCACTATTTGAGAATGATTAAGAGGTGTGGTCTGTCACTGGGGGGTGGGCTTGGTCCAGTGTTGCTCTCTCCCTGCCACCTGAGGATCTGGGTGCAGAGCTCTCAGCTCCTTCTATAGCACATGTCTCTCTACTGCCATGCTTCTCCACCATGATGGCAATGGACTGAGCCTCTGAGACTGTAAGCCAGCCCCAATTAAATGATTTCCTTTATAAGAGTTGTTATAGTCATGGTGTCTCTTCACAGCAACAGAACACTGACCAAGACATCCATTTACCCTGTAACCTTCCACATAAACCCTCAGGTCAGGCAAAGCAGTTAGCTCACCAACCTCTAAGCACCCGATCTTGTCCCGTGGTTTGGTTCCCTCCTCTTCCAGTCAACTCTTTCCAGATCCATAAAACATTAGCTACCTTTCTCAGTTTTAGTTTCCCCCAGCAACTAGGGGAAGATTAGTCAGTAACAATATAATCCCTTAGAATGTCTTATCTACCACTATTCTGTGTATATTGGCAGGCTTTGGCTTCTCCAAACTAACC
>LOEQ01000191.1:56221-68623 GCA_001685075.1 Bramus lutescens | reverse complement strand
AAGGCAGTTTCTTTATTAACCAATGAAAGTAACATATAGACAGATGACCCTCCTACATCACTGGGGCATGCTCAATTCCCAGCACTGAAAGAGAGTCTGACAGTCAACCCTTACCACAGCTTATACTAGACAACTTCACAGTCCCACTCCAGACCTAGAACTGATACAGGGGACACCGTCCAGGATTCTAGAGTCAGACAAACCTCAGCTGCACCAGGTAGGGTAGGTGCACTAACAGGTGCCATGGCTGGGGTTAAACACACCAAGGAAGATCATTCACCCTAGCCTAAGAGAAAGGAGGAAAACTGGAGGAGCCTGGACTGTTTCTGTTCGTACCTTCAGCTCCGCTGGGCCCAGGCAAAGCTGCTGAGTGGAAGGAATGCGCAGACTCCTCAGCTTGCTGTCAAGCAAGTGTGGGACACGGGGGTTCTCGTGGCCAAACTTAGCAGTCACTCACCAAAACACAGGAAAGTTTCCGTAACAAATGGTATCAGAACTCCCTAGCTGATGAAACAACCAATAAGCTACAGCTAACTCTTTAACAGCTTTCTGTCTGTCTGTCTGTCTGTCTGTCTAAAACAAGGGCTCTCTATGTATGCAGACCTGGCTGTCCTGAAACTAGCTCTGTAGACCAGACTGGCTTTGAACTAACAGGGATCCTCCTGCCCCTGCCTCCCAAGTACTGGGATTATAAATGCATGGGCCACCACGTCAGTTTTTATAAAGCATTTTCCAGAAAAAGGCAGTAGCTGAGAGGGAAGCCACCTCCCCACGCCTTTTTAATTCTCCCTCTGTCAAGTGTGCTTTCCTGTACTGCCCCCCAGCCTTGCCCACTGTTTTCTCCCTTGTTTGTGACCGTAGTGCCCGCCTGTTCCTCTCACAGCTGAAGCAGTGTTTGAGGAAGCAGAGCTAATGTTCCTCCTGCGTGACTTACAGTACAGTCGTCTTCCAGGTTTGAACGCTTTCATTTGTCCCGTTGGTCAAATCCAGGGAACCAGGAGGGACTCATACGAGATGTTGTCTCAAAGAAGGAGAACCAAACCAACAACGAAGCCTGCTCTATAGTCACCAGACAAGCTTCACCTTCTGAGTACACCATGAATGAAGAGCAGACGGGCCGCTGAGATGGCAAAGGCACGTCAGCAAAGGCATCTGCCTCCACCATGGTGATGACCTGTGTGTGATCCCAGAACTCACACACTGGCAAGGCTGTCTTCTGACTTACACATGCACAATAAGTGTCAAAATATCTGTGTGTAGACAAAAAATATCTATCTGCTGGGGCGGGAGAACCTGAAGTTGGTATGTAAAATAAATGAAAAAAAAACCATTACTTAAATAAAATAAAAAAAAATCTATCTATCTCTACAAATAAGCAGGTGGCAAATCCTCTTTGTCTGTCTTTTTGTGCCCTGGATCTATATGGGCCACAAACAGGCTCCCTTACTCCAGGTCCTGAATGTTCGCATACAGTGCAGAGGCCTGAGGTGGGGTCAAGGGCCAGTGTCAGTATCTCATCTCTTGGCCCTAGGGTGTCTGTGTCCAGAATTGCCCTCCTCCCCAGTGGAGGTGGAAGTCCTCCCCTCCTTTGGGTTGGGTGACTTTTCCCGATTCCCCTGTCCACACCCTACAGTAGTACTCTTAGGCATCTCCTTCCAGACCACAGCATCTTCTAGAAGGCACTAGGGAACTACTGAACTACTGTATGGAGTGTATGGAGTGGTGTGTACTCAGCTTCTAGAGAAAAACTATAAAAGAAGCGTTAGCAGGTCCCAACCTCTGAGACAGGGTCTTTCTCTATTCCCCAGACTGGCCCTGAACTCCTAGACCTAAGCTGTCCTCAGGCCTCCTCTTCAGAGCTGAGATTCTCAAGTAGCTACCATATCCTACCTTAAACTTAACAGTAAAGATTCTCAAGTAGCTACCATATCCTACCTTAAACTTAACAGTAAGCAGAAAACTGTTGTTTGGGTGGGGAACAACAGAGACAGCTAAGCACGCAGACTCCTTGGGTGATGAGATGGGAGGACCTACGGAGTCCAGAGCTCAAGGCTAGTCTGGGCAGCCTGGTCAGAGGGAGACACCACCTTTCCTCTCCGGTCCCCTTTGCGTTCAAGGGAGGCAAGCACTGTATCACTGCTATTTTTTCCAGCCCCAAGATCCTGCCTCTTGAAAAAGATGAGCTGGTAAGTAAGTGGGTGAGGATGCAAAGATCTGGAAAGTGTAGTCCGGTCAGTACCAGACTGCCATAATGAATTACATTGGCCATTCCTTTGAACTGCACTTAGTTAATGTTTAATTGTCTGACATACTGAAGGACTTTGTTTAGGATGCTGAAACGGGAATGAGGGAGGAAAGGACAGTCCTCACCCTCGGAAGTATCTATGAACAAGAGAATAAAAAATGAGAAGCAAATTGCTGAATGTGGGTTGAACATGAATTCATATTAATGTTTCCAATCAGCTACATGATTGATGTGGAAAGCTCATATAATATCTGCAGAACAGAAGCAGTCCAAACCTGAGCCAGACAGGGAGAGCAGCTCAGTAGGGGAGGGGCACGGGACTTGACATTGTCATCCCTCTAGTACAGTGCTCCCGGTAGGGGAGGGGCACGGGACTCACACTGTCATCCCTCTAGTACAGTGCTCCCGGTGGGGGAGGGGCACTGGACTCACACTGTCATCCCTCTAGTACAGTGCTCTCGGTGGGGGAGGGGCACAGGACGACATTGTCATCTCTCTAGTACAGTGCTCTCAATCTTCCTAGTGCTGTGACCCTCATGTTATTATTTCATCGCACCTGTTATTGATCCTAATGTAAGTGTATGAAGTGCAAGCTATCTGATGTGCGACCTCTGTGGGGCTGTGACCCACAGGTTGAGAACTGCTGCTCTAGCCCTATAGCTGGGCAGAAGAGAAGACATAGGGAACCCCAGTTTGCTTGCTGCTCTCTGCCAGGCTACACACAGCCCTCCTGTGACCAGGCCATCCAGGGTTTAAATGACAAATACTAACTAAATGCTTTTAGACAGCTGGCTGTGACTGGATCAAACAGCTATCTTTTACAAATGACCAGCTGGTAAAGTCACTCCACTGTAGAGGCGCTATGGCCTGACAGACAAGCTATCGTCCCTGTACCCACTACAAGGCCGAAGAGCCCTCCAGCCCTGAAAACTTCAAGGGCACAATTTCCTGCAGCTGGTCTGGATAAAGAAGCTCATTTCAGATCTGTGTCTACTATTCAGACATTTGAACCTGTCTCCAGGTGATGACACAGGCAAACTGGAAAATAAACCAAGCCAATGACACAGAAAGGTGTATTAAGGCCAGTGAGATGGCTCTGCAGGTAATGGTTTTGTTTTCAGGCCGGAAGACATTTTTGATCCCAGGACCCAAATGGTGGAAGGAAAAAGGCATCCTGAAAGCTATCTCTGACCTGAACACATGTACTGCAGCAGGTGAGTGCACACACATACACACAATAGACACACACACACAATTTCATGGAAAGTTATTTAGACAGGGCTCATTAGAAGCTGGCAGTGCACAGACAAGATAATTTGGCTGTTGCTCTGGAGGACCTGGGTTCAATGCCCAGGGGATCTGAAACTCTCTTATGATTCTGAGGGCACCAGACATTCATACATGTAGGCAAAACACCCATACACATAAACAGATAAATTTTTTAAAAAAGATAATTACAACTTCAGAGGCCAGAGAGCTCGCTCGCTCAGCGGTAGGTGTTCATACACTGTGAAAGCAAGCCCTGTAACTGTAGCTTGGTGCCCTGAAATGCACATGAGGGGAAGATAACCGACTCTGCAGGGTGTGTTCTGACAACACACCCACACAGCGCCTCTCAAGTAATAATTAGTAATAAAGAAAATAGAAACCTTCAGCTCTAATGACTTCTGTGATGAGAAGGTCAGGCTGCAGTGAGAGCACTCTGGGCAGACCTAATCACACACAAGGATGGGGCCAGAAGAAATCTCTCCAGAGCAGTAACTGTGAGGAAGATCTCCCTAAGTTTAGGTTTAGAAATAAGGACAGAGAATTCAAGCGAGAGCCAAGAGAAAGATTACAACAGAGGAAGAGCCTAAATAAAGATCCCTGGGCAAGAAGGGGTTTAGCATAGTGTACTGTACACTCAGTGCTCTCCTGCCGAGCTACACCCAGGGCCCTACAAAGTTTAGAGACTGAAATGCTAAATCCAAGTGAGCTAGGCAGCAAGTGGAACCCCAGGAGCCAGAGGGCCAGGGAACTGGACCACAGCATGCAGGCTTTCAAGGGCAGAATGAGGAGGACTCAGCAGGTTTAGGATGACTCGGGCTGGAAAACAGTCCACAGACCTGAGGGGATAAGAGGGCAGCAGGAAGCCCAGGTGACTGACTAGAAGGCCACTGCAGCAAACTAGGCAAAAGAGAGAAATTTCAGGATTGGAGAGATGGCTCAGAGGCTAAGAGCACTGGCTGCTCTTCCAGAGGACCCAGGTTTGTTCTCAGCATCCATATGGCGGTTCACAACCATCTGTAACTCCAGTCCTAAGGCATCTAACACCCTCTTCTGAACTCTTGAGTGTACTAGGCACATATATACATACATACATAATGACAAAACACTCAAATAACAAATCTTTTAAGTTTTTTTTACAGAAATGTTTTTGAAAAGTCTCCACAACAAACATTAAAAATAGGCAATATTTAAAAAATTTAAATTTGCTTCTCCCTTCCCAACAAATGCCCCATCCCACCCTACTACAGAGATCATACCCAGGACCTTGAACACAGTAGGGAAGTGTTCTGCGGCTGAACTGTGTCCCCAGCACTCTCCTCTAATATTTAAAAACATTATCCTTTAGGAAATAGATCAGCAAATATTAACTATGCACAATGATGGCTTCCTCTTCACACATGTGCACAACACATTTTGGTCATGTTCAGCCCTCCTTATCCTCTCTCATCTCGCCAGGTCCCACTGATCCTCCTTTCCTTCCCAACTGGCCTTAGTTAGCTTTTCTTTTGCTGTGGTATTTTGGGGAGGAGGGGGTTGCATCGTCAAGGAAGGCCAAGGCAGGTCAGGTACCTGGGGGTAACTGAAGGAAATGTGGCTCGTTGGTTTGTTAGCTACCTTTCTTACACAGCCCAAGCCCAAAGATCTATCTGACTGAGGCGATTCTTTAGCTGAGCTTTCCCCTTCCCATGTATGTCAAGCTGGCAAATGACACCAACTACCCCAATCCTGCTTTCATTTGGGGGGGTGTGGCCCAGTGAGGTTCATTAGGGTTTTTCAAAAGAGCCCTGGCACCTCACCAGGCTACAGCACTAAATAAAATCGGCTCCTCTTCAGCAACCGTTCACATAAATTCTCCAGGAGGGGTGGGACCCAGGAGCCCTTCCTATTCCGCCCATGCTTCTTTTTTCAGTTAATTTATTTTGTGTATAAATGCTTTGCCTGCACGTGTGCCATGTGTGTTCACAGCACCTGAGGATGTCAAACAAGGGCACCAGATCCCCTGGAACCAGCACTGCAAACAGTTAAGAGCCTTCAATGTGAGGGCTTGGAATCAAACGCAAGTCCCCTGCAAGATCAAGCGCTCTTAACCACTGCAATTGCTTTTTAAAAATAACTAATTGAAAAAGATGCTATAGCCTTTGGAACACCTTTAGAATCTACCCCTGGAACATTTAGCTTTAACTAGCATACCCTAATTCACGTTTGTGTCTTGTCACATATTCTTTCTCTGCTTCCAGAAGTGACACTCAAGGTTTACAAGACCATGAGCACAGACCCTTTTCATGAAGAAAACGGGCATGAAAATCCAACTTTCTCTAAGCATCTCCAACGGGAATGGAGACAAATATAACCACTACCAGGCAGGTTAAATTACCCTTCCTTTGCTGCTCAAGTGGAGGCAGTCCTGCTAATTATAATTACCACATTTAGGGCCCCTGGTAAGCAGCTGCAGGGCCAGAAGGCTGGGAAAGAATAAAGATCCTGACAGGGCTGCACTCGGCATGTCCCACCAAGACATCAAGGCTCGCTCTGCTGTCTACAGTTCTCTAAGCACCTACACACTGCACAGTGCAGAAAATCAGCACTTTGGTTACACAAAAACGTCACAACCCACAGAGAAGACAGAGATTAGAAGCGCTAATAACAGGAGGTGTTAATGCAAACAGTGGTGTGTCAGACCACAAGAACAATGTCTTGATCTCATGTCTCTCTGAAAGGGAACTGTGCGCGCCATGCCATGCTTTTGGGTGGGTAGTGTTCAATGGAACAATATCCACACTGCCTGGAAAGCAAAGGGTGACCGCCATCAGCAAATCGTTCTCCTGACCCAAATGACATGTACTTTGTCAAATTCCAAGGGTCAGACATCAACCAGGGTGTGACTACTGGATCAGCTGCTTAGAATGGAATCACTCAGCCTTTGTAATCCTCCTCCACAGCAAAAGGGTCTTGTGTCATGAATGTCTATTTTTAGAAGATTCAGTTCAATTTTCATCATTAAGCTCAGAGCCTACAGCACTAGGAGAGGAAAAAAGTTAATCTGGTCTTGAAAATTGTGCCTCCTTTATTGGATGGCCTTTTGTGGGTTTTTGTTTTATTTTGTTTTTTTTGATTTTGAATGGCCATACTTTTCCCCCCACCCTTATATTCTCAGTTTTCAGGTATGGTGTATGTCTTGGGAGGCTGAGGCAGGAGGATCACAAGTTCAAGGTCAGTCTGAACTACAAAGAGACAGTATCTCAACACACACACACACACACACACACACACACGCACACACGGGGAGGAAGAGAGAGCACACACCCATGAACTATCTTCCAAATGTAAATAAACATGATCCTGCCACCTCAGGGTGGAGCAAATGTAAATGCCAAAATAGGAATTGAATTATATAAGCACCATTTACACTTGGTTTTCATTGTATTTAAAATTGAGAAAATGCCTCCACAGCTTCGCTCTCAGTTAATACTCAGCACCCACCTTCCCAGTCCCTCTACCTCAGTTGCTTTAGAAAACAAGTTCTAGACCATGGAAACCAGCTTCTATATGTCTGGAATAATTCTTGGTAATTTTAAGCTCACCTGCCAACACACCAGGGTTCAGTTCTCAGCACCCAGATGGCAGCCCCCAACCGGCTCAACATAAAATAAATGATTCTAGAAAGGTGTTTTAAAGAACCACTTATAGTACCACACGAGGTTGTTCTGTGGTCGCTGCGTGCATGACCACTTCACACATGCATGAGCTCACACTCATACACACACACACACACACACACACACAGCAATGTATGTGCTGCCCAGGAGTAAGTAGCAGGAAGGCCGAGTCTGAGGCTGGAACTTACGTAACCAGACCATGCTCAAACCGAAAACCTCTGTCAAGCAGTTTCATTTCAAAGGGGGTGGGGGCTGGAGAGATGGCTTTTCTGATGACCCAGCTTTGGTTCCCAGCACCAACACAGTAGCTCACAAGTGCCTACAATTCCAGTCTCAGGGGTCCCACACCCTCCTCTGACTTCCACAAGTACCAGGCCTGTACCTGGCACACAGACATACACGCAGGCAAACACATAAAAGTAAATAAATACTTTTTTTTTTGGATGGGGGGAGACAGACTAAATTGTTAAGGGCTAAATGGCTGTATCACAGAAGGGGACCGATTACCAAAATTAGGGGCTGGGGAGATGGCTTACTAGGTAAAGACATTGATGCTATGCCTGAGGACCTAAGTTTAAAACCCTGGAACAAACACAGAGAAAGGTTGAGAAAGAAATCCTGAAAGTTTCCAGACCTCCATACACATTAAGAACTCTCCACAAAAAGCAAACATGCCATGCGTGCGCACACAATTACAACGTAATAACCAGTGCTCATTTCCTCTAGCTTATGGTATTTTTTAGCTTATTTTTACAAACAAAAAAGAGAACCTATTTTTTTATTTTTGTATGTATTTATGTGTAAGAGTGTTTTGCCTGCAAATCTGTGTATCACATGAGTGTCTGGTGCCCATGAAAGTCAGAAGAAGGTTATCGGCTCCCACAGAACTGGAACTGCAGATGACTGAGCCACCATGTAGGTTCTAGGATCCAACCCAGATCTTCTGCTGAGCCATCTCTCCAGTACCGTGTTTTATTCGTTCATTTAACTATGTTTACTTTATGTGCACTGGTGTTTTGCCTGCATGTATCTCTGTGTGAAGGTGTCATAGCTCAAAGCTGCAGACAATTGTTAGCTGTCATGTGAGTACTGGGAATTGAACCCACATCCTCTGGAAGAGCAGTCAGTGCTCTTGACCACTGAGCTGTCTCTCCAGTCCCTTGAGTTATTTTTCAAGATAAGAGTTTCACCATGTAGCCCAGGCTGGCCCTGAACTCACAAAGATCTGCCTGCTTCTAACTCCTGACTGATGGGATTAAACGTGTGCACCATCTCTTATAAAAATCAGGTATCAAAGATACACTCTTACCTGTTTACACACTGGTATATATGTTATTTTATTTATGAATTTTTCCCACCCCCAAACTCTAGGAACCAAATTTTACCCCTTAGTATAGACATCAATCCTTGCCAAGAATGCAAGATCCAACTCACTCCCTGCCAAATTACTCAGAACACACAGGATTCAGGAAGCATTCCTATGGAAGTCTGCAGATATTTTTAAACATGTTGATTTGACCAAAATGCCACAGATACAAGTACTGAATAACTCTTACTTTATAAGCTATGCAAACTGCTGGGTGTGAAGACAAAAGAAGCAGGAACAAAAGTTCCGTCTGCTGCAAAGTGTTCTACGGCTGTCAGGTGCCAGGGCTTCGTCCTGAATTTAAATTCTAAAACCACACATGCTCCCACGCACACCATCAAACGTCTGAGTTCAGGATCCAGCCAGTTGCCTCTGCTCCAGCGTGGGTACTGAAGTACAGTGGTGTGGGGGCTGATCTTCAAAAGGGCAGAACAGCCCTCCACCTCCAGTTGGGCTCACCCAATTACTAATGTGACAACTGTGACAGCTAAATAAAGCACCGCAGGGAAATGCTGAAGGCTTCCCATATAGGGGGTGTGTGGAGGAAGAAAGAATAGTAAGTCTAGGGGATGGACAGCACCATGGACGTGGATAATAAAAGACAACAGGAGAAAGCTATGATGTTCCCCTTTAAAAGCCCAAATGGGGCGTGTCCAGGAAGCACAACCCATAACCTATCCTTGCCACAAAATGGGCTCTAGGGAATGGGGAAATAATGCACAGATGCATAGCACAGATCCACAACACAGGTGTACATGCACAGCCCATGAGTGGAGGTCACAGGACAACTTTTCAGGACTCAGTCTTCCCTGCACCGTGTAGGTTCTAAGGATTGAATTCAGGTCGTCAGGCTTGGAGCAAGTATCTCCAAGTATCCGTTAAGCCGTCTTGCCAGCCCCAGAGAATTTTAGATTCTTCTTCTGTAGAAACAAGACCGTACTGTCCACTTTACAGAGTTCATGACTTCTGCTCATGATAAAAATGTAATAAATTGTATTCTGTTTGGTTTGAGATGGTGTCTCATGATGTAGCTGAGTTGGGCAAATTGTGTAGCCAAGGTTAGCCCCAAACTTCCTGTCACAGTCTCTTATATCCTGGGATTACAATGTGTGTGTGCCACCAAACCCAGTATAAATTGTATTCTTTATTACAAGAGAAATTCATTCATTCTTCTAAAATGTGTGTGATTACATAAAGGCACACTGTGAAGAACAACTGGGGATTCTTATACTCTGGTGGTGCAGTTGACTTTACTAAGTGTGGTTGTGTGGGTTCCCGAAGGGAAAAGTGACGGTGAGTGTCACAGCTGACGGGACTAAGTAAACACGCAAAGAACAGCATTCGAGGAGGAGCTAACAGCGGTGTTACAGAGGTCTACTGTGGAAGCAGTCTTCTGGACCGCAGTAGCCGAGGTTGGAGACGCAGGACAGTTCCCACCACGGAGTTGCGGTCCTGGGAAGGGTTATTTTGTGTCTGCCGTATTTTGTTGAAGTTGTGCCAGGTGGGCCTTGAACTTGTGGTTCTCCTGCTTCCCGTGTGTCAGGGTCTTAGGTCAGGGAGGGTTCTTTAAAGGCAGAGTGTAACTGAGGGCTTTAGCACACAGTTGTTTCTGGTTTTTATTAACCACACTTGTATTTTAAGTAAGAAATTGTCACAGCAGAATGACAGAGGCAGGGAGGTCACTAAAAGTGTTGTGTTCTTCATGTAGAGTTGATGCTAATTGGGGGACATCTATTTCCTCGGAGACAGAGAAAGGCACTTGGATAGGGGTGCTTTGGAATGTCACATGAACAGCACGTATTCCACTTGTTCACGGTTAAGTTTGAGCTGCTTGTCAGACATGAAAGATACATGCACACACATTCACATGTATACATACACACTTGCATATGTACATGTATATACACATGTACATACATACATGTGTGCGCACACACATGTACATGTGTATGTGCATGTTGGTTTGAGCCAGAAAGACTTAGTCTTATTTCTGTAGAATGTAGTCAATAATTTATGATTGTAAATGAACCTCTGTATATGTGCACACATGCATGCATATAGTGCACAGACATTCATGCAGGTAAACCACTCATATCCGTAAAAAGTTTAACTTATGCGCATTGGTATTTTGTCTGCACATATGTCTGTGTGAGGGTGTCGAGTCCCTTGGAGGTAAAGTTATGGGCAGTTGTCAGTTGCCGTGTGGGTGGTGGGAATTGAACCCAGGTCCTCTCGAAGACTAGTCAACACTCTTAACCACAGAGCCATCTCCCCAGCCTCTAAAAAATTAAATTAAAAAAATTGGAAGTGCTGCTGTAGTCAGCCAAGGAAACCGGACCGACTTCCCCTTTGCCACTGGTTTCAGAGTACACCCAGAATCACATTTCTGGCTGAACATTAGGGCACACTTTGACCAGATGAGAACATTTCATTGAGGCAACATGCTTAAAATCCTTGAGAACAGATTTTTTGACTCTGCTTAGAAAACTAAGTCTGGCTGAGCAGTGGTGGCGCACGCCTTTAATCCCAGCACTCGGGAGGTAAGGGCAGGTGAATCTCTGTGAGTTCGAGGCCAGCCTAGTCTATAAGAGTTTGTTCCAGGACAGGCTCCAAAGCTACAGAGACCCTGTCTCGAAAAACCAAAAAAAGGGAGGGAAAAAAGAGAGAGAGGGAGGGAGGGAAGGAAGGAAGGAAGAGAAAAAAAGAAAGGAAAACTAAGTCTGTGCAGTGTAACTGTGCACACATGGAAAGACATAAAAAATGTAACAAGAGAAAGAAAGAAGGAATAGAAGGTTGTTCCAGAGAGGCCAGATAATTTGTATTTTTTTTGGGGGGGGGTTCAAGACAGGGTTTCTCTACAGTTTTGGAGCTCTCCTGCTTGGTCGAGAACATCTGGTCCGACCGGAGCTTGAGTGTCTCTAGACGGTGCCTGTCTCCCGAGTGCTGGGGTTAAAGGCCTGCACCGCCACTGCCTGGGCTCAGATAATTTGCAAATAGAGGATGCAGATTGGAACTCAGACCTGACCACCATGGCTCACAGCTGCTGTGTCACGGTTCCTCCACCTACAACAGAACACTGTCCCTCAAGACTGCTGTTCACAGAGCCCCTTGGTCATCAGGTCATCTCTGCAGCTGAGAGTTCTACCAAACCAGCAAGTAATGGACAGTGCACTCAGAACAATGCTATTCCTCCAAACTGTCGCACAAGGGTCTGATACTGAACCCCACTGTTTCATTCAAGCAAGAAGCGGGGAGGTGTAAGTCCCTTTGAAGGTCAGTGAGAGGGCATAGATATTTATCAAGTATTCAGGTCCCACCTGAAATGGGGGTGTTCCTTTCACTTTCTGGAAGGCAGATCAGGCTAAATGTATCAGAATTAGTGTTTTGTGGCGTTGTTGTTTCCCTATATGAACCGCTGTCGTTGGCTAATCAGTGCTGGGGAACCTGGGCTTTCTGCATGCTAGACAAGCACTAGCAACTGAGCTCCAGCTCCAGCTCCTTTGTTGCTCTTGGCAGTTTTAGCATATACCTAAAACTTTTCACAGCAGATCATAAAAAAGGATGGCAGTGATGTTGCTGGCTTTTCCTCTCTATTGGCCATCTTTATTTTGTACATTCTCTGGCAATCTAGTAACAAGGGATTGCTATAATAAGACTGCGAGTTTTACAAGCTGCCAGGTGTCTGACACCAATCCTATTGCAGCTCCATCTGCTGCCTGTCCAGATGCTCACGCTAAAGCTGGAAAAAGTCCATGGAGAAGGCAGAAACTAATGCCTCATGCAACACTAGATCTGTTTGTAGGTCGAGAGAGAGAGCGAGAGCGAGAGAGCGAGAGAGCGAGAGAGCGAGAGAGCGAGAGAGCGAG
>LOEQ01000191.1:42586-55407 GCA_001685075.1 Bramus lutescens | reverse complement strand
GGCCTGCAGGCATACATACAGGCAGAATATTGTATACATAATAAATAAATAAATTAATTAATTTAAAAAAACCTCCCTTCTGCTGCCTCTGTAGTAGCTTGCCTAAAGACAGGACAGATATTTGATATTTTATCATTTTTTTTCTTTTGGTTATTGTGACAGAATCTTATTTGGCCCAGGCTGGCTTTGAACTCACTATGAAGTTTGAATATCTGATCCTCCTGCCTTCTGATGGACCCACAGTTCACACCTGAACCAGATAAACAACAAATGCCTGAACTAAGTCATATAACAACACTGTTGAAAACACATTCCTATAGGTGTGGGGAAGAGTTAGGAGTCAGAGTGTGTGGTAGGGTAGGCCTGACTCCCAACACTGCCAGGCCAGGAAGAGCCCATTTTCTTGCTCCTCATGAGGGCTTTACGTCACTGCGGTGTCCACACGTGAGTCCACTTTTACTCATGAGGCTCCCACTTAGAAGTTTCTAATACCCAGAAGGAAGCTGCCATTGACGATGCGTTTCCTGGTAAGGAGTCCTAAACACTTTAGAGTAGACAGTCACTGTATCTCATTATAAAATCTCTAAATCAGGGTGTGTATTCCCATAACAGCACCCTTATAAACTGTGCCTCAGGAGTGGACCGTGCTATGACTGAGCCCTTATTTTACAGCAACTTATCATCAACCACCTGAGCTCAATGTATCTGGGACTGGAGCTCAACATAGAACATTTGTGTTAGGCCCCAGTTCAACATCCAAATGGGGCGGGGGACTGATTTATTTAAATAAGGTTTAGCTAGATTAAGGAGTGGAAGCTCAAACTTCTATGCACAACTCAATGTTTCTTTACATCACAAGACCATTAGCCAAAGATAAAAATTTAAAGACAGTGCTGGCTGCTCAAGAGGCTGAAATCCAAGGACTAAATGAGCCCAATTCAAGGTGAGTCTGGGCATCAGCAGTAAGGCACTTATTCACTGCAAACGTACACCAACATGGTTCAACCAGAAGAAATACAGATATTCAGAACAAACGAATGCACCACACTGCGACTTACACTGGCTCGTCGAGTCGGTGGTAAAATTAAGTCCTTCTGCAGCTGTTGACCACCACGTGAGAGACATGTCAGCACAGGTCACTCACTAACAAAGCACTCAAGCTCCAAGTTTATCAGCAAAATGCATTCACCCCAAGAACTGCCTTCTAAGAGTTATTAATATCCTGTAGCCTGAAATCCGTCAGAGGAATCAAAACAAAAGTTTATGCCCAAGTTTTGAAAAATGTATCAGACCTTCCTCTGTGACTGTCACTGAAGATGTCCCAACTCTTAGCAAGACAGAATGCACACCGCCTGTCCTTTCTGGATTCCAGTCTCTTGTGTAGTTTGGACACATTCCAGGTCGACTACAGCTATGTTTGGCACCACAGACCATGCAGCACTAGCCATATTAGTAAGTAAGAGGTCAGAGAGCTCCCTGCAAGTGCAGGACACAGCTCAGAGTTAAACAGCTGCCTACGAAGCTAAGCACCCTGGCAAGGCTTGAGAAACATGAAAAATAAAGAAAAGAAAATTTGCCCTCAGCCATCTCACTTACAGTTACAGCAGCAAACAGAATCTATGATGGAAAAGACTCCTCTCTCACAACATAGTCTCCAAAGCTGCTCTTTCCTGGTGCCATGCTGTATCAAGCACACAGATGGGCAGAGGATCTCAAATTCCCCTGTGGATTGTTTGGATCTGTTTACACCGAAAGGATAAAGGGAGGGCGGGGGCAAGTTAACTTTAGAATTCTGTCATATAGTGGCATTTTCTCATCTCTGCTGGACTACCACTAAAATAAAATGTTGTCACTATAATGTCCAAAATAAAACTGATGAAAATTGAAAATTGGATTGTTTATTAAGTGACAACTTTAAAAAAAAATCAAGAGACTAGACAGATGTCCTGCTCTAGCAGAGGACTCAAGTTCTGTTCCCAGCATCCATGTTGGGTGGCTCAAACTCTTGTGATAGCAGCTCCAGGGAGATCTAATGCCTCCAGCCTCTGAGGGCATCAGCTCTCATGCAGTCATGCAAAGGCACGCAACTAAAAAAAAAAATTATTTTCTGTGTATGGGTGTTTTACCTGTATATATGTCTGTGTACCGTCTGCATGCAGTGACCACAGAGGCCAGAAGAATGTGTCACAAATGTGTCACATCGCTGGGATTGGAGTTAAGACACTAGGTCTCATGCAACCCAGGCTGGCCTAAAGTTAGTTAACTGTATAGCCAGAGATGACCTTGAATTTCTGATCCCTGCGCCTACAATAAAGTATACTTGTACTTCATAAAAAAAAATTAAGAGGAAAAGTAGCTAAGAAGCTAACCAGGGTATTAATAGCAACAAAAGAGGAGGGTGACAAGTTCCAGTGGCCCACATCTGTAACCCCACACTCAGGAGGCTACTGCTGTGCCCAAACCTGACACGGCTCCCAGATGCAGAAGATGCTCATCCAGGGAGAGAGAAAGAGCTGATGTGGCAGCAAGAGGCACGACTGTACTGGGGCAGTGGTGAGGCAGCTGAAGGAACAGAAGTGATCCCAAGGCCATCGGGAGCTTGGGCAAATTCCAGGTTGTGTGGAAAGGCTATACTTATAACACGCAGGACACCTCAGCAGTTTGAAAAGGTTGTACAGGCAAAAAGGGCAATATGGCTGAAGACCAGGGATGTGTGATCACTTGGTGAACAAGGAAGCTAAATGACAGACTGTCAACTGAGCATGTGCTGTGTATGGCTGGACCCACTGTTTCTGAATTACTGGGTGTTACCCGTGAAGCACCATAGAGCTTTTCTGACTGAGAACACAAAATTACAAAATAGAGGTGCACGTTAGACTCAACTCTAAACAGCTCTGCAGTAAAGGTAAAGCTGTGCCTTGCTTTTGTGAAACAGTTCTGGAACGAAAATACAATAATTATGGTTTTGGTGAATTCAAAGAAATACTGCCTCTGCTCTCTGGACGCGCCTCAGATGCTGCTGTCTGCACATTCAGCTCAAGACCACATCACACGGGCCATGGCACGACCATCCGAATGTGAAGAGACAGCAACTCCCAGGCCACTGTAAGAAAGGACACACAGGGACACTCTGATCTTGTAACTTTAGTGAGTGATAAAGATACAGGACTAGGTGATGGCAGGTTTGCAGAACCAGGCTCTGAACAGACCACAGGCAAAGCGCTGTAAGAAAAGGGCTTGGAAAATCCATGGTTCAAAGGAAAGGAGGCATGTAGACAAGGACAAGATCTCTAGGAAAGAAAAAACGCACCTGAATTCTCTACCCAGTCCATAGCAGCACCTCCAAAGTCTACAGGAACCACCAGTGCATGTGGAAAGAGGGTTCCCAAACTTCAGTGAAACTCCAGTCATGCCCTGCACCAAACTAGCGCCAGCTGTGACAGCTGCAGTAAGCCTGTGGTAACACCACTGCACGGCTACAGAAACCTGTACCTGCAGTGTGTATTACCACAGCCACCCAGCTACAAGAAGTGGAAATATGGCCAGCAAGGGTAAAGAACTAATTTTTACTTCATGTGTATGAGTGTTTTGCCTGGCTATATGTCTGTGTACTGCATGCATTCCTGGTACCAGGAAGCCAGAAAAGGGAGTCTGACCCCTAGAACCAGAGTTATAGACTGCCATGGGACTCTATGTGGGTGCTAGGAACTGCACACACGTCCTCTGCAAAAAAACAGCAAGCACACCAGGTGGTGGAGGCACACATCTTTAATCCTAACACTCAGGAGGCAGAGGCAGGCGGATCTCTATGAGTTCGAGGCCAGACAGGGCTACACAGGTGAGAGACCCTGCCTCACAGACAGACAGATAGACAGACAAGATAGACAGATAGATCAATCGACGGATCTATGTTTGAGGACTGGCAAGACAGCTCAATAAGGGTAAAAAGCTCTTACTGTGCAAGCCCGAACACCTGAGTTTGAACCCTGGCCCTGACATTGGAAAAATGAACATAGAGGGCTGTCCTACACCTCCACACACATGCTATGGCACATGCTCTCTTTTGTGCATGCACACACGTTAAATTAAATTTTAAAAGTGTGTTCACCCAAGTGTAGTAGATACCAGAACTCACGAGGCAGGGGATGTCCATTTTGAGTTCCAGGAGACTCAGGGCTATACAGAGACACCCTGTCTCAAAGCAAGCAAGCAAACAAACAAACAAATCTACATTCAGGGGTTGTGAGAACAGATCAGTGGAGAATATGTTCTTAGCATGTGGCAAGACTGGATACTGTCCTTAGACTTCCTTCTCAGTGCTCGCTGACGACATCTACCAGCTTCACTCTTAGAGAGAGGGAACGTGGGGCTGGTAAGCAGCAGTTCAGCCCTTCTCATCAGCTACAGCGGGGGGATTCTGTGCTTTTATATTTGATAAACAGAATGGACTTAGCAAACATGTTTAGGTTCCATGAATGAAAATGTGGGTTCCTTTAACTCTGAACAATCTTCCCACTTGCAGTGCTGGGCAAGTGTCCCACACGTGACCCCGTTCACAGCCATCTCTCTTCCACTCATCTAGCTGGAGCAGCAGAGGCTCATGCACTCAGAGGCTGCAGTAAGAGGGTTGTGACTTCAGGAGAGTGAGACTATTCAAAGAAAATAAAGGATAGATGGGGAAGAGGGAGAGAGGAGATGAGGAAAGGAGGGGACTACCACCTTGGTAAGTGAGCACTCGGCAATCGCCTGCACGTGCAAGGACTGAGCTTCAATCCCCAGTGACAGCATAAATGAATAAGAAAACAAATAGCAATTTCATGTAAGCATTCTATTCTATATTTTCTTTTCTAAAAAAATTTTATTTGTGGGGCTGGAGAGATGGCTCAGGGGTTAAGAACACTGGTTGCTCTTCCAGAGGACCTGAGTTCAATTCCCAGCAACCACATGGTGGCTCACAACCATCTGTAGTGAGATCTGGCGCCCTCCTCTGGCATGCGGGCATACATGGAGACAGAATGTTGTATACATAATAAATAAATCTTAAAAAAATTTTTGTGTGAAAGTTTGTGGTATTGGGAGGGTGGAATGTGTACATGCCATAAAGTGCATGTAGAGGCCATAGGAACTTTCAGAATGGGTTCTGTCTTCCCAAAGCGGGCTCTAAGGTTGAACCTAGGCTGTCCTGCTTGCACAGTAAGAGCTTCTACCCACCGAGGCACCTTCCAGCCCTAGGCTATATTTCCTATATAGAAAGCTGTTCCATAAAGTATTTCCTGAAAGAGAGAGTGTGGGCACGAGATTTGAAAGCGCTGAACTCAAGTATTTCACAGAAACTAAAATAGTTGACAGAAGAAGTTCAAGTCTCATGGGTATGCCATGAGGCTAGCAATGGCTCACATCTACTTTCATGACCACCAAATACATTTCTCAAAGGCAATTCCAAGTTGAAGTGTTCTAGGACAGCTCCAGCAATGCTTCAGAGCTTTGCTAAATTTAGAAGCAAATCCTTAGGAAGTACATAGCCAAAAAGCAGTTGTGAGAGCTTCTAAATTAACTCAGAAATCTGCCCAATGTCTTACAAAGTCTGTTCCATTCAAAATACCCAATGTCTATCCTCAGCAAGCTCTTACAACAGGACATTAAATATTATTTAGACCTTGAAACCTGGTCTTTGTATCAACCTTAGCATTAAACACAGCACCGTTTAAGAACTTAGGAAATACTCAGTGATTTCTTTACAGCCCTTTTAGAAAAACATTATTGTGTATGTATGCCACAGAGCATGGCCCAGCGAGGTCAGAGGACAACTCAAGTTGTCATGTTCGGCAACTAGTGCCTTTACCACCAAGCTATCTCAGCAGTCCTATAATCTACTGGTATTTGTAGATATAACATATCAAGGTAGGTAATTTTAAGAAATCATCAACTCAGGAGGCAGAGGCAGTCAGAGCTTTATGAGTTCAAGACCAGCCTGATCTAGAGAGTGAGTTCCAGGACTGTCAGGACTATATAGAGAAACCCTGTCTCAAAAAACAAAACAAAACAAAACAAAAAAAGAATTCATCAAAATGCTAGTGTATCATAATACAAATACAAAAAAAGTAACTAGCCACCTAAATCTAAAGGATCATCTATAGGAGACTTACAGAACCATCTCAATCACAAAGCAGAGCACTCTCTATCTCTACAACAGGTCACACCATAAAGCCACAAAACAAGCTCCAATAAATCTAAAAAGATTTAAACCATACAAAGTGAGATTGACAGTCACAACAGAATTAAAAGAGAAGCACCTAAAGATTAAACATGATCCTCAATAAACAGTAGGTCAAAGAAATAAGGAAAATCAGAAAATAACTTGAAATGAAACCAAAAACTGAGGGCCAGTGAGATGGTTCAGCAGGGGAAGGTGCTTACCACCAAGCCTGAAGAACTGAGTTTGAGTCCTGGCACAGAAGGGAAAGAGAGAACTGATTCTAGCAAGTTGTCCTCTGATCTCCACTCTCAGCATAATGTGTCTGTGTGCTCGAACATGCAAACACAAACACACACATGAAACACACACACACAAATAGTAATTTTAAAAAAGGAAAATACACGCCCAACTTATGGAATGAAGCTAAAGCAGAAAATGAGACAGAAATTTACGGCTGTCAACATATATTAAAAAGAAAACCGAAGTTAAACCCCAGCTCTCAGGAAGCAGAAGCAGGCAGATCTCCTAAGTTCAAGACCAGTCAGGTGTACAGCGTGAGCTCTAGGAATCCGGTTTTATTACTGGTTTTCATCACTGTATTTGAGAGCACAGCAACCGTGACGCAGTGGCATACAGTAAACAGGGATGGTGGCTGTACAGACTCAATGTTTCCTGAAAAGTTCTAAAAACTTGAACATTGATGGGGAAGCTTTTTATAAATTTTCCACTGATGATGAGATTATTTAATTTCAAAACAGTTACCTGACCACGGGAAAAGTATAACCTCACTTTCCTTACATTCTCCAAGTACAAGAATTAATACACCATTCTTCCAATCTTCAGCTATTTTTCAAAGCCAAACATTTTGAGAAACTGACATAGTAAAGCAGACAGATGCTTGACTTGAACCAAAAACTCATCCCAAAAGGGTATGAAGAAACCTCTGAATTATTAGTAGAGTCAGTTGAGCTCTAACAGGACACATGCCTAAGTTTCTAGTCCTTGAGAAGCTGAGGCAGCAGGATGTCTGTGACTTTCAGGCCAGAGAGGACTACCACCAGAGGGCTGGCTGCCTAGCAACAAAACAAGTTATTTGTAAGCTGCTGCATGGAGCTCCACTGGCTGTGTCTTTTCTGTTACAAGAGTGTGTTTACAAGCACACCTAGTGTTGACACACTGGCCAGACAGCAAAAGCCCTCCACCACCCACCATCCAGACAGACGACTGCCAATGAGCACATTCATGAATGAGGAGGTTTATTACCTTATTCTACCTGTTTCTCCAAACCCCCAGCAAAGCCTAACTTCATTTAAAGCTCGTTTGCAGCATAAACTAAATAAACCTAGTTTGTCTTCCCATCTTTTTCTGGACATGAGTTAGGACTCAATCTAGAAGAGATTCGTTTGGTTCAAAGAAGGAAATCTGGACTAAAACTACGGTATATAGTCAGTATTGGTGGTGCACACCTTTAGTCCAGGCAGAGGCAGAAACAGATCTCTCTGAGTTGGGGCCAGCCTGGTCTAACTGTTCAGGTGAGCCAAGTATGTGAAGCAAAACCCTATCTCAAAACAAACTACAAAGTATCTAGAAATGCATGCCAAGTCCCTCTACTGTCACAATTACTTATTAACCTCATGACAGAGCTAGAAAGGCAAACAATCACCTTAAAGAAAGCCACAAAGTAAACCCTGCCTCAGAAAACCACCAAGCATTTCAGATACCAAAGCTGCTTAAGCATTTCACAAATCTGGTTGTCACAGTCCCATAAAGCACTACCCAGACTCTGAAACAATGTCCTACTGCTATCAGGGGACTAAGAACAGAGCAAACAGATGTACTATCAGACCTATTCCGGCTGAGAACTAGAGGCCATTTTCAATAGCTGTCTTAAAGAAGGTGATGTCTGTCCAGGAGTCGGACAGCAGGACAACACAGTACCCATGTCCTTCTTGAGACTAAGAACTAAATTATTAATAGAAACAATCAAGAAACCCAGCAACAGGGAACTAGGAAAGTCAATTATAGAACATTACCTTGATATATTATGTAACCACTAAAATTAATTAGTAAAATATAGGAAACAGCGCATATTAAATCTGTGTTTTATTTTCCCCCAGTGCTGGAGAGGACATACAGAACTCTATGCATGTTAGACACGCACTCTGCCACTGGGCTACACCTTTCAGTTCCTGTTATACTATTTTTATCTATACACTTACACACATACTCACCTGCATGCACACATGTGCACACATGTACTTGCCAAGCAAGGTGCATAAGTGAAGGTCAGAGGACAACTTTCAGGAGTCAGTCCTCTCCTTCCACCATGTGGAGTCCTCTCCTTCCACCATGTGGGCTCCAGGAATGAACCCAGTTCACCGGGTTTGACAGCATCTTTTCCCATGAAGCCATTTCATTGGCCTATACTGCATAACGATAAAGCTTAGGATATTTCCGAAATAGTAGTACTAAAAGGGATTTATATAGTGTTTGGAGTTTCCTACTTTTTTTTTCTAATAATGTATGGTAAAATAAGTTTAAGTGGGTTGGGTCATGCCTCTAATCCCAGCACTTGGGAGGCAGAGGTAGGCAGATCTCTGTGAGTACAAGGCCAGCCTGGTCTACACAGAGTTCCAAGACAGCAAGGGCTACACACACCCTGTCTCAAACAAACCAAAACTAAAACCAAACAAATACCCATGTTTCATCTGAGCTCTGGGACAGGGTTTAGCAGTCCTGAACTTGAGATAACAGATACACTCCTACCGGATTAGTTGGCAGAGGCATATGATTTAGGAGTTCCCTGACACCACTCATGCTCCTGAATCATATTAGCAAAATTAATAGCAGCTAGCCATTCAGTCTATGCATGTTAGTTGCTGCTTTAAGCACACTCAGCTCTTTTAAACGTTATGGTGGCCTTAGGAAGGCAGGTATTACTCCCATCTTACAGAGAGGAGGGCCAAAATGCAAAATTGTTAAGCAATTTTGTCCAAAATCACAACTGGCTAGTAGAAGAGCTAAGATTCAGACTCTAGTCTGGAATCTAACTCTTTTTTGCTTTTTTTGGTTTGGTTTGGATTTTATGAGACCGGGTTTCTTTGTGTAGATTTGGAACCTGTCCTGGCACTCCCTGTAGACCAGGCTGGTCTCAAACTCAGAGCTCCTCCTGCCTCTGCCTCCCAAATGCTGGGATTAAAGGTGTGCGCCACCACTGCCCAGCTTTGTTTTGTTTTGTTTGTTTGTTTCTTTTGAGACAGGGATTCTCTGTGTAGCTTTGGCTATCCTGGAACTCACTCTGCAGACCAGGCTATGGAGTCTAACTCTTTAGAATACACTGTAACTGTCTCTCATCCCACATCCAGAAAGTGGTGAAATCAAAGAGTATCTGCCAAGTGGAGCAAGATTTGCCTCAGTCATTTGGGCTTTAGATCTCAAAGCTTTGATACTAAGCACCGATTATGGTGTACTTTAGCCTAAAAGACTTAAAACCAGGGTCCAGAGAGCTAGCTCAGCAGTTAGGAGCATGGACTGCTCTGCCTAAGAACCAGAGTTTGGATTCCAGTACCCATGTCGGGTGGCTCTCTAAGCCTACGTAGACACCCCTACGATGATAGAGCTCATGGTATCAGTCCTTCATGGGGTTAATGGTGCCAGTCCTTTGGTGCCAGAGAACACTGGAAAAGTTCTTAAGGTCAAGACATCCAGCCTGAGTTCCATAAATGGTGTCTGCTCAGCAGTAACTTCACCCTACTATCAGAGAGGCAGAATGTGAAGTCCCCAAGGGAACACTGCATATCCTCAGTTATGTCTTCCCCAGAAGAAGGAAGTGAGTCTGTATCCCGGATCCTCAAGATGCAAAGGAACTGAAAGTTCATTCTCAGCATCGATTTGGAAACTCTGTTCAGCTGACAAAGTGACTATAAATCTACTTGCCTTGAGAGAACTCAAATCACAAACCTTTATCCTAAAAATTAAGCTGAAGCTCAGTGGTAGAGGGACGAGACTTTAATCCAGCACTCAGGAGGCAGAGGCAGGTGGACCTCTGTGAGTTCGAGGCCAGTCTGGTCTACAGAGTTCCAGAACAGTCAGGGCTACACAGAGAAACCTTGTCCCCCAAAACCAAAACCAGCCAATCAACCAAACTACAGAGATTCTACCTGACCTCAGTCAGAATAGTGCCCCTGTCTGGCCTCCTCAAGCACTGTACACATGTGGTTTAAAGAGATACACCCAGGTAAAAACACTCATATATATAGCAAATAAAAATAAATTTAAAAATCTAAAAAAGAATGAATAACAATAAATGCTGAAGATTTGGACAAAAGGGAATCCTACATACACTTCTGATGGAAATGTAAAATACTCCAGCCACTAGGAAAATCAGTATGGGTATTCCTTTAAAATCTGAAGACAAAGCCAATGCGATGGCCCAGCAGGTAAAGGCTCTTGCCACCAAACTTGATGACCCAAGTTCAATCCCCAGGATTCACATGATGGAAGGAGCAAGCCAAAAGCAATAAACTGCCTTCTGATTTAAACATGCGTACTGTGACATGTTCACAATGCACCCCAAACACGACTAACAGAATTAAAAAAAAAAATCCTGAGGAAGGAGACAACTAACTTCAAAGTTGTTTTCTGGCCTCAGGCACACCACAGCATGCTCATATACACATCATACAAACACACACATCATAAAACATGCACACTGCAACACACTCATACATACATCATACAAACACAAAAAAGCACATAAAGACAATGATAAATTGAAAACTAACAGCCAGGCAGTGGCACGTGCCTTTAATCCCAGCACTCAGGAGGCAGAGGCAGGCAGATCTCTAAGTTCGAGGCCAGCTTGGTCTACAGAGCGAGTGCCAGGACAGCCAGGGCTACACAGAGAAACCCTATTGCAAACAAACCAAAGCCAAACAAAAAAGAAGTTATATCATTTGCATGAGAATGGGGCAACTGCGGATAATTCTATTAAGGGAATTAAGTCACTCTCAGAAAGACAAATACCATGTTTTCTCTCATTTGTGATCCTGCAATTTAGATACACAAAAATCACAGACATACAGAGACCTACATTGATGAGAGAAGTAGAAGTGAAATTGTCCAGGGAGCAGAGAACAAAATAATGCTGGAAAATATGCTCAAAACACATTATACATGTGCAGCTTTCCATAATATTGCATAATTATTTTTAAAAAGACATACAAAAGAGTAGGGTTTTTTCCTAGAATAGAAAAAAGTAATTAAGATATAACACTCTAGTTTAGTCAACATTACCCACAGGTAATCATAAATGCATCTCTCAGTATACCAAAACTAGATTTTAAAGCAGCCCTACTTTTTATTTCTTTCCATGTTATATTCAAATATCTGAAGTGAGCCTTATACACTGAAATATAGGCCTGCTCGCAGCTGTGATGAAACCAAAGAAGCAGACCGGGCTGTGCTCACCAGTGGGCAGTCTTCCTGCACCCACAGGAGATACAGACACCATTAGATGCCAGGTAGAAAGCCCATGATTTTTCCTTTAGCATCTCTCATGGCATCCTCTTCCTCCTAATAGCCAATACCACACAGGTACTTAGATCACACAATAAAGACTGGAACATTCCAGGCTTGGGACTCTACACCTCCCCTAATAAAAGCCCAAGCTGGGCTGGTGAGACGACTCAGCGGGTAAAATGCACTTGTCACCAAGCTTGTTGACCTGAGGCTGACCACCCACAGGACCCACACTGCAGAAGGAAAGGAAGAACTGACCTCTACACACATGCTGTGGCACACGTGCCCATTTCCCCCAAATAAGTAAGTGTAAAAATAAGAATCTAAGTTAAGGGGCCTTTTGTCTTCCAAAACCCTGGAGCTAAGCCTTGGGCCACCTAGTTCAGTAATGTATTTTTCTTTCAGAGTTGCTGGACAGAAAGTGTAGCTTATGCCTCGTCCCCAACAGCCAAGGCAATGAGCACAGAGTCCGGTTCAGGCCTGCTCAGTAAATAAGACACTGAAGTAAGCTAAGCGGCAGAGACGTGCGGACACTCAAAGGGCAGAGTGTGAACCCAAGACCTTCTTCTCAAGCAGTTCAGGAGGACAGTAAAAGCAGTGGGTCTCAGACACCTCAATGATTGGAATGCTGGTCCCCTCCAGAACTGAAGAAGGAAGCAAGCAACTTCAATGGAATTCACAAAGGTCTGCGGACTTGAAATGGCCCCTGGATCCCTGTGCAGTGGTGCCTGAAGTACAGTCAAGACATCCTACTGCCGGCCTTTAATCTCAGCACTTAGGAGGCAGAGACAGGTGAATGTCTGAGTTTGAGGCCAGCCTGATCTACAGAGTGAATTCCAGGACAGACTCAAAAAGCTACAGAGAGGGGCTGGAGAGACAGCCCAGTGGTTGAGAGCATTGGCTGCTCTTCCAAAGGACCCAGGTTCAACCCCCAGCACCCACATGGCAGCTCACACCTGTCTGTAACTCCAGTTCCAGGAGATCTGATGCCAATGCACATAAAGTTAAATAAATGTTTTAAAAAAAAGCTACAGAGAAACCCTGTCAAAAGAAGAAGAAGAAGAAGAAGAAGAAGAAGAAGAAGAAGAAGAAGAAGAAGAAGAAG
>LOEQ01000191.1:20336-31674 GCA_001685075.1 Bramus lutescens | reverse complement strand
AGGTGGCACGGGCTGGGCTCCGACCCTGGGTCGCTGTAACCCTCTGGGTGCCGGAGCCGGTGGTCTGCCCTGGAGGAATAACCCTTTCAACGCTCAGATCACGTTCCTTTCCCGTTCTACCAAACTAAGACCAAGAGGGAGAAGAGCGACGACAAGATGGCTCAACCCGATTAGAGGACAGGCGTAGAATTGTTTGGGAATTTGGTTCGTACGATGAGTTGTTTGGTCTGTTGATTAACTGAGCCACATACCTAATGTAGGTAAGCACTGTGCTGGGTAAAGAAGATAAAACGACGAACAGAGATCCTGGCCTTCAAGCAGTTCAGTCGAGAGTAGCAACAGAAGAGTAAACGAGCGATGTCTTGTGCTGGAGAGAAATCTCGGAGGTTGAAAGAACTTGCTGCTCTTCCAGAGGACCTGAGTTCCGTACCCAGCACCCACATCAGATGACTAACAAGTGTCTGTAACTCCAGTTCCAAGGGATTTAGTCCCTCTGGCCTCGGCCAGTGCCAGCATTCACCTGCACACACACCTATAACACTTATACATTACTTAAAGTAATACAAATAGCCCAGCGTGGTGGTGCGCGCCTTTAATCCCAGCACTCTGGAGCAGAGACAGGCAGATCTCTGTGAGTTCAAGTTTGGTCTACAAAGCGAGTTCCAGGATAGCCAGAGCTGTTACACAGAGAAACCCTGTCTTGAAAAAACCCAATTAAAATAGTAATAATAATAATAATAATTTTCTAAGCGTTAAAATTAATAGTGACAGTACTGTTGTAGCTCTTTGGGGGAAATGCTGAGGAAGCCAAAAAGATGGAGAAAGGCTCGCCCTGTTCCTCTACCCATGCATAAAATTTCACAAAGGAGGTGATGGTGAAGCGAGTATTGGAGGGTGAGTAGGAGTTCCACAGCCCAGGAGCCAGGGCAAGAGTATAGCCTGCAAGAGGAACGGTACATAAGAACAGAGCAATGGAGGCGTGAGAAAGCTGTGTTCCATGCAATGCAAAGTACATGGCTGCCTATTTGGGGGCTGCTGAGTGTGGGGGAGTGGTGAGTAGGGCTTGGAGAAGTGACTTTCAGTTCCAATTACAGGAGAGCACAGAACACATCTAATGTTAATGTGTTGTCTAGAAGCCAACAAAATAGCGTTGGGAACACCCAAGCCTCTGGTACAATGGAGGAGATGGGTCCACTGAAATGAGGACAGAGAACTGGTCTTTTGCCAAGTGTTTGCTGAACATCGTTTGCAGCGAAAGTGCCTTTCAGAGCAAAAGGTGAAGCCGATGAAGCCTCTACTTCAGGCAGTTTGCAGTCTAGAAAGAGTTAGTTCCTCTGAAAGAGAAAAACTCGGCCCTAAGTGCCACTGAACTGCATGCCAGAATGGGCAGTTGCAGAGAGGGAGCCATTATCTGGTGTGTAGTCATCAGAATCCAACAGTATTTCACAGGTGGGTGGGGCATGGGGGAACCTGACGCTCCAGGGTTTGGGGGACCAGTAACATGAGATAGAGGGAGCCATTATCTGGTGGTGTAGCCATCAGAAAGACGAAGTTCAATATGCAATGTGACAGCAGAAGGAGGGTGATCGAATCCAACACCCTGGTGGGCCCCAGGGTTGGGGGGGTAAGGGATAAGAGATGACATTGGGATGCGCATCTTAGGTTTCAGTGTCAGGTGACACCGGTAGGTTTTGGAGTAGCTATCTAACAGGAGGTGACAATAACAAGAGAATCAGAATCGAGGGGCTTACCTCCTGTATGCCAAAGTCGAAGGGTCTCCACAGGGCATCTAATATCTTCATTTCATTCATAGATACAGAGAGTGAGAAGGTGGATGTGGTGCCCTGACACCCATTAGCCCTGCACTAGGAGGTCTGAGGCAAGAGGATCAAGACTTTTGGATCCACAGAGCTGGAGAGATAGATAGCTCAGTGGTTAAGAGCATTTGCAGAAGCCCCAGGCTTGGTTCCCAGCACCTACATGGTACTAACAACCAACTATAACTCCATTACCAGAAAATCCAAGACCATTTTCTGGCACCAGGCACAAACATAGTACACACACATACGTGTAAGCAAACCACTTGTACATATAAAATAAAAAATTAATTTAAAGGGGTTCTGAGTCTAGACAGATTTTGGCAAGACCCTGTCTGAAAAAATTTAAGGAAGAGATATTAATAAGAAATCCAAAAACAGGACTGGGGAGATAACTCAGCAGTTAAGAGCCCTGGCTGCTCTTCCAGAGGTCCTGAGTTCAATTCCCAGCAACCACATGGTGGCTCACAACCATCTATAGTGGGATCTGATGCTCTCTTCTGGCATAAAGGCATGCATGCAGATAGAACACTCAAAAACCTAAAATAAATAGATCTTTAAAAAGAAAGAAAGAGAGAAAGAAAGAAATTCAAAAAATAAAGCCTGGCAGTGGTGGCACACATCTTTAATCCCAGCACTCAGGAGGCAGAGACAGGCAATCTCTGAGTTCAAGTCCAGCCTGATCTACTGAGTTCTAGGACAGCCAGGACAACATAGAGAAAACCTGTACCAAAATAAATAAGTCTAGAGAAACGGCTCAGCATACTGAGTAAGAATGCATACTGCTCCTGTAGAGAACCCAAGTTTGGCTCCCACTATCCACAGCAGACAGCTCACAATCACCAGTAATTCCAGCTCTGGGAGGATCCGATGCCTCTGATCTCTGAAAGCATTTGTACTCATACACACACGCACACGCACACACACGTGCACACACACTTAACTAAAATTAATTAAAAAAAAACAGCCTGGAGTGATGACTGAAAGGTTAAGAGCACTTTTTGCTCTTTCAGAGGACCTGGGTTCAATTCCCAGCACTTACATAGTGGTTCTCAATTCTCCAGCTCCAGTTTCGCAGGACCTGACACCTTCTTTTGGGCTCTTTGGACACCACACACGCACAAATTACATAGACATGCATGCAGGCAAAACACCAATCCACGTAAAATAAAAGACTAATAAGGGGCTGGAGATGGCTCAGTGGTCAAGAGACCTGGTTCAGTTCCCAGCATCCCCATGGCAGATCACAAGCATCTGTAACTCCAGTTCCAGGAGATCCAACACCATCGCAGGCAAAACGTCAATGCACATGAAATAAAGATTTTCAAAAAAGAATGATAGTAGTAGTAATAATACTAAATAGCCAGGTGTGGTGGTACACACCTACTATCCCAACACTCAGGTAGTAGTGTGGAGAGAATCGGAGTTTAAGGCCATCCTCAGCCACGCAGAGCAGACAAAGCCTGCCTGGTCAACCTAAGACCCTCTCCCAAACAAATGAACAAGAAAGCATCAGGGGTCCTCTCAGTACTTAAGCAACAGCTCCTCTTTTGTCTTGCCAAATGTTTGCAATGTATGGTGGGCTCCGCTGCCAGACAGTAAAAAAGGGTACAGAGAGGAACAAAGTATCTCAGTAGGGGTGGGTGGCTCAGGGAAGGTGGAAGGGGTGTCTGTGGAAGTGACCTGAGCTGTCTTTTGAATGGAGAATGCCACCCTCCAGGACATATGGATAGAAATAGCCAGACGGCCTTTGTCTCCTGCCGACATTAACTTAGTATCTTTCTGCAGTCGGCAGGATTTTCCTGCCTGGAGTTTAACACTGAAAGTGGAAGGCAGACTTCTAAGAATGTGACACAGGCTGGGTCGGTGGCTTTGGGAGCACACAGCAGGGAACTCAACTTCTTCCAGAGCTAAGGAAGACAGAGGTGAGGTTCAGGTTGGGACTCTGGTTAGCTGGAGAAGAAGGGAGGCGTCTAGGTTAAGAAGCATGCCGTTCGGGGCTGAGACAGTTGGAGAGGCCCAGGCAACTCCATCCTGTGTCGCACTTCAAGCAGGGCTGGGCCACAGTTTGATTTTCATCTTCAAACTACTTTATCGCTGCAACGGCAGAGCGGAAAATCTATTAGAACTAAGATGGCTATCATCTACAAGATAATGTTTCGAGTCTGTTGCAAGGCTCTTAAAGATCAGCTACCAACTGCGAGCCCTTTCCTCTCAGTTCACAGCCAGAACCAGCTCCCTTAATACTAAACCATGTGTGGTTTCCGGAAGGTGCCATTATCTTTTGAACGTCCATATCTCTGCTAATGCAATTTCCCCTATTCAGTTGGCCTTTCCCTCTGTGTGAAGGTCTCCAAGTCAGTGTTTTCTTCAAAATTCCTGTTACACCCAGGTGGGGTTGTTCACCCCTGTAAATCCAGCACATAGAGACAGGAGGCCGGGAGTTCAGGTTATTCTCCACTAGGATGTAACAAGTTTAAGGCCAGCCTGAGCTCCGGCCGGCCTTCAGGCCCTTCCTCAGAAGTAAAAGGAGGAGAAAGCTGGCGGGATGGTTAAGAGGGCTTTCTGCTCTCATAAAGGACCAGAGTTTGGTTCCCAGCACCCGCACAGCCTCCTGCAACTCTAGCTTTGTGGCATGTGAAGTCCTCAGGCACCCACGCTCACATGCATCTACCCCCATACATAAACATGATTAGAAATAAAATGAATTTTTACCGTCATACCTCCAGTCTCATTGACTCCCCATGGTCCCAAGCTTAGGCCAGACACAATTCCACATTTCGATGTTTATATTAGTAGATTCTTTTAAAAATATTTATTTATTATGTATACAATGTTTTGCCTGCATGTATCCTTGCAGGCCAGAAGAAGGCATCAGATCTCATTGCAGATGGTTCTGAGCCACCATGTGGTTGCTGGGAACTGAACTCAGGACCTCTGGGAGAGCAGGCAGAGCTCTCCTCTGAGTCATCTCTCCAGCCCCATATTCTTAGACTCTTAGTACCCACGTGAGGTAAATAAGTGGATAAGCAGAGGAACTGAGATAAAAATGTGGTTGTTTTTTCTTTCTTTTTTTGTGGGGAGGGGTTGAGACAGGGTTTCTCTGTGTTACTCTAACTATCCTAGAACTCACTGTGTAAAACAGGCTAGCCTCAAACTCACAGAAATCTGGCTGCTTCTGCCTCTGGAGTGTTGAGATTAAAGGTGTGCACCACCACACTTGGCTGTGGCTGCTCTTCTATGTGGTTGTATCAGTTGGAGTTAAGAAAGTAGATGATAGCTCAGAAAAAGAGTAGGCATTGAAACAGATTTTAAGAGAAGAGAAAAGGTTATGCACTTCCATTCCACCTGTAGTCCTGATTAAAACAAAAAACCCTACACGGAATATATCTATGTAAAAATACATGTAAATATACCAGATCTGGAAAAGAATAGTTAATTTAATTTTTTTTTGTGACACCGTTTCTCTGTATAACAGTCTTGAATGTCCTGGAACTGAATCTGTAGACCAGGCTGACCTCAAACTCACAGAGATCTACCTGCCTCTGCCTCCTCAGTGCTAGGATTAAAGGTATGTGCCACCACAGAAAGAATATTTAAAGGTAATAGTAATCATGCCAAAATGGTGCAACTGTGGGTAAGGAGCTGTCACGCTCTGGCATAAAAACCTGTTGAAAGGGCTGGGCAATGGTGGCGCATGCCTTTAATCCCAGCACTCAGGAGGCAGAGGTAGGCTGATCTCTGTGAGTTTGAGACTAGCCTGGTTTACAAGAGCTAGTTCCAGGACAGTCTCCAAAGCTACAGAAAAACCCTGTCTCGANTTTAATCCCAGCACTCAGGAGGCAGAGGTAGGCTGATCTCTGTGAGTTTGAGACTAGCCTGGTTTACAAGAGCTAGTTCCAGGACAGTCTCCAAAGCTACAGAAAAACCCTGTCTCGAAAAACCAAAACCAACCAAACAAACAAATTACTGACTAAATCAACCACTTCTGAATACAAAATAATCACCAAAAGTGTGTGCAGTGTGCCCCTCGCGTTCCCCAGCTCCTATCTTGTGCTTCCCCTGGTTTTTTGTTGTTTTGCAGTGTGTGGGGGGGTTACTTTTAGGGGCTAAAAGAGATTTCCACTTGTGACTTTTATGAATTATTATACTGCCACCTGCAGGTAAGAACTGGGCATTGCCCTAGAATTTACTATTTCGCAGCCTGTGTTTTGCTGACGCCTTCCATAGGAGCTAGCCTTAGGTCAGCTATAAGGCCTCGTATATCTTCCTGCTTCTGTTCAGTGATACCTTCAAAATTCTCCTCACATTTGCCCAGTTGATCTTGGAAGCTCACCGAGCTTAAGGCCTCACACCCACTCCTGTCAGTCTTCCTCCGCTGTTCTCCACCTTCCTTTTGAGACAGGGTCTCTCACTGAACCAGAAGCATGCCGTTCTGGCTAGGCAGGATGGCCAGTGAGTTCCTGGGATCTGTCAGTCTATACTCCCCGATACTGGCATTACAGACACACATGGCCATGGCCACTTTTACGTGGCTGCTGGAGACCCTAGTTCAGAAAGAGCAGAAAGTGTTCTTCCCCATGGAGCCATCACCCTGGCCCTGCTATAATTTTTAATAAATCACCTCCAAATAGTGGGATACAGTTGAGCAAAGCTCCACAAGCACCAGGAGAAGCCAAAGAAGCACGCGACCCTTTGATCCCAGCACTTAGGAGGCAGAGGCAGGCAGATTAACTTCAACCTGGTTGACATAGCCGTTCCGAGCCAGCTCATGATACAAAGGGAGACCACATATCAAGAAAATTAATAAACCCAGAGAGAAGGAAGACTGGAGTTTGTGGAGGATCTGTAGAGGAGGCAGTGTCTGAATCATCTAGAACATTAGCAAGCACCACCTGTCATAGGTAGAGTCAGGCTGTGGGGCCCCTCTAGATGAAGCAATAAATGTTTAAGACGGAGAAAAGGGGTCAACAATTCTCTATAAATGCAACAAATCCCAAATGGAGGATGTGGGCTTGGTTGTGATTTGTTTGAGCTTCCAGAATTTCAGAGATTTCCAGTCATTATTTCTAAGAAGGACCTGGAAATGTGAGGCTTAAATAAGCAGCTTCCGGTGGATTCTCAGGCTAATCTCTGGAGCGGCCCTTAAATGGCAATACTTTCTGCGTATGTTACTCTTGGGAATCCTATGTCTTCCATTACAGGAATCAGAGTGTTAGTAGCCCTGGGTGGGGAAGATCTGGGGGCACATCCCTCAAGTGCTTCTGGGACTTCACGCTGCCTGCAACTGGGAAATGCCAGGAAAGTGCTTCAGTGTGGTCTGGGGCTGGCTGAGGCTTCTCAGTGCTTGAGTATAAATAAATGCATAAAAGCCCAAATGAACAGTGGACTTTGGTTTTGACAGTTTTCCAAAGGGGCTCCAACATCAAGTTCAGAGGAGGCCGGCAGTTTTCCATTCCTTCTGTTCTGGATCCACGTCTCTCCCTGGACACCTTCTGCTCATTAAAGGGAAAGAGTTGAGTCTGGGGCTCGAAAGATGGCTGAGCGGTTAAAGGACCTGGGTCTGGTTCTCAGTGTCTGGTGCCTCCACACCCTGCTCAAAGAACTGTGCATGCCAGGCACACACTCTACCACCTGAAGCTCTGGCCTCAGAAGGGCTTACCACTGATAGCTATGGGTAACTGGGGCCACAGGGACAAGCTCGGGCCATGCTCACAAGTTTGTCATCATCTCAAATGGAAACGCTATAGCCTTTGAAGACTGAGGCCAGATTCTCCCCTTTCTTTTGTCTACTCGTTTTTCTCTCCTTCTAAAACACAGCCTGGGAGGCTGGAGAGATGGCTCAGCAGTTAAGAGCACTGACTGCTCTTCCAAAGGTCCTGAGTTCAATTCCCAGCAACCACATGATGGCTCACAACCATCTATAATGAGATCTCGTTCCCTCTTCTGGCCTGCAGGTATATATGCAGACAGAACACTGTATACATAATAAATAAATACTTCTTAAAAACAAAACAATACCAAACCCCACAAAAACAAAAAACACCACAGTCTGGTTTAAAAGTGCTCTCAGTGTGCTGAATTGCCTCTTTTAACAGCTTCAAAGGCTGGAGAGACGGTTCAGCTGCTTAAGAGCACTGACTGCTCTTCCAGAGGACCTGGTGTTGGCCCCCCAGCACCTACATGGCAGCTTACTCCAGTTCCAGGGGATCCAATGTCCTCTGAAGACACATACATACAAAAAATTCATACACATAAAGAAAAAAATAATAATTTGAAAAACTTGCCAAGGTAGTGGTGGTGCACGCCTTTAATCCCAGAATTTGGGAGGCAGAGGCAGGTGGGTCTCAGTGAGTTTGAGGCTATCCTGGTCTACAAAGAGAGTTTCAGGACAGCCTGGGCTACTAGCCTACACAGAGAAACCCTGTCTTGAAAAACAAAAACAAAGCAGGCTGAGCAAGCTAGTAAGCAGCACTTGTCCATAGCTTCTGCATCAACTCCTGCCTCCAAGATCCTGCCAAGTTTGAGCTACTGTCCTGATGTCCTTTAGTAATGAACAGCAGCCTGGAAATGTAAGCCAAATAAACCCTTTCCTCCCCAACTTGCTTTTTGGCTGTGGTATTTCGTCACAGCAATAGTAACCCTAAGACGGCATACCAAATGCCATGTTATAATCTCACATTTAAAATCTCTTCCCTCCAAGTCTGAGAGAGCAGACACAATGTTCAGTTTCAAAGCCAAACTAAAGAAAAGTTGCCTGGCAGGTTGGAGATTTAGCTCCGTGGTAGAGCAAGCATTTACCTAGCAAATATAAGACTCTGGGTTTCAGTCCTCAGCTGGGGTGCGCTGCTTATCATTGCTGGCTCGTGTTCTTGATTCTTAGAAAAGTAATTAGTTTATTCATTTCATTTTGTATATGTTTTGCCTGCATGTATGTCTGTGGGCCACACGTGTGCTTGGTCCCCGCAGAAATAAGAAGGCATTGGATCCCCTAGAACTGGAGTCACAGATGGCTGTGAACCACTGGGTGGGTTCTGAGGTCCTCTGCAATAGCAAAATGTGTTCTTAACCACTGAACCACCTCTCGGACACCATCCTAACTCCTGTGTCTCTTCCTTCCAAGCTCTCTTTGATTGTTTCTATCAAGATTTTTTACCCCATGCACATAACCAACAATCTGTATTGTGCCAAAAATGAGTGGTTTGTTTTCCATTTTCATCTTGGGCTTTCTCTGTAGTAACACTGGACAGAGCTGTAGACAGAAGTTTCTGTCCCACCTGGTCCTGCAGCGATTCAGTACTAAAAAAAAAATCATACACAGAGTCTACTATTAATTATAAACTTTTTGGCCTATTGCTCAGGCTTATTATTACCTAACTCTTATAACTTAAATTCACCCATAATTCTTGTCTATGTTTAGCCACATGGCTTGGTACCTTTTCTCAGTAAGGCATTCTCATCTTGCTTCCTTTGTTTCTGGGTTGTGACTGCACTTTCTGCCTGTCCTCTTCTCAGAATTCTCCTAGTCTGGTTGTCCCACCTATAATTCCTGCTTGGTTACTGGCCAATCAGCATTTTATTAAACCAATATGAGTGACAAATCTTTACAGTGTACAAGAGCATTGGCCCACAGAACAGAGCTGAAGAACTCGTGTTTCTGGAAATATCTTCCCATCTACAAAATGGGCCTAGGCTATACTATCTGTTGTGTATGGTTGCTGTAAGCCCTAGAAGAAACACTGTGTCTAAAACCACTGGACACTGGTCTTCTCAGTGCTTGGGAAGAGAGTGCAGGGGGGGTCATATGAGTCCAGGATCTGGGTAAAATATCACCTTTAAAAAAATGAAATGGGCCAGGAGGTGGTGGCACACACCTTTACACCCAGTACTTAGGAGGCAGAAGTAGGTGGATCTCTGTGAGTTCAAGGTCAGCTTGTGTAGAGAGCTAGTTCCACATCAGCCAAGGCTACAAAAAGAAACCCTGTTTCAAAAAAAAATCAAAATGAAACAAGGCTAGCTATCACTCTGTTTCAAAAAAATCAAAATGAAACAAGTCTAGCCAGATGGCTCTGCAGGTAAACTGGCCTTTACTCAGCCTGACCCCCGTGTTTAATGCCTGGAACCTAAGTAAAAGGTGGAAACAAAGAACAGGAGGACTCCTCCAAGTTGTCCTCTGACCCCCAAGTGCACCTACCTCCCACATAGGAGGATATGTTCAACAAATCCCACAAGAATGCTGTGTCACTGGTATACACTTGCATGTGTGAGTGAGCACACACACACCGACACGAAAATAAAGTCAATGTGATAAATAAACTTTAAAATGTACAGGTGCTGTCTCAAACTTTTATCTCTATCTTTCTCTTTTTTTTTTAAGACTTATTTATTGTGTGTGCAATGTTCTGCCTGCATATATGCCAGAAGAGGGCACCGGATCTCATTACAGATGGCTGTGAGCCACCATGTGATTGCTGGGAATTGAACTGGGGACCTCTGGAAGAGCAGTCAGTGCTCTTAACCTCTGAGCCATCTCGCCAGGACCCAGTCTGTCTTTCTTTTACTCTTTTTTTTTTATTTATATCTGTCGTTGTTGTTTTTAGGCACAGTCTCACTATGTAGCCTTGTCTGGCCTTGACCTCACTAAGTAGATCAGGGCTGACCTTTAACTAATTGGAATGCCTCTGCCCCCAAGTACCAAGATTAAAGGCATGCATCACCATCACCATGACTGGTTCCATGGAGACCTGGAGTTAGATGCATCTTATTTCATGCTTTACAGGAAAGTACATTCCTGGGCCAGAGAAGTGGCTCAAGAGGTGGCACTTGATGCTCTTCCAGAGGACCTGGGTTTGATTTCCAACACCCATGTGACAGCTCACGACAGTCTATAACTCCAGTTCCAGGGGTTCTGATGCCCTCTCTGGGCTCCTTGAGCACTGCATACACATTGTGCACTACATACACATTGTGCACAGATACATGCAGGCAAAGCATGCCCATTTTTAGCTGGGCATGGGGTGGCACATGCCTTTGAGCCCAGCATTACTCAGGAAGCAGAGGCAGGTAGATCTCTGAGTTCAAGAGCAGCCTGGTCTACACAGTGAGTTCCAGAACAGCCAGAGCTACACAAAGAAACCCTGTCTATTAAAAGAAAAAGCACTTTTGTTGTTGTTTTTGTTTTATTGAGACAAAGTCTTACTAGATAACCAAGGTCAGTCTCAAACTCAAGTCCTGACACAGTCCCCCAAGTGCTGGGATTACAGTCACGTGCCATCTCACCTGGTGGTAGAGTTTTTTGTTTGTCATTGCTGAGGTCTGAAGGCAGGCACACGTGACAAGAATCTTCTGATAAGCTACATTCCCAGACCCTCCAGCATTACTGGAGGAACAATTTCAAGATGTCTACAAGAGCTAGGTAGGTCCAGGACAGGCTCCATAGCTACAGTGACACCCTGTCTTGAAAAACTGAAGAAAGAAAAAGAAAGAAAGAAAGAAAGAAAGAAAGAAAGAAAGAAAGAAAG
>LOEQ01000190.1:463345-475769 GCA_001685075.1 Bramus lutescens | reverse complement strand
GTAGGTGGGGAAGACAGAACAGAATTGTGGGAGGAAGAAAGCAGAGTCAGGCAGGCGCCATGACTCTCCTTTCCGAGAAGGACACAGGTTAGGATCTTTTTCAGTAAGCCACTACCTCGTGGTGCTACACAGATTACTAAATATGGGTTAAAGCAAGATGTGAGAATTAGCCAATAAGAGGCTGAAACTAATGGGCCATGCAGTGTTTAAATGGATACAATTTGTGTGTTGTTATTTCAGGGTATATGCTAGTCATGTGGGAGCCAGGAGGGACGAATAGCAGGCCTGCTGGCCTCATTGCGATACTGAGACACTGGACATCGCTTTAGTATAAGAAACCTCAAAGCCTGTTCCCACAATGACATACTTCCTCCACCAAGGCCATACCTCCTTAAAATGCCACTGCCTATGAGCTTATGGGGACCAATTATATATAAACTATCACAGGAGCTGTGCTAATTTTAGTATCTCATCATTTCAATTCATTGACATACATCATTTTTCATACATCAATTCTTACATGTATGTACAGAATAATCTGATACCCTTTCCATCTTAAAATCTATGAACATGGGCTGTCTATCAAGACTGACACAATCGACCTTAAAAAATACTCGTATTACTAATCAGTTTGAAAGATATGATCCTGAGTGACTCCCAATATTCTGGAGGCACGAGCTGGCTTTAGGTTCTGGTATCTTCACAGAAAATCCTACAGAAGCCTAAATGTTGCTGCTTGGCCTTTGCTAATTAGTTATTAGTCTTTTCTTCTGTGTGGGATTCAGTTTCCTCTCAAAGCAATTTTTCCTCATATATCATATTGATCTTGGGCTGATTTTATTTCTGTAAATAAAAATCTCACATAGCCTTTGTATTGCATCGTGGTTTTCTTCTATTTCAGAAGGAAAATTCAGAATTTCTGTCTAAATTCCAGCGTATGAGCTTTCAGTGCTTCGTCCTTGTTTTCATTGTCTGGTCTTCCTAACCCAAAGTTTTCGTTCACTGTTTCTGTTTCGTGCATGGTCTTTGATGATGGTGGAAAATAATTACTACTGAATAAGAGTGAGGAGATAGCAACTGGTTGGTTCACTGAACAAAGACACAAATGATTCAAAGAACCAGCATAATAATTGTCCTTGGAATTACTAAATATTTGCAAAGAAAATCATAGCAATCCTGTAAGAATAAAATATAGCAATGAGCTTCTCTATTTTTCTTTAAAGTACATCCTTTCAAAGGACTTCTGCAAATGTTTTCTCAAGGTCATTGTTCCTTACAGCAGCATTGGCTTTTAAATGGCCTGCAATTTAAGTAGGAAAGAAAGAAAATGAGGACTATAGAGATGACTCAGCCATAAAGAGAACCTGCTGCTCTCCAGGAGCACCCCACTTCTTTCCCCATTGCCCACATCCAGTGGTCACAACTCTCTATAACTCCAGCTCCAAAGGATCCAATGCCCTCTTCTGGCCTCCAGGGTGCTTATATATATGAGGAATGCATTAACACAAACATAGAAAAATTTACACAAATTAAAATAAATCTTTGAAAAGTGTCAAAAGGTAGAAATCATTGTTATTCCACAGATGATCTTATTCTTATATGTATCCTTACCTCTGAAATACTTTCCTGTATGCAGAATGTTGTGGTTTGAATGTCCGCCCCCTCCAGAGGTATATGTATGCTGACATCCTAACTCTAAGGTGATTATTTAGGAAACAGGATAACTGGGAGGGAGTATGTCTTGAGGATAGAGTTTTTATAATCAAAATCATTTCTTAGAGAATAACATCCCCAAAGTCTAATTAGGTACCTCTACCAATGTGAGATTCTGAGAACCAGAAAGGCTGAACTCAGTGACGCTGGTTCTCTGGCACCTCGATCCTCACTTCTCAGACATTAGAAATAGACCTCTAAGTATTAAATTTCCTGTCACTAGGTTTGTGACATTCTATTGTAGTAGACCAAAGCAGCTAGCACACCAAAGAAAATAACAGACTTGGCACAATCTTTTCCCTTCAAATTGAATTTTATTTATGAGGAGGAATATTCTGAGATAAGAACCTTGTGCCATTATCCTGTACATTTGCCCATTGTTCTTTTTCCTTTTACAAATTTTAAGATTTTATTATAAAATCAACTATATTTTTAATAAAAGGAAAGCAATCAACCATGTATACATTTATTGTGTATATAAAATAAGAAATATTTGAAAAGTCAAATACATACTGTTTGGAAATGTTCTCATATATGGAAGACATTTCCCCTTCCTATTAAACATTCAATCACATTTTTCAATAGTTTCCCAGTACTGTATTATCTTTCAAAAATGAAAGCTTGACTTTTTATGAAAGTTTCTCCTCTTTTGAAACTCTGAGCTTTCATCTACAAAATAGCATTTTGGAGAGAGAGGTAAGTCAGGCCGAGCTGTGATGGAGTGTCTATGAAAGAGTCCGCTCTTGTCTGTGTAACTAATTCTGCTGAGGACTGGAGGACAGCCACAATGTGGAACTGTGTTTTACAACTGCAGAGATGAAAACCAGTGAAAGGAAAGGTGAAAAGGATGAAAGCTGATGTGGTGACACCGTGAGAGGTGGGCCTCCGTGTGCCTTTGTTGGCCGGAACTCACTCTGCTGCCTGAAACAGGGAAAAAATGGACTCGTTTTAGTGCACGCATCTGTCAGAGATAATACCCCGCACAAAAGGGGGGAAGAGTGGTGAACTTATAATCAGTCTGTATACGTGTACAATAGGAAGTCAGTCTGGTAACCCAGCAGGCCTGGGAAACGAGCGGCTGTCGTAAAGAGGACAGTGACACGCCACTGAGATCAGTGAGCATGAAGCTCCAAAGACAGGAGAAGGCTAACTTGATCTTTCTTTGTGTGCACGCAGGTGGGAGTGCTCCATGCACCTCCAGACTTGGTGGGGAATCACTGTCAATCGCCAGACAAATGCAGCACACTCCACCGCCAACAGGCAGAGCTCTCGCCTTACAGCCCTTTGAAGGAGTCCATAGGACAGAGGCTCCCTGTGCAAGTGGGAGAGAAAGAGGAATCTCATCAACCAAAGGGTATTTTTGCAAAACTGCTGGGATCAATAGCTGTGTGTCAGATGCAAGCATCCAAAACAAAGTTAGAGCAATTTGTGAAAATATTAATACCACAGGTAGCGCTTGTAACATTTTAGCTTTAACAAGGTGAAAGGACCCAGGTATTTTTCTTATCTATCTAGCTTGTTTCATCAGATTCTAAAGAATTTCTAGGCTTTGGGGAACTATAGACATTCCCCAGCCTTCCAAGCAAGGTCTGTATACTGTGTACATAAACTAAATTTTACAACATACAGTTATGGTGGGAAACTCAGATGCCTGACAGTCCTACCTAAGAATACTCACACATTAACTGCTGAGTAGTGCTCCATTTTCCGGTTTTTTTTTTATCTTTTCTTCCTGTCTGGGTGGTTGAATTTCAGTATATTTTCATTTGCTTGTTTTTTGTTTTGTTTTGCTTTCTTGGATAAGACATCAAAAAGTCCCTTAGGCTAGTGGACTAGTTACATCTCTCACTGCTGCTGTAGAATAGCTAACCAAAGCAACTCAGGAAGGGAGGGCTTATTTGGGCCCAGTTTGAGGGTCCAGTTCTTCGCGGTAGGGCGTTCATAACGTGGATGCTTGAGGCAGGTGTTCCCTTGCAGGAAGCAGACAGTGATGACTGCCCTCCCCATTTTGCCTTCTCCTTACTCAATACCAGATTCCAGACCATGGATCAGTGCTTCCAGCTTCTAGAGGAGTGGGTCTTCCCAACTTAATTCACCCAGTGTATAATCTCCTACAGATAATCCCAGCCAAAGGCTTTTCTTTGAGGTGATTCTAAGTCCCATCAAGCTGACAATCAAGATTAACTATGGCAGCATAGTAATAAAATTGTATTATCCAGAGTGCTGAAGGCCTGCATGTTCTACCTTAAGATTCCAACGGATTCAGGATCTAGGGAGTACCGGCTCCTCTTAGATAGTGTCTTCTTGTAGCATTATCTTAGGGCAAAAGGGGTGAATAAGCTCTTTATAAGGGCAAGAATATCATTTATTCAAGCTCTACCCTCATGACATGTCACTTTCTGAAAGTACTCTTCATCACGCTAGTGCTTTGGTGATCAGATACTGACCTATGACTGGTGAAGAGAGACAACATTTCAGAGCATAACTTGTCTCCTAATCCTCCATTCTGCAGAAATCTCACAACCCAGGGCAGTATGATGGATTCTGGAGTGCTTTCGCCCATGTTCCGTCCTTTTTAGATTCCTTGCTAGATGCGTACAGCCAAAGATCGTACTGATTTACTTTGAAAAAATAAATGTCTAACATTACATTTTCATTCCTTCACAATTTTGTAGTGGGCAGAGATATCTTGCCTCAGAGGCATCTCCAATGAATCTTAGTATCCATCTCTGGGGACAAGCAAGTATCATTTATATAATTATTAAGGAAAAACCAATTGACTTTGCAGATCTGGTCATTTTGTTTCTATTTTAATTGTCCTTGCCTAGGTCTCAACAGATAGAGTGATTATTTCATGCCCCAATTTATGTCTTGACCTTCATGTAGTGCACATAGGATCTTACAGAGTCCGAGTTCATACCACCTGAAACAATATATGGTTTCCTTGTCTATTGTGTTTGATAAATGTTTAAAATTTTCAAGGAAAGAGGTTTGGGTGATGTTGTAGTCAGAAGCAGTAGAAGATGCATTTATCCAGCGCATTTTCAGGAAATGACTCCCTAGAAAGACCGGCATGGAGTCAATTTTCGATAGAAGGGAATGTGTGACTTGTAGACAGGGATTAGAAAGCTACTTGGAGCATGAAGTGGTGCCGTTCCTTGACAGGAAGAAGAGGAAAGAAATAAGAAGGTGGCAAGGGTGAGCGGTCTCTCTTGACCCCTTGGGGCTCTCACCATCCACCTGACAAAGTGTATCTATCGCATTTTCCAATGCTCTTCTCCAGGCTTAGGAAAACAACAGAAATCAACTCAGATCATTGTATCAGTCGTGCGGTCAGCCTCTCTTTTGCCCTCAGATTGCATGATGCAGTGTACAAAACTACATCATGGTTAGGGAGCTTGCATATTTCGTTTTTATGTGTGCATTATCCTCCTGAAGGAGCCATATGTCAAGTCACATCCTATACATGCCTCAAGACAAGGAAGGCTTGGTTGCAATGTATTGGATATATAGTCCCATTTCTAATACTTCCAATAGCTTTGAGTGCTTATTTATTCTCTCTGTGCCTCAGATTTTTCTCTTTCTTTTCTTTTGTTTTTTAAGGGGGTGGAGATATAAAGTTAGTTTTTGTCACAAATATTATGTGTACTACATATGGTACAAATGTCTCCTCAGTAGAGGAACTCCAGTGGGAATTGTCAGTGTGAAATGATGCCCACAGTTTGAACACCACGACTGCAGAGAAGCTGTTCAAATTTGTACTTCTTACTGGAAAGGGGACAATGTTAGAACATACAGTATGATTATGCACAAATGGGTAACAACAACAACAAATCGAGAATCTGTAGAACTAGGTACTGAATCAATTTGATATTCCGAATTTTGCATCCCTAGTGTGTTCCTTGATAATCTTACTATTATAAACCAAGAACTAGATGCAGTTTGTTAGTAGGCACTGAAGAATAGTGGGTTTGCTTCACGACAGAGCATGCTGTGCAGTGGCTGTGGTCTGATAAATCGACCTCCCTGGCTCCTGATCACAGGAGTTCATGGAAGATGGCAGATGCTGTCTTATTATTATTTGCCAGATGCCTTGGGATCATCCCTTGACCAGGAAAAAGTTATTACTGCTTAGTGAAGATAGATTTGGAAAGAGTATTTGGACAGTGTGGGCTTCATTAACACAAGTTTGGTTTTTAAATCCCCAAGTATTGCTTTACAAGTCTTCAGATTAAAAATTAATTACAACAATTATCAACAAATATAAAAAGTCAAAAAATAATGAAAGCCCATCTGCCTGCTTGGCTTTGGAAAGCACAATGCACTGCTCACAGCTCAACCTGCTGTCTTGTATGGCAAATTCTAAAAGTCATTCAGTATGCAATCATTCCTAATTCCTTTATGTAAAAAATATAAATTTTATCTTAAGAGGAAAAATCAATGTTTTTTCCTCTTTAATAGAAATTGATCAAGTGAGTCACAGAAATTAACGAGCACAAACATTTTTGAGATGGTATGTTTTATAATTTTTAATACCTCGTTGGAAAGTTCTTATATACAAGTTAAAACTTGTCAATGAGCAATTCTACTGCTATTAACTTCTAGGACTTTTCAATTAAACACACACACACACACAAATATACATATATGGGTATATGTATGTGTGTTAGGAAGAATTTGCTTCATGGGTAATTGGTATATTGTTAATTTCATTTGCATTTAAAAGGATTAGTTCTTGTTGTAGAGTGAATAATGTGGTTTCCAAATATGTTTGTTTCTGGTTGTCTTAGTAAGGTTTACTACTAATATGATTAGATACTGGGACCTAAAGCAACTTGGGGAGAAAGAGTTTATTTGGCTTGCACATCCATATCACAGTTCATTATCAAAGGAAGACAGGACAGTAACTTAAGCAAGGCAGAAACTTAGAGGCAGAAGCTAATGCAGAGGACATGGAGGAGTGAGGAGTGCTGCTTACTGTCTTTCTCAGCCTGCTTTCTTATAGAACCCAGGAACAGCTGCCCAGGGGTGACAACACCCACAATGGGGTGGGCATTTCCCATCAATAAATAATTAATAAAATGGCCTAGAGGCTTTCATATAGCCCAATCTTATGGAATCATTTTCTTAATTGAGATTCCCTTCTCTCAGATGATTTCCGCTTGTGTCAAGTTGACCTAAAATAATCTATAACATTATCATATTCATATTCTTAATATATATGTAAAACCTACAAGGCCTAGAAATATAACTCAGCTTTAAAATGCTTACCTAGCATGTGAGAAGTTCCAGGTTCAATTTCCAGCACTTTAGTATATGCACACAGGCATATATGTGTATTTATGATTTAATTACATAAAATGCACTATAGAGAAACAAGTGGAAAATGACTATTTTGGTCAGAGAAAAACAATTTTAATTTAAATCCTTTGTTAAAATGGATTTTATGTTTGTTTTATAGTTATATTCTCACCTCAAAGGAGTTTTTCAAATAGTAGATATAATTGAAAAGAACGAAAAATATATTAAATTCAATTTGCTATTCATTTGTATGTACTTTAATTATTTTACTAAAATATAAAATAATTTTTAAAATCAAATCTTATTCCAATAAGAGTGAAAAATAATTATCTTCATATAATATAAAAATGGCATTGGTTGCCATACTTCTTAATTTTTTTTTTAAACAAGGTCTCACCATGTAGCGTTGGCTTACCTGAGACTATGTAGGCTAGGCTGGACTGGAACACAGAGAGATACTCTGTCTCTGCCTCCCTCCAAACACTCAGAATAAAGACATGCATAAGTACACCCAGATTGTACCCATTATCTAAAAATATCTTTGCTTATCTTTTTTCAAAATGTAAATATTGATTGATGTAACAAGTTCACTAGTTAACTGTCAACTTGCCACAGTCTAGAATCGTTTAAGAAGAGAGCCCTAATTGTGTTACTGCCTATATCAGATTGGCCTGAGGTCCTATATGTAGAGAATTGTCTTCCTTGTTAATGATGTAGGATGGATCAGTCTGCTACAGGCAGCACAATTGCACGTCATTCTGAGCTGTATAATGAAGTGATCTAAGCATCAGTTTGTGAGCAGAAGTAGGAGAGCAAGCCAGCAAGCCGTCCTTTGACAGGGTTTCTACTTCAATCCCCTGCATGAAGTGCTATCTTGACTTGCATTTGGGATAGACTACTGTAATCTGGAAGGGTAGGTCAAATATACTCTTTCCTTCCCTTGATGTTTTTTTGCCAGGCTGTTTTACCACAGCACCAGAATAAAATTAGAACACTAGCTATGAAGTGTTGAGTGTGGTAGTGAACATCTTTAATCTCAGTACCCAAGAGAAAGAGGCAGCAGATCTCTGTGAGTTCAAAGGCAGCCTGATCTACATAGTGAGCTCCAGGTTACAACATGAGACCCTGTCTCCAAAAACAAGCAAACACACAACAACAACAATTAAAAAGCACACTAACTCTGACATAATTTTTATGTCAAATGGATACATCTAAATTTCTAATTGAGTTACCATGACTGTTGGCCTACAATCCTGTTTTGAAAATTAAATGGGTAAAATCAAAGAACTGATATAAAAGTGAAGGCAAACTCTCAGAAGGTGAATTAGCTACTCAGAAGTTCCCTACAGCTAAAATGTCACCTGTGTTTGGACTGTGTGAAGGTGTGTCGTTGTGATTGGTTTAATAAGCAGTTAAATGGTCAGTAGCTAGGCAGGAGAGAATAGGCAGATTTCCAGGATGACAGAGGAACTTGTAATGAATGTAGGTAAGAAGGAGATGCCAGCAGGACACAGAAGGAGATGAACACACAGAATCAAGGAGAGGTAAAGAGACACATGGCAGAACATAGATTAATAGAAACAGGTTCATTTAAGTTATAAGAGAAAGTGGGGAACAAGCCTAAGCTAAATACCAAGTTTTCATAATTAATCAGTCTCTGTGTCATTATTTGTGGACTGGCAGGCCAAAGAAAGTCCGACTACAAACCAGAGCTCAGATAAATTTAATAAAAAGTGAAAGTATTAATACATTGCTAAATTCGTTAAACATAAAAAATTTACAAGATGAGAAACAGTAGCTATCTGAAACTATAGTGAAAATCAGTAAACAATATGGATTAGGGAACTGTTAGGAATATTTGACTGGAGGCTAAAGTCTTCATCAGCTCTGCCATCTCTGCCCCAGGTGAGATGAGGACAAAATTTTAAACTGTTGAATTAATCATAAAAGCCTTAAAGAGAGCCTAATGCCCTCACATCAGTGCTGGATTTTAAACTTATAGAGTACAAAACTTCTCAAACACAAAGGTCTCCTTCTATGTCCTCAGAATTTATGTAGATATGATTCAATAAGATATTAGGCACAATTGAAAATTCCACTTGCAAACATAAGAATGTGTGTTCCTAAGTGATGAACAATAGAAGTGAACGTGATAAAGAACCAATTTGCCTAGAACCCTGTTATTAGATATGAAATAAAGCTCCCATGCTATGATGTGACACACTTGCAGAAATAGAGAGGCAGAAGTCTGAAGATAAAAGAAAAGACGGACTGCACCAGTGGTATCATGGGCTGGATGAAAACGAGGCTATCAAGAATTTTCAAGGATTTCAAAATGGAAGTTTTGGAGACAACAGCTATAATGTCTGTAAATTTAAAACTTCATGTGCAAATTAAGGCAAATTAGGCATGGAGACAAGGCACTTATTTAACTGGCATAAAGAGAAGATAACACAGAAAGAGTAGAGAGAAAATGGGAGACATTAAAAATGCAAAATAGAGAACAAGAATTGAATTTTCAAGTTAAAATTCCAGAAAAAAGATTTCAATTTTTGTATGTCACATGATGCCTACAATTTTTGTATAATTTCTGTTTTATTAACTTAACTGATTCATAGATGCAAAATTGTACTGACTTGTAATATATCACATGATATTTAACACTATATATGCAAACAAGAGAACATGCATGATGCTGGTTTTCAGAGAATTACTTTACTTAATATAATTCCCTCAAAATGCATCCAGCTTCACGAAAACAGCACAACTTCTTACTTTATGGCTGGAAAAATTTCCATTGCAACACATGACACATTATCTATCAGTTCCTATGCTATTGGACATCTATGAGGCTCCATAAGTTATTTATTGGAAATAGAACTGCAGTGAACTTTAATATCCAGATATCTCTGTGGTATGTTGATTTTGTGTACTTTGAACAAATGCCTGGCAGTGGTACAGCTGAAACGCATGGAAGTTCTATTTTCAATTTTCTAGAAAGCCCTATACTGGCATACATAGTCTCTAGACTACTTTACATCCCCCAGAAGTATGTAAGTGTTCTTTTTTATCTACATTCTCACCAGCATTATGCTAATTATTTTCTTGGTGACTGACTTTCTTATTGTAATATAGGATTGTAAGTAAGATGGATATTATGTAGTGCATTTGTCTTATGACATCCACCAACAGCTTGTAGTTACGCTTGAAGCCAGTTCGTTGTATTAAAATAAGATACATATAAACCTCTTAAAACTAGAAATAACTTAGGAGTTAAATAGGTCAAGATAAAAGAGGCTAAAGACCGAGTAGGAAGTATATCGCTTATGGGATGTACCTAAGGACAGTATTTTTATTTTGTGCCTACTTCGATATCAATGCATAGCTATAATAGTTAATAATGCATTTTGTTTTTTAAATACTTGATAGAAATTTAACCAAAAAAATGCTCAACATGACCTTAGAAGGTATGCAAAATTAACACCTTTCTTCACATATAAGGAAAGTAGACAGAAAATATTAAATGACCTACCCTGTATCCTATGGCTTATGAATATCTGCATTGGATTCCAACACAAAGAGGCTGATGCTACTCAGTAAACCACTGGGCCACAAGACATCTCTGTATATTTTTCCTAGTGTAAGTTAGGTTCACTGGGATGATATACACATAGAAGAGTCATACCTTTGGAAGTCTTAAACTGGATGGAGTCGATCTAAAAATAGAGCTTTGGCTCATGCCATGTTATGCTCTGGCAGAATTCACAGCAATCGACCTACATTTCCGTTTCAATTTCTAGCAAATGCCGCTTTTAATAAACACAAAGCATATGCTCCACGCCTGTTGGCATGGGAAGCTTGGAGGTTCCCTAGATAGCTGATGATGAAGACCGAAACAGTAAGCCAGATACCTGCTAGTAGGAACAGATGTTCTGGGGAGAAATGAAAGCGTAAGTGCTTCCCCAAGTTTTCACAAGCCACGCCAATTCCCAAGAGGCTCCAATAAAGATCATCCTAACTTTGAATTGCGAGCCTCCAGGAGAATTTTCAGTTTTTAGATGAAACAGCACCATATCCATTTACAGATTCTGAAGATTGAAACAGTCAGGGAGAGAAAGAGGTTTTCTTACCAATTCCACTTGGGAGAATTGAGGGTGGTGTTGAGTAGAATGGGATGCTTGGATCATTAAGAAAGAATGTATAAAATAATAAAAAATTTAAAAAAGAAAGAATGCAATTCCCACTCAATGCCCTGTGCCATACATACAAAATTGGGGAATGCAACGCCAGCTTAGCTGTCTTGTGTTTTCTACCTGTAGTCTAGACAGCTTCTTTTCTTCAATACTTTCTGCCACCGATCAACACGCAGAAATTTACGTATATGAAGAGAGGAAAGGGAAATGATTTACCACCAGAAGTTTCTTCAAATGAAACCCTGATTGGAACTTCAAACCCAAACATCTCTCTTTCACTTAATTTCTAGTGCGAGGTCAGCTAAGGTTTAACAGCCTCCATCATCAGTTCATACAACAGAAATTGGGAAATAGTTTCACTGCAGGTTGCTTTTCTTACAGCAGTTTGATTACAACGGGACACTCGTGGCTACTCTTGCCAACCTGACTGAATCCACGGAAGCCTGGGCCATGAGGAAAGTGCAACTCTGTATATTCCTGTGAGAGCATTTGCAGAGACAAGTGAAGCTTGTGGGTGCTATTGGGGCTCTGGGGGTGCCTTTGTGGCATGCTTGGCCCTGGTCCTTCCTATTACTGCTGTTTGCTTCATGCCTTCCATGAGGTGAACATCCTCAGACACAGATTCTACCACGATGATATTCTGCCTCACCTTAGAACCGAAGCTTAGAGTGCAACTGACCTTGTACCAAAACCTCAAAGCCGTTCTATTATTTAATAGTTCAAAAGCAATTAAGTTACTTTGAAATCTTTTGGGAATAAATGCTATCTCCTGAAATTAATTAAGAGCGTGTTAGTAGCTGGGCATGGAAGGTGGATTTATGTGAGTTGCATGCCAGTCTGGCCTACATAGGGAATATAACATCCAAAAGCTCTACAGATACCAGTTTTGCCTGCATGGTATCAAGGTGAGTGTGGTGACTTGTGTGGGAAACTGGTGAGGCTAATGGTAGGAAAGACTACCGAAAAAAATGAGCAGTTTTGGACCCATTTTGGAGAGAGGGAAAATGGAGCAAGAGCTGAGGGAGTAAGAAACGCTTCTAGCTCCAAGGCATTGCCGTGCCTTCAGGAGGCTAGAGATTGTAAGAAAGGGATCACGTTGAGCTTCATAGTAAGTTCAAGGCCAGCCTGGGCTACATAGGAAAATGTGTCAAAACAAACAGCAAGGAACTCTGTGGAGAAGGTTTTAATATCTCTCTCTCTCTCTCTCTCTCTCTCTC
>LOEQ01000190.1:444216-463272 GCA_001685075.1 Bramus lutescens | reverse complement strand
TGTGTGTGTGTGTGTTTGTGTATGTGTTACACTAAGACAAAAATCAGTGTTTTATTAACGCTTTGTCACTTTACCAAACACCTGAGAACAGGATAATCTAAAGATTGATTTCAGTCTAAGGTGAGCAGGACTCCAGCTTTGGGTCTGAGCTGGAGCAGACTACCAGGGCAAGTGACCCAGTGTAAGAAGCTCTTTATTTCGCAGATTCACAGAGATCATATATCAAACAGCAGTAACGTGGAGGAGCAGGACCAAATATACCCTCTCAAGGTATCCCCTCGCCAGAGGCAACTCCAGCCACAAGACTTCAGTCGTCTCTGGAAATGTTCTTACTGAAATACCCACTGTTCCCACCATTGCGCTTCCTACTGTCCTAGAATTCTCATCGATCAATCAAGTAGCCACAAGTGTCCAGTGCGGTTTTACTCTACTATGGTCCTGTATGAAACTGTTCACAGGTTAGTTTTGTCTGGATTTAGCTTCTCATAGGACATCCATAGGCACTGTGCCAGTAGACAGAGCCTAATATGTGAAAAAGAGCAATCCGATTGCTATCACTGTTATTTGAACACATCAATGCTTCCAAAAGAACGCATTTAGTCCTCTGGCTTTCTCAGGATGAGACAACAATGCCACTGCTGTTTTTTTTTCTTTTTTGGGGGGGGGGATCAGTTACGACCTAGCTTCCCTCCTTCCATCAGCCAGCCAATAAAGCTTTCCAAAAAGAATACAAACCAGCTTTGACCAAAGTCACCTTTCTAAGGAGCTGCAGCCCAAGAAGGGCAAGAAAACTTTCAATGATCTTTGACTGACCATTCAAAAAAATTGTAATAATTTAGTAGTCTTTTTATCACTTAGATCCATCATTAAAAATGGGAAACTCATTTGAACTAAGGGTACTGGGCTAGGGGATTAGTGAGAAAATCACAGTGCTGCCTTGTCTAAGGACTGCAAATGCTACTTCAGTACAGCTGTGTGGTGGCTCTGGGGACATACTGCTCAATGGACTGGAGAGACGAGGAGCTGCGTTTTAGGAGACAAAAACTCAGGTAGAACTTTGTTTATATGATACTTTTCAGTTCAAACATCTTTGGAATTCACAGCTGGGTTAAAATGTGATGCTAAATATCTCTGAATAAGCTAAATTGGATTACAGTAAGTGAAATTAAAACTAAACATAAACCGACAGAACAATCTGACCAAAAGAAATTGACCAATTATTCGCATAAGGATAATCTTAAGAGACCAGGTTGGTCAGTCATTGTCTGGTTAGCTCTGTTCATTAAAAGCTATGTATATAATATAGGGGATGCAGAGAGAATTAGACGATTATAAATCTGATTTGATTATTTTAGAAAGCCCGCCAGTTAATTCAGCAGAGAGATAAAGTTAAGTCTAGCTACAATGATCAAATCAAAAAATAATAACTGGCAAGTAATCCCTTCACTCTTATGCCAAGTAGTTTCTGCCTTGGGGAAATGACTTAGATCCAAAGGCTCTGACTGTTTGAAGTCCTCCAAAGGTCTGTTTGTTGGAGCAGTGTGGACAACTAAAAATGTCTCACATACCATAAATCCAGCTACTTTAACATGCTGAAATACATACTGATAATAAATAAAAATTATAATTGCCAGTTTTTCTGTTAAAGAAAAGTGAAAACAACCTTATAGTTGAGATTCTTTGAGACCCTTTAATTTCTCAAAACAGATAAAAAAATATGTGGGGGAAAGTATTTGAATTTAACCTAGAATCAGCTGAGTCCTTTCTGGGTCAACACAGTACAATAGTGAGCCCCAAGGTCTGTCATGACAACAGTCAACAGCAGACTAAATGATGACTACCTTGTTACCATGATCTAATTATAGCCCTGAAATTTTAATTTATATTAATATATATGGATGAATTAATACATTTTCATGAACACAGCTAATTTTATTTCCTACAAAACTCACTTTTATAAGATTATAAGATGAGGTGAGCAGACAATTCTGGGTAGTTTTCAGTAGTCATGGAGAAAAACAAAGACATCACTCAACATTGGTTAAACCCATGTAGATATGAATGATGAAACACACACAGTCTACTATAGTATTTTATGTCCTTAATCCTTACCAGTGAAGCTTTTCTGTATGATTGCTAATGTGTTAACAAAGATCCCCCTTATGAAGCTTGATTTATACCTCTCTACACAATCTTCTGAAGGCTCATTCAGCTCTTTGATACCCAGAAATGCTAGATCTTCCCATTGTCTTTGATGAACCAATGAACTAAAACAACATGAAGTCTCTATTCATTGACAGCCTTTTTGATTATCTACAAGGGGGTGTGGGACTAAGTTAACTTGATCCGCAATCTGGAAGTAGCTTTCAGTTTGGCGCAGAGTTCTTAGTGTCATATGAGGTAGAAAAAGAAGCAACTGACCTGAGAAGATGGAAAGGAGAGGAATGTTGGGAGAAAGAAGAGGAAAGGAAGATGGCCAAATCAGTTAGAAATGAAAAGAGAAACTGAAGAGAACAATCTCTTTCCGGGAGTGAATACTTTATCCTTTCCTTTTGCCAAATGCTTATTGATTGTGCATTAAGAACTAGCATTAAGGATGTAAAAATGCAAAGAAACACAACTCCTACCTGCCTGTGTAGAACTCAGTGGCTGAAACATTTCATTAGCACAGCAATCCATTGGATTGACCATTATCAGTTACCATTTCTTAAATGAGAAATTTTCAGAGCATGGATGTAAAAGTATTTTTTTAAAAGAAAGTTTCTTGTAAAGGTGGAAAAATGTATCTGTGCTTAACAGAACCTCCATAAAACCTAGACTAGAAAAGCAGCTAATAAATCTATGTCATTTGGAAACATGCTGCTATGAATGAATCATGAGTAATTAAAAATAAGCTTACAGAGACAGAAAAGATCAAGAAAGATGACATTGGACTTGGAAACAAGAAAAATAAATAACTGGAAATTGAATATAGGATGAATACTATGGGGATATTTCAGTAAAGAGGAAATGCTTTGAATCAGTGGTTCTCAACCTATGGGTCATGACTCCTTTGTCAAACCTTTATGTTCAAAAGTATTTACATGGATGAATGATTCTGTGCTTCTGTGTCTAGGTGACAAAGCCTGATATCCTGGCCTACAGAGTGGTCATGAAGAAAATGCAGTCAGATGTGTGATTAAAGGTGAAGCAAGTAGAAATGGGAGAATTTCATAAGGGAATGCTGGGACATGTAGGTCTTCCTGTGCCCTTCTCTCTGTCTCTGTCTCTGTCTCTCTCTGTCTCTCTGTGTGTGTGTGTGTGTGCATGTGTGAAATGTGAATTAAGATGATTCAAATACGGCAAAAATCACAGAATCATTATTAAATCAGGAGTCCACAGAATGAGAAGGCCCCATCTATTATTCAATCAAACAGAAAATTCCCAAAGAAGAGGCTAGTAAACATTTGAAAAGTCCTCCACACCCTTAGTCACCAGGGACATATGCATTAAAACTACTTGGAGATTCATTTCAACTCAATCAGCCTATTGATTATCAAAAATGCCAATAACACCACGTGGTGGCTTGGGAATGCAGAAACGTGAACCCTTTCACACTGTGCGTAGAAACATGAGCTATGTTAAATGCTGTGAGCACAAGTACAGGCTACTTCAGAATTGCTAACCATAAAGAGCCATTTTGGAAATAATTTCAGAGGCTTCTCCAAAAACTACATTAAAGACACCATATAAGCCAGCTAAATCACTCTTAGGCATATTCTCAAACAACTCTATACCCTACAAGAGAGATATGTGTACATCCATGTATGTGTTGCACTATTCACTGCAGCTTAGAAATGTAAGCAGCCCAGATGCCCAACTGATGAGCCGACAATGACGATGTGGTACACAATAGACTATTATTCATACATAAAAAATAAGGAAACTATGAAATTTATAGGGAAATACATGGGACCAGAAAAAAAAACCAAACATTATTTTGTGTGGAGTAGTCACAATCCCCAAAGAACAAATATCTCAGGTTAGGACCATAGCTTTGACTCAATGATTTATTGTGTCTAACATAGAGTTTCGCTGGAAGGCAGGATAAAAGGAGAGGGATGGAAAGGGTTAATTTAGCACAGGGGTGGGTAGTAGAGAACAGGTCCTTAAAAGGGGAAGAAGGAAAATCCTGCAGGTGGAAAGGTTTAGTTAGGGAGCAAAGGAAAGGAGTTGGGGAGATGTGAGTGTGGGCTTGGGGGATTAACTGTGAAGGAAATGTAAAGAAACCCTATGGAAAGCAACCTATGCCTCTGAAATAGCTTCTTTGCTGTGAAAAAAATCAGCTGCCTACTGGTTGTATTTGACGACAGCTCTATGGTGGAGGTATTTGCAGAGCAGCGCCTGCTACTGAAAGCCAAGCAAACAACCCAGGTCTGAGGAGGTAGCAGGCCCACCTGAGCAGTATATTTCTGAGTTTTAATCAGACAGGCACAGTAACAAAAAGCCTTCCTCTTAGTGCTTTCATGTATTCCTATAGACGAAAGTGGCCCAAGCCTTAATCATAGAAGCATTTCCTTAGGATGAATGGTGGTGAATGCAGAGATTGCTGGTGGCCCAAGTTGCAGAGAATTAATAATGGTGCAGGTCCGTCTTTAAATACATGCACACCCTTCTGCCCTAGTTCGGTTTTGGTTGCTGTGATCAAAAACAACGTAGGGAAGAAAGGGTCTAAGAGGCGTACAGTTCCAGGTCACAGTGAAGGGAAGCAAGGACAGAGATGCAAGGCAGGAACCTGGAGGCAGGAACCTGGAGGCAGGAACCTGGAGGCAGGAACTGGAGCAATGTCCATGGAGGAACTCTGCTTACTGTCTAGCTCTTGGGTTCTAGTGGTCACCTACCTTTCTTGGACAACCCAGGTCCACTTGCCCACAGTGGACTGGGCACTCTCACATCAATCAACAACTGTGAAAATGCCCTACAGACATACCCACATGACAATTTTATAGGGACAGTACTTTATTTGATCTTTCTTCTTCCCATGTGTGTCAAGTTGACACTGAAGACTACCCATCACATCCTCTAAGTCTCAGGGAGCTTTAGGGAAGAAGGGTGGGGCATATGTAAGAGCCAGAAGAGCAAGTGGGGACCTATGAAGTGTCATTCTCTACACTCACCGCCACCTCTGGAGTCATTAACTCACAAATATAGTTACCTGTGCTGAGCCAAAGCAAAACCAGCCCCATCAACAATCAGTCAAGGATGGAGGGAATCACGTATCACTGCCCTCTACTTCTGAACTATTGGGTATCCTGGAGGGAGGAATTACTTCTTCAGCTGCTTACACATTGATAAACACCAGGCTACAGTATGTAGCTCAAACATCCTTTAATTATTATATTAATTATTGCTGTTAACAATATTAAACACACATCAGATTCAGAGCAGCTCTAGAAATTTAGAGGATTATGAGATAACAGAGCAGTCACCAGCAAAGGGTTGGGTAAGTATAAGATTAAAAACTCAAAAGCTACAGAACAGCAAAAGGGGCAGAAGGACAGCAAGAACTTGAATGCAAAGCCCACAGAAGAATGGCAGGCATCCTTTCCCCAGAGGGATTAACAGACAGAGATAACATAATGAGAGGCAGAGGTAGAGGAGAATGCCTCTGGACACGCAGGAAGGTGAAGTGGGTTTTCAAGCGAAGCCTTGGAGAGTGTATCAGCCAAGACATACATGTAAGGTGAGTTTGTTCAAGAAATACAACAGCTGTGAGAAGGCCTATACCTGCAGGGCAGGCAGGAGAGTCAAAGGACCATTCGTATTTCTAATATGTGGCTCCACACAAGGTACGTGAAAATAATACTGGCCTTGTTGATTTCATATTCATTAATTCTTTGGGGATTTTATGCATGCATGTGTAGTATTTTGAGCATGTACATCCCTACTCCTCTAACTGCTCCAAGAGCCTTTCCAGTCCTCCATAAGCTCCTTCTTACTTTATGTTCTCTTTTTTACTTGCTTTTCTTTTGTTTGCTTGTTATAATAATCCATAGAGTTCACTTTCTTCTGCCTGTGTATACATTGGTGTGGTGGGATGTAGCATGGTGAAGCTATCAGAGGGGGTTATATCACTAAAAGAATCTTATCCTTCCCGCAATAGCCATCAAATCTCAATAGTTCCTCCATAAGGAGTGAGTAGCTAGGTCCTCCCCCTCTCTGTGCTATAATGTTGACTGGCTTGATCTTGTACAGGTCCTGTGCAGGCAGCCATAGCTGCTATGGGTCCATGAATGGCACAGTCCTATTGTGTCCAGAAGACAATGCTTCTATCTAATCCTTCCAATCCTCTTGACCTTACTGTCTTTCAGCTCCCTCTTCTGCAATGGTCACTGAACTTTGTGGAGGAAGTGGTATGATACACATATCCCATTTATGGCTGAGTATTCCATAGACATGTACTCTCTTCATTTGGATTCGTTGTGAGTCTCTGCATTAACCATTTGAAAGCATTTTTTTTTTATCTCCTAGGAAGCGGAGTGCTCTCAGAAATTTGTAATTATTTTCCCGATGCCTGTAGTAACCAGTTTAACTCATTCCACTCTCTCGATGCCTAAAGCTTGCCCCCTTACTGTTTTGTCACTTTGAAGACAAAGCACCTCTCTGTCTGTCTCTCTCCACACGCACCAACTCTCATGCACCCTTCTTATGCCAAAAACCCATCAGTTAGTTATTTACCATATTGCCAGCCATTCCAATGCTCATAGAAGCTGTAGTAATTTTTCAGAAGTTAAATCTTAGGCTCGAAGAGGTAGGCAAATTCTTCTTCCTGTTAAACAAATTATGATTAGTATATTGGCATCCGCATTCAACTTCTTTTTGCAATGATAAGTTTAGTAGCAGATGTACAGTACATATCACATCTCTCACATAATAGGTATCAATAGAAGTCTGTTAAGAAGTTTCTAGAATTTTTACTCTTCATTCTTCTGGGGATTTCCAATGTCACTCTCAAATTAGGCTTTTTATTTATTTATTATTTTTATATTAAATCAGTGTCATTCAAATCTACTCAACCAATCCATCCCATTGGCCCCTTTTGCTTTCACTGCCATGATTTTCTTTGCACTGCAGCTCAGATCTTTCACTAATTCTCCCTCTGACACCCCTCCCCCACCATGCATGCCATTATTTACCAGCTTCATTTCTCAGCACGCCCTACTTTTCAGCTTAATGTTCTTTAATGTGATCATTTCTACTTTTCTGGTTTCTATGGTGACCATGTTATTACCTCTGTTTCTTTGAGTTCTGGATCCCCTTTTCCTGCAGTTTACTGGACACTTCAATGTGGGTTTCTTGAAGGGAATCACTCACTGTACTGAATAAGTGCAGAGCTTAGATCTTATCATGGACATGTTTAGGGTAATTTCATGAGGTTCCGGAAGTGGGAATGCTGGGCGGAGTTTAGACTATGTCTATCAAATGTATGATTTTAGCATTCAACAAATTCTATGAATTCTGAACCAGGTGTTTCCTGAATTTCTCCTTATTATACTCTTTCTTCAAGCTTCTCTACTTTGAGACCTTTTGTTTTCTGACATTAAAATGTATACCATAAGGCAGACTGTGACTCCAAGTCACTAGTGATGTGACTGAGGTGTACTCTGTGGGGGGCTCTAATATGCCACATCACACCCACACTAAGAGAGCTGTAAGCCTTACCATAAAAATCTTCAGGTTCTTACCCAAGAGTCAGAAATGTTGAGTGTGGTAAAGCAAGAACTGTTTCATTTGATAGCACTTCACCCAGTGCTCTGAAATGATCACAGCCACAATTTTCACTGTGTCATTCTACAATCAATCACGATCAGGAGGCATATGTTAACCAGCAGCTGTTTCCTGTGAACAAAGCAATAAGAGCCCTTTTGTTCATACAGCAATATCCTCCCTTCCTGCTGGTGTACTGCTTCTATACCACAGTCCCCGAAGAATGTGTAGTGGTACAAAATGCATTCCCAGGCGCAAACACAAGTCACCTAGCGCATTTTCTTGCCTGTTATGTACATATGCCAGAAAATAACTCTACTCTGAATATCTCAGCACACCCACCAACAAAGCCACCCAAGGGACATTTAAAGGAAAACTCAGACAAGGAGAGGGACAGAAGAATTTAAAGTACAATAAGCAAATAGCACAAAGACTTTGAATAAACAGGAAAGCAGTCAATGGACACAGCTATCATACCATGGAATGAGAGCTAAGATACAGATTTAGAAAGAAAACTAAGACTCTTAGGCCACTTTGTCAATGGTGGGGAAGGAGTATTTCACAATAACGTATAATAAGGATGTGGTATTGCCAATTCACATCTTAAAAGTATTCCCCTATCTGCTTTGGAGACAGACTAATAGGAGCATAGCAGAGGGTAGATTAAGACCGCGAGGGGTGAGCCCACCCACTGAGACGGTGGGGCTGATCTAATGGGAGCTCACCAAGGCCAGCTGGACTGGGACTGACGGACCATGCGATCAAACCGGACTCTCTGAACATGGCTGACAAGGAGAGCTGACTGAGAAGCCANGAAAATGGGAGGAGGTGGAAATTTTTAATATTTAAATAAATTATAAAAAAATAACAAAAAAGAAATAGTCATCTAGAAAACTGATAGGAAGAAGACTCTAGTTTATGATAAAGCTAAGAGAGATCATGTAAAATTTTTAGATGCAAAAATTGCATCACATTTGATATGTTTTGTGTTTGTTTGGGGAAGAAGCCATGACAAGCAGATTTCGTAGGCCTTAATCTCAGACCCAGATATTTCACAAAATCTTACAGCCAGTGTCTGAACAATGTGATACTATGTTTCTCAGGCAAGTCCCTCTTGCTTAAACTCCAGAAACTGGATAAATTAAGGATCCATCTACTCCAACTATAAACTTAAGATATAAACATAGTCTAAACATATTTGATGTATTGATTATTCTGGACATAAGTCTGCAAAATGCGATCAAATCTTAAATCCTGTCAACACAACTTCTAAAAGGTCTTGACCGACACCATCTCATATTTCTACCAATAGCACTCTGGTCTAAACTTCAGAAATCTTTTTCTCAGAAATTTACAGCAACTGATTTATCTACATCTTCATGTAGATTAACTAGTACTCAGAATATCTTATTAAGAGGTAAACTTGATTTCAAATAAAACCCTTCAAAAATATACCCTTGTTTTTAGGATGAGATCCAAACACTTGCAAATTTTCAGGCTCTGTTTACTACCTCTATCTCCAATAGTACCTCATAGAACTCTCCATCAAAATTCCAATATTCCAGCCGCATGAACCTTACTTCAGTGATTGAAGAGATCTTCATCTATCCTGTGCTAGGCACCTATCTGCCTCAACACGTCACTGCTTTCATCCTCCTATAAGAACCCAGTTTAATATTATCTCTACAAGGAAAACCTGTTATCATTTTCTCTAATCCACATTAGACTATTGTCTTATTATACTCCAAAGGATTGTGATTATCTTTGTGACTATCTGTTGAATACCATTGCATCTTAAATATGTTAAGTCCTTTGAGGACAGAAATGCCTATGGTTAATTTTCTCCTTCTTTATTAGCATTTCTGTAAAAGCATGAGAATACTGAATTTTACACAAAATGAAAGTTGTTCAATATTTTAAACTAGGGAATAATGTAATCCAATGTGTTTGTTTTGTCTGTGTTTAGACGCAGAATTCTCCAAATGCTTTATGGAAGACAACAAAGTAAAGGAGTAGAAATATAATGATTAAGGAAATTAGAGACTTGGGTTATCCAAAGGAAAGAGCTTAGGATTAATACAAGTAGAAACAAGTCCATTTAAAAGAAGAAAGAGAATTGAAAAGGAAACAGAGAAGGAAACTGAGATTCTTTTGCTAACAATCTCATTTCTTTTCACTAGAGCATTGCCATTAATAGAAGTAGTTCAAAAGAAATGCATAGTAAAGGTGATTGCAAATATGTAAGACTGTGTTTTCTGACAGTTTAGAAATAGCTTATATATAAAGGAAGATTGTCAAAGCAAGGGCCCAAAATGGTAGTATAGAAAGCAAATACCTTTAAAAAAAAAGTCAGGAAAGATAGAACCCAGACACAAGGAAGAGTGGATTTTTAATGGAGTGAGCAGAGAAAGATTTCATCACTTTGAGTAAGGGAATGATGGCGGGCATCGACAGCTAAATGTGGGTGATACAGAAGTCTCTTTTCTTTTGATGGCTTCAAAATTCTCAATTTAATGTCATTTGAAATCACCAAGTGGAAAAGAGATGTTACAAAGGTATGGGAGCTTGATACTGAACCAGTTAATGTTAAAAGTGGGACATTAAACTTACTCTAGAAATTTATTTGGCATTCAGGAAGAGTTGAATGACTGAGGACATAACAGAAATTTGAAGTGGGACTACTTAGGAAATAGTTTTATTTCTAGCAAGATTTTACTGTTTGGGAACAAGGAGAATGATTGTTCAGTCAGCCCAGGAAGTTAGAAATTGAGTGCAGGGACGGGAGATGGAGAACTGGGCATGCATGAAGAAGTTTGTATAATCCCGGGAGTAGAAATGAAATGCAATCAGAGTTTATCTGAAGGGTCAAACTACAAAGATCAAGGATCCTCGTAGTAGGAGGAGAGCTTGAGCAGGTAAATAGGAAGAGGGAGAGGTGGTAGGAGCTGAACTCACAGTATCTTATTAGTAACTGCAATTCAGAGATAGTTCAGTTTAGAGATAGTTCAGTTTCCGAGATTGACAAGATGCTTGAGGGGACAAACAAATGTATGACAGAGATGAGGTGATCAAAAGGTAGGTGGAAAATGTAGAGTCACGGTGCTGCGCAGTTGTAATTTGTCCATCGTAATTAGGACATCAACAGCAAATATTAGAAGCATGTTGAGATTGAGCCAGAATCAGTTTCAAATCAGGCTAGGAACATCTCAAGTATGACACAGCAAAGGCAACAGAGGAAAGAGCATATGGCCACAGAGCATGCGTGTCAGGAAAAAGAAACAAGTTGCTTTTGTTTTGATTTTGTTTTGCTGGAAACTGGGACTAAGGGTTGGCATGATTTAGAATTAAGGGGAGCAAAGATATAAGCAAAATAGATGCACAAAATAGTTCTGTACAGTGTACAGATTAGTGAGGGGAAAACACCAACCAGATAATTAATATAAGGGAGAAGCGCTACAAAGACAAAGACATGGTGAGAGCATGAGAAACTGACCCATCATTGCACCAGAAGCCCCAAGGATTCATATGTTGAGTAGAAATCCTAAGGGTAAGTTAAGAGATGGGAGGGTGCAATGGATATTCTTTTTGAAAGACTTCCTCAATTTACATTTTTTGTTCTTCTCTCATACATTACATCCTGACTGCTGTTTCCCTTCCCTCCATTCCTGTCAGTCCCTCCCTCTATCTCCCCTCCCAGATCTACTCTGCCCCCATTTCTCTTCAGAAAAATGAGAACAAGTGTCTCAGGGCTATTTCCAAACAGCCTAACAAGATACAATAAGACTGGGCACAAACCCTCATACCAAGGATGGACAATGCAAGCCAGCAGGAGGAAAAGGGTCCCAAGTGTAGGCGAAGAGTCAGCACCTAGTCCCACGGTTGGGAGCCCTACAAGAACGCCAACCATAAGGTATATGGTATATGCAAAGGTCCTAGCTCAGACACATACAGGGTCAGTGTTTGTCCCTTCAGTCTCTGTAAATCCCTAGGAGCCTGGCTTAGTTGATTCAGTGGGCTGTGTTATCTGGCTCCTATAATCCTTCCTCCTTCTCTTCTGAGAGATTTCTCTGCTTGGTGTTTGACTGTGGGTCTCAACAGCTCTGCATAATGTTTGGCTGTGGGTCTCCACTCCTATCAGCTGCTGGATTACATCCCTCTGGTCTAGGCACCAATCTATAGCAGAATATCATTAGGAATTAGTGCACTTTTTTTTTTCTTGCCAGTCACGTTTGGTTCTATCCTGGGTCTCTAGACAGTCTTGCCTCTGGTTACTGGCCAGCCAGTGTCAGACAGTCATTGGTTGGTCACTCCCACAAGTTCTGGACCAAAATTATACAAGCAGATCTTGCAGGCAGGACAGATTACAGGTTGAAGGTTTGTGGCTGAGTTGATGCCCATGTACCACTGATAGGTGCCTTGCTTGGTTATAGAAGATGGCTAGTTCAGGCTGAGTATCACCTATTACTAGAAGACTTCTCTGGAGTCACTCTCATAATTTCTAGGGAGTTTCCCTTGCACTAGGTTTCTACATTGCCCTCCCCCAAGTTCCCCAATTCCAGTCATCTCTTCAAGCTCTCTCTCCCTACATCTCTCCCAGCCCCAGTTCATGTGCAAAATCCATTCTGTTTCTCCTTCCTAAGGAAATCCATGCATCAACCCCCATACTTCCTTGTTACTTAGGCTCTCTGGGTCTGTGGATTGCAGCATAATTATCATTTACTTAATAGGTTATAAGTGAATATACATTGTGTTTGCCTTTCTGGGTCCGGGTTAACTCAGTCAGGATGATCTTTTCTAGTTAAAGCTATGTGCTTGTAAATTTCATAATGTCATTGTTATTAATAGCTGTGCAATATTCCATTCTGTAAATGGACTGCTTTTTTATCCATTTTTCTGCTGAGGGACATCTAAGTTGTTTCCAGTTTCTAGCTCTTATATATAAAGCAGCAATGAACATGGTGGAGCAAGTGTTCTTGTGGTAGGATGGAGAATGCTTTGGGTATATGCCCAAGAGTTGTTTGTATAGCTGGGTCTTAAGGAAGATTGATTCCCAACTTTCTAAGGAACTGCTATATTGACTTCCAGCAATATGGCAAAATAGCATTTTTTCTAGTCAAGGAGTCTAAAGCACAAAGAAATTTCAATTAAAACCACCAACAGAGACCAGACACCTGTGGTCCTATCTGCCTCTTCATTGCTGTGTGGTCTGCACCGTTCTCTGCCTTATACTTATACTTAACCATTGGATATGACTTCTCTCTCACTCCTTTCTTGAGTGGTTGAAATTGCTGTTCCTTGCTCAACCTGGCAAATACTTCATATCTTGGGGTTCTTTCCCATAGCACCCAACGTTTGTGAGTTAAGAGGACGATTGCAGCCGTGATACAAATAGTGTTCAAGAAGCACTTCTGACGTGCTGAAATGAGACATAGCTCATCCCTGGCTCCCCTACCTGTGACTGTGAAAGTACCATGGGAATTTCAACACGTATCAGTCCACAGCCCCGCCTCTCACACGGACCATCAGGAGCCATGAATCCCAGCTAGCCGGTATGGCAGCATTCTTCCTCTTCCTTGGTATCCCACTTAAGTCTGAGAATAGTGGTGCTCTGAAGGCAGTGAGTACTCCTCCTGTCTGTGATATTCCTAGCTATTATCACAGTGAGCGGTGCACTTTAGGGGGTAGCACACTGATGGAGTCGAACTTGACTCTAAAATGTACAGTAATGAAGTATAGCAGCTTCAGTGCTCCTAATCAAAGAGTCATAGCACAGGCACAGGATGGGAAGGCTAGGGCAGTCTCTCTGTAAGAGTCTTTTCCAGGCTGCCTGGCTGTTACCTTAGAAGTAAAATCCTATTATACGCGGAAAACCCCACTGTGAGGGGCAGAGTCAGACAAGCACCACAAAGGACCTTGGGCAAATTCCTGGGACGCCAAGCCACTAAGTAGGACTTTCAAGGGACAGCAGTGGTCTCATCTGCAGAACCTCTTGAAAAACACTGAAAAAGTGCAGGTCAGGGTTGAAGTTCTGGGCGGGCACCACCGCTCTCCTGCATAGCCCCGAGGGCCAATCAGAACTGCAAAGCCTGGTATCGCACAGAAAAGTCCAATTTCTAGTTTAGCTAAAGGAATATATAGATTGGAAAAATCAAAACAGTTTTTTTTTTTGAAGACTCAAGAAGGTTTTCAGAAATGGCTGAGAATTTGACTGGGTTTGTAACACAATCCCTGCAGAGTAATGAAGAGAGGTGTTTCAGAGCAGTAGAGAAGGAGAGAAAGTAGAATTACTATTATCGACACGCAGGGAGCCCTGACTGTATTAATGCAAACTAATTTTAAAGGTTACTAAATTATTTATATAGCTGGGGAACTTGGAAATACCTCTGTTCTCCTAAAAGGCATCTCCTCATTAGGGTTATCTGAAAAGCAAAGGCAGAGGAAGCCGAGAGATCTGGGTCAGAGCTTCTGCTCGTTACCTGGCTATCAGCTGTTAATTTATGAATTGAGAACGAAGAACAAGAGCATCCCAAGGAGGGTGACTCAGGGAAGCTTCAAGAAAATAAATTTCATCTACTTTTCCTATGATGTCCCTTTGGAATGTGCTGGAATGTGCAGCGTTCTGAAACACGGTAGGATGAGAGACACCAGGACTGAGCTGCATTCGTCAGATGTCTGCTGCGAGGCGGAAGAACAGGATGACTAAGCCATTCAGCTAGCTGCTCTCAGCAGTCACATTCCCCACAGAACGAGGGCTGTGGGATTATTTCACAGAATTGTTACTTTCTTAACGACTGAAATAATCTCACCTGAAGTGCTGCAATGAGAGTAGGAAAGAGCTAGCTTATCAGTATTCTTTTTTTAATATCAATATTTGTATAGTCTCCCCCTTTCTTTCCTATATCTAAAAATGGATAAAATTTTAAATAAATTTTAATATAATAAAATAATAAATTAAATAAAAATTTTATCCACCTGTAGATATAGGAGCAAATTACTTTTATAAATACATGATTTTTGTCCTATTACCACCTTTCCTTAAAAATTGTGTAGCCTGTGTCTTTCCTTACACTTCCACAGGATCACTTTGATAAGGTTCATGGAATGCACAGGCTGGTACAATGTCCCAGGAACAAGCTAAGCACTGATCTATATGCTACTTGAAACAAAAAATAAAAAAACTGTATTTAAAATAGAAGACTCAGTTCATGCTTGGTGGTGCATGCCCTGTTATCTCAGCATTTGGAAGGTTGAGGTCGAAGGATTGCAAGTTCAATGATGTCTCTGTAGCCTAATAAAACCCTAGCTCAAAAATACCGAAGTAAATCGAAAAGCATCCAGGCTATAGTATCCAGTTACAGCCTATAGTATCCAGGGTAACCTCGATTTCTAAGGAAACATTCTGAGTGTTATCTTCTCACAGAGAGTCTGCCATCTTTCTGAACTGAATTTACATTTCTAAACCATTATTTGGTAAGTAAAAGCTAACCCCTCTTATTGCTATTTTTAATTTAGCTTAATATTTAGTTCATCTCATGATAATATATTTCTTTGTACATTGTAGTATTCAAAGATACATCATTTTCCAATTCTAGTTGTAAAAAAGGCCATCATAGCATGCTTCTATCATGCTGGGTTATTCAAATCATGCATTCTTTGTGTGTTGACTAAGTGTAATGATGCCTTAAAAATAAAGTAATGCCAGAAGGATAACTTTGGATAATTCACATCTATTATTTCATTGTAACTAGATTTGCATAGTTCTCAAGCTGATAAAATGAGGAAGGTTAATTTTCTTCTTGAGCAGTAGACTGAAAAACAGCATTCTTATAAATTGTTATCATGGTTATATACTATCAGGAATTTAAAAAATAATCAGTCTTTATGCTGAGAAAGTGGGTCACCATGCTTGCTTCAGTTTTAAGCATATCACAGTTTCCTCCGGAAGAGCATTTAAATAGTGCATGTAAGCCCTTAGCATGCTTTATGATGGGCTGAAAACAATTTCTACACAGACTATGGGACACGAACTGGGATGACTCTGCGACTCAGTTGTACACCTCATAGGCTCGTGGCCTAACCCAATATCTCTAATCTCCAAGGTCATAGTTAATAATGTCAGACAACAAACAAACCTCAAAATAAATTACTAGCATGGGCTTAGTACATTTAAATTGTTCAACAACTGAAATAATGCAAATTATTTTAGAAATCACGGGTTCTGGCTCTCACCCTCCTTCATGGTTCTCCAGTCCTGGATTTGCTTTCTCCTGAGCACTACTGCCATTGTTTTCTTTATCACCTTTCCTGTGTTTTCCTACATGAATATAAACATGTATGTTTCAGTTACACACACACAATCGCATATTATGAATAATAAGAAGCCTTTGTTTTCTCAGTTGATAGCATGTTCTGGGGAATTTTTAGATTGAAATATTGAGGAATTCTCATTCTTCGAATAGCAACTGGTCCATCCAGTGGCAGGTGAGAAGCTGGTTTCTTTCATGAGGTTCCAACCTGGAGTCCTAGTCAGTGTTCCAAAGATCCCCTTAATTCCTGTTAGCTACGATGTTTGCAGGGAGGGCACCTCTTTTCAGACAAAGACATTTAAAAGTGTATTGTGGAAAAACTGCTGTTGGAGGCATAGGAAATGTTTTCTTTATGTGAGGTCATGCAAAGGTCAGTTTCAGGAAGGTAATCTAGAAACCTCAAAAGGTGGATGAATTGATGTTAGATCCTTTAGTCGTTTTTAAGGGGAATTTTTTCCTTTTTTCTTTCTTCCTTCTTTCTTTTTCTTTTCCTTTTTCTTTTTTTTTTCGTTTTTGGTGCATTTTGTTCACAACAACAGGAAGACAAGCTGAATGTACTTTCCCCATACTTGTGTGTTAATTTGCATCTATTACATGGAAGTGTGAGGGGTAAGTGGTGATGTGGGTGGTGACAGTTCCTACAAAGAATCAAGGACACTGTGGTTCTTTATTTCCCCAACAAAGCAGCTGGCATGTTGAAGTTATCAGACCATATCGGGCTTAAGGGACATTAAATGTCAGGAGAGCAGCCCTGCTATAGAAAGCTGATGGGAGCTGCGGGAACCTTTAGTATCAAATGTTCTCCTGTATAATAATAGACAGCAGCATCAATCTCAGGAATGCTGCTACAAATGTCAAAGAAAGCCTTCCCTATACAGATTAAAGTTGCAGATAGAAACAGAGGACCAAATCAAAGCCCTGGCGTCCCTCTTTTGAAACCACCCTGCCAAAAATGCAATTTCTGAGTTATCAAAAGATGGAATCTCTCAAAAGGCATTCATGAAGTCTCACATTTTGGTGTTATCTCAGAGGCTCATATTGAGAAAACGCTATTTCTTCCTTCCCTCCCCTTCAAGGCTGAGACAGCATCCTATCTTTTCTAACAAACAGTGTTTGCTTCAGGACGGCAAGCTGGGAGACAAAGAGTACCGTGTCTGCTGAGCCAGAGTTCTGCGCGCCAACCCACTGGCCATTTCCTAGGAAACCCCTCTTTTCAAAAGAACCCAGAAAATAAAATTTTCAAGTGACCTTAAGAAGCCAACGTTGGTGACTTCTGAATCAAATTTCATTTGGAGGAGCAATTCAGACATCACAAATACAGAGGAGTATCCATTGAGAAATCTTAGTGTAGAAATTGAGTTTGCTCTCAGAAGACTTCTTTACAATGTGGCAGTCAAACATTTAGTGTTAAGAATTTGATCTAGTGGAAATGTCATCAGGAGGGACGTTTTATTTTCTTACCGTAGGCAAGAAACAATATTGCAAATAAATAAATAAATAAATAAATCCCATCATCATTGCTCCAGGCATATGCATACACACATGTTTAAGCAGCTGCTGCTTTGCTAAGTATTTATGGAATTATGTTAGCAATTTTCTTCAGATTCCAGAGCAGTGGATTCTGGGAATGTTGGTGACTCTATGCCTTTTATTCATTTACCAGCTAAAAATGACACTAATATGCTTTTCTGATATCCTTCAACATTATATCCACTCCCTCATCCCCCTTTGTCACCTTCGAGAATGTCTTTCTGAGACATGCATGGTGGCACTCTGTATGATTTTAGTGCTTGGAAGGTAAAGTCAGGAAGATCTGGAGTTTGAGATTGCATTTGGCTACACGGCAAGCATCAGCCTACTCCACACGAGACCCTATCCCCGCAAATTAAATAAATATCAAAAGTATCTCACTGGTACACTATGACCGAGCTGAGAAAGGACAACTCAACAATGGGATAATCTAAATGCTTACTGTAGAAAACACAGTTTCACTTCATCAAATAGAAAAAAATTACATTTTGACATATAACTTTGTTTCCATAAACTATTCTATGTTTATGAAAGCAAAAGTATATTTAATGAACAATTTGAAAAACTGGGGCTTCCAATTAAGGAGGGGATAGAGAATAAAACCAAAGAATCATAGGGAGGTAAAAATAACATCTGCAGAAAAACTCCTACACCCAAGGATCAGGGAAAATTGCTGAAGAGGGGTCAGAAAGATTGTAAGAGCAAGCGAGCTCACGGCAATATCCAGTCTCCTAGGAATGTTAAGACATACAACCATAAACTCTCACCAACCTGATTATCAGAAGATGACCTGAACAACTACAACAGCAAGAGACAAGTCAAAGTGGACAGGGAAAAGCCCAAAAGGCCTCAACCCTGCACAAAGAACTACAGTCAACTGCTGACAGGGGAGAAACAGTCTTCCCCAGGGAAGAACACATTAATTGATCATCCAATACCAAATGGCCAGTCCTGAAAACATATGTACAGGTGACAACAAAAGACTGAGCAGGTTATACTTAGGAATAATATATATATTATTCTTGCAATAACAGTTAATGAAAAAGAGACCTTTAATTTTAAAGAGAGCAAGCAGGGGTGCATGGGACAATTTGAGGGAAGAAAGGGATGGGGGATGGATACAATTGTGTTATAATCTCAAAAATAAAGAAATAATAAAAAAATGTGAAGCACTAATAGAATGAAAATGAGAAAATGTCTCAAATCATGACCTACATTAGTCACAGATTTTAAAATCTATATTTTTTTAAAATAAACTACTGAGATCATTGAGATGACTCAGCGAGCAAAAGTACTTGTTGCCAAGCTGGAGTTCCGTCCCCAGAGCTCACACTTATGGAAGAAGAAAACCAACTCCTGAACATTGTCCTAAACCTCTTCCCCAGGCATATGGAAGCACATGCTCATGAGAGAAAGATAGAAAGAAAGAAAGAAAGAAAGAAAGAAAGAAAGAAAGAAAGAAAGAAAGAAAGAA